>CM076570.1:1169553141-1170153141 GCA_034641835.2 Pinus albicaulis
TTTTTAGGTTCTTAAGTCAAATTTTTATGGTTTTAGTAGGTCTTCAAATAAAAATTTGGTCACTCACTAGTGTGTCTAGGTCTGTTAGGCCAAGGAAAATTTTAAGGATAGAAATTTATTTTAAAGTTTAGAAATCTTGGCGAATCTCACTAGTACATAATATGCAATTTGTAAAATGTTTGGCAATGTTTCTATAAAACTATTCCAATTGCTAATAATTTTATATAGTTTCTATATAAAATTTTGGTGATTTTTAAGGTAAAAAAAATTTATACTATAAAATTTGGGTGAATAATTTTTAGAAAAAATGGAAATTAATGAATCTTTTTTTGGGAAAAAGCATGGAAAATTAGCCCACTTGCGAATATTAGCCCCTAAAATTTTCCCTATCTGTTACTACTCCTTTCAAGAATTTCATTTTTTGGTCATTTCCATCATTCAGTTGGATGACTCGCCACTAAAATGTCTCCATTATCATATCAGTTACACCACCACGATCATCATTCAACTCATCTCATGAAATGTCACCATTAGGTCTTAGGGTCAAATTCATAAAAAAATATCTCATTTCACCAATAAATTTGGTATTGGAGTAGTAATATGGAAATTGCTCAATAAATTCTTTTAAAGTGCAATTAATTTCAAACATGGATGTAATATGTTTCTCAATGTTCCAAAGCTGCAGTTTTAAGTCAAAATGTAAAAAACACATGGTGGGCCACTACACCACTATGAAGAGAATTTGATTTCCAAAAAAGCTACAAAGGATCATACAAGCATTTATTTCACTCATTCCATTGGCATTGAGCACTAACTCACCAAAAAAGACTATCTTAGCACAACAAGCATCAAAGGACACTTTCAAAAGGTGATTGGCACCCTCTCTAGGCAACGACATTGCGTTTTCAGCCAACCACGCTGTGTTTTTTATCCTTCGTTGTGTTTTCACTTCTAGAGGCAAAAAAATCATCGTCAAGGATTTTCATGGGAAATCAAAGGTTCCATCAGCCTGTTGACAAGTATTTTGAAGCTCTTACCACCTCCTATCAGCATTTATTTCATTATTTCAGTGGTGAAATCCTCCCACAGTCCCCACGCTGTGTTTTTGGTGGATGAGCTCCATAGTTTGAGTTGCAAGCAAAAATACCTAATTCACTACATATTCTAACCTTCCCCACACCCAAATGCATTTCCAACAACCCTCTCATCCTCATTTCTCTAACCCCTACACCTAACCCTAGCTCCTATGTTGTGTTTTTTGGCAGTTTTAGGGTTAGGACTGTGTTTTAATTCCCTACACTAATCCCTCCACTTTTTTTCTCATTATCCACCTCCCTAAGCTTCCTAATACACCTATATACCTCCCAAAATATTTCTACCCACATATCTTCTCCCTAATTCCTTCATCCCCTCCCCTCACCTACTTCCCCTTTCTTTCACTAGGGTTTTCTTTGCAATTGTAAACAATGGAGGGAGGAAAGAAACCATACAACAAAGGAGGAAAAGTGTCAATGTTTGGGCCACTTAACACTCAGGAGTTGATGTCTTCATCATTGGCCAAACAATGTTTTCAAAATGTAGGATGTTTAGGGTTTTGTGAGCAAATCCAACAAGTGGGATATCATGCCAAGTTAATAAGCTTGTTTGCCACAAACATTAGGAGAGATAAAGTCACCACTGCAGGAGTGAGTTTTACAATTTCAACTGAGGCCATAGCGACAACTATAGGGATACCAAACAATGGAGAAAAGTGGTTCAAGAACTTGGATGTTCAAAATTACAGAGATTTCATTAAAATTCATTATAAAGATGCCATAAGAATTTTTTTTTTCTTTTGGACAGTTGTTGGAAAAGTTTGCTCCATTAATGAAGGCCATAATGAGGTATTTCAGGTATATTCTCAAGGTTGTACAAATATCATGTCATATTGCTAATGCATCTCACAAGTGTAAAAGCTCTCAACCTACCCTACTACCTCTACAAAATATTGGCTAAAATGGCAGAGAAAGTGCAACATAAAGAGAGTGATCACCAAGCTAGTATTTTCCACCGTGGCCTCATCAAAATCATTGTCTTACACCAGGTTACACATATGAAAATATCTTGGGAGACATTCATTTATTCCACTATCTTTTTTCCCCCTGCTAGTCAGCCTACTAGCCAAAGTACACCATCAACACCTTCCAAGCCGAGGGAGGTTGGCTCATCTAGCAGAATTTCAGTCAAAAAGACACCTAGGGCTGAGGTGACTCAAACATATCAAAGAGGAAAGAGGCTTTTATTTGCTCCAAACATTTTTAAAAGGACCAAGCCTACATCAGCTGAACATGGATAACCATCACACCATGAAGCACCTTTGCAAGATGAGGAACCATTCCATCTTGACACTGACATGGAAGACTTGGAGGTGATTGAAGAGAACAAGACACCAAAACAGATCATCATGGAGAAGGATGTTGAGATCATATAACTTAAGGACAAATTGTCAAAGACTAAATTTTTGGTTTCATTCTTGCAGCAAGAGAATATGCAATTAAAGGTAAATCAACTACTCTTGAATAAGCCTAAGGTTGATTTGAACAAAGAAGATGTAAAGGGTAAGGTTGTGATTGAGATAGAAGATTTAGATGATCGGGAAGAGTAAGTAAGAGGAAAGAGACCAAGGATAAGAGGCCTAAAAAGGGCGCTTGAGCAACAAAGAAACACAACTCCACCAAGGACCCAAATGATAGTTGATGAGCTCCTATTGGCATAAATTGAGAATAATAGGGAATATTGGCTTGATAGAGTCAAATGTCACTTGGAGAAACTCCTAAAAAGAGAAAATAAGAAAAAAAACACACAAATACACATGGTGGTGCATTACTACACAAGAAATCAAGTGTCTCAAGTAAGAATCAAGCAGTTAAAGGAAAAACTCAAGGAACCCTAATGAATAAAAAAGAGAAGGGTAAGCTGGATTCGCTTGTTGATGCTTCCCTCATAGCATAACATACCATCATAGGTCTCCATGGAGCAATTTTGGAATAATATTGAGCAAATTTGGAAAAAAAATCACAAATTTAGAACTTTTTAGGCTTTTTGGCAATTTTGCACAGTTTTTGGTCTAAAAAGGTAGCAAGCCTCACGCTGCGCTTTTTTTGGGGGCACTAAAATGATAAATTTTTTGTATTCCTGGATTGATTTTGACCTATACATCAATTTCAGCTATTGGGCGAGCCATTTCAACACATTATGGTGGGTAAAAAGGTAAAAAAACTACCTAAAAATCACCTTCCTGCCTATTTTTTCAGAGGCACGCTGCGCTTTTGGAGTAGTTGTGCAAGAAATTATTTTTGGAGGAAGTAGTCTTTTTTAAGTGCTTGAAGATCCTATGATGTATTATATAGGTAGAGCTTTCTCCATCATCTTTCAGATCTTTATTTGGACCTCGGGAACCCCTCCAAAAGTCACTTACAAGAAGAACACTACGTTTTCTCCTGGCACACTGCACTTTCCTGTTAATTCACTGCGCTTTTGCATGTAACTCGTTTTTCTCAGTTTGCTTAGTCCAGTTCAAATTTTTCTGATGTAAATACTCATTTATGTTGTTTTCATGATGTAATCAATGGTAAATATGCTTGTTAAAGTGAAAATTAGGTGGATTCATGCTTGTAAATGCTTTTCAAGGTCAAATGTATCAGTTTTTGTATTATGAGGAGAGTTTGTTAACCACCCTAGTCATTAGGTTTTTGGTTAGAGAATCTTGTGAATTGTTCCTCCACTCTAGGATTCGATCCCTGAGAGAGGTAAAATGGTTTTTTGGTCTATATGTATGGCCTTTTTAGTCATTTTTATGGTTGGACGTCATCAAAGGGTGGAACTCTTGTAGCTTGTACTTCATCTTTTTATACATGAAATCAAAGGACCAGTTGCAACTATTATTCAGGAATTCTCATGTTGTGAATTTGTGATATTGTATTTTCTCTTTTATAATTTTATATAAATGATATACATGTCTCCTTTCCATATATTCCTTCTTCAGTGATTTTCCTAAAAGGTTTATAAGCATAATTATTTCTTTAAATATTTGTTTTGTTGGGAATGTCATTTTATGTAATCTTCCTTCTTGTTTAATGAATTCATGGTGCACATGCTCATTAAGATTTTATTTCTCTTTCAAACCCTACACTACACCGACAAACTCTTAAGCCCATCACAAAAACATAGCTATCTTACTCCTCCATATATCTTGCAACTGTGACCTTTGATACTTTGACCTAGTTAATTGGTTTTCATCCCTGATTCAGCAGAAAAAACCCTAGAGCTGAGCTATCTAGCCTAAAATCCACTCTTGCACCAGTTAGATCCTTAGCTGTGTTTTTCATAGAGAGATCCCTCTCTAGTTTGGTAGGGCTAGCTACCAAACTAAAAGCTTGATTTGAGGTTACCTTCGTCGATATCCTTTTAGCCTTGGGACATTGTGGAGGCTAACAATCGCAATCACATTTTTTCATGTATTTCTCATTTTTTTCGTGTAGCAGGGTCCATCAAAGGTATGAAACATGGGTACTCCTTGGACCAGGAATTAAATTTTGCATCCAATGAGTGCTCCCACTCGAAATTTGAGTAAAATTGTAGGGAGATAAGTTGAAAATACAAGTTGAAAAAGTAGTTTTTTTTTCCTCCAAAAACGTGAATCATCCCCCATGGTTGACATCATTAACTTGGATCTTATTGGTTCTTATAAATTTGATTTTGGTTTTAAATTTTTGTTTTGAGACCCATTTTAGTCCTCAAAATTTCTCTAATGAGTAACCCAAAGACCCTAATGGGATAACACAAGGAGCATGGGCAGGAGGAGGGAAATAAAAGGCAAGGTAGGACATCCCAATCCCATCATTGAAAAAATATGTATCCCAATATCAAGAGATTCATTACAGTCACCCATATGAAATTATTTAAAGGAAAGGGGATCTAAGTTATCGGGAACCAAAGAGATAGTAAGAGATCATTTGACCCCCATCGTAGTAGCCAATGAACTGACCACTAGAGAAGATCTCGAGAGTGGCACCAAAATCTCACTAGGAACGATAGAAATAGTTGACATAGGGTCCCTCTCCTAGCTACTATCATCATTAGGAGCACCCATATCAACATTAGAATGTTCCCCCCAATCCTTTTCTTTTTTGTTGATTTTCCTTCGTCTGAATGAACTTTAAAGGGAAGGCCAAATGTATTCACCAAATGTCCCATCTTATGGCATCAGTGACAATGGAATGATATTCCTTCATAGTCCAAATCCTGTAGACACACCTCACCTTTCCCAATATTCATATTTGCGGCTTTTTTTAATGAAGGTGAAGGTATACCAAGATACAAGCAACCAACATGTCCCCAGCCTCATGAAATGTATAGTTCGCATCCAGAAAGTGGTTGAAAATGTTACTTGGATTAGTGAAGCTTTGAGAATTCCACATATTTGATGGAAACCCAGGAAACCAAACCCAAACTGAGATCTAATCCATTTGTTCCTTCCTTGCATGAAATAGTGGAGTCCAAAACTTAAAGATGACCAGAGTAGAATCAATAACTCATACCTCCTTAGCCACACACTCCACATCTTCCTTAGACTTGAAAGCTAACTGGATCCATCCTTTAACCAACATAAAGATCTCAGGGGTAGCAGACACAACAGGGGAAATGACAAGGTCCCACCACCCCATAATGGTAGATAGGACACATTTCCGCCCACGGGATCTACTAACAAGTGTATTATCTACTAAATCGACAACAACTATCATTTCAACCTCGTCACTGAGGCACAAGTTGTATGGAGCAGGATAAATTTCACTTCAAAGCGCCAAAAATTTCTTTTTTATTGTTGAGATACTTGCCCCCTCCTCTTCTATGATACCTTGAGATGGAACATCGTGAGCAGAAACCCCATGTCCAAGACCTGGGTGAGGACACAAAAGTAACGCCTCTTGGTTAACATAAACTTGAGGACCCAAGCTCCCAACAGGTGGAACCTCGAAATTATAAGCTCCCCTAGTGGATGTACTTGTCGCTAAAGCCACAAAGAACATTGGAAGAGCAACCAATAATGAAGAAACCCCACAACTACTGTATGGAAATGGAAAACCTTTGCTAGAAAATCCCCTAGAAATAGGCCTTGAGAGATCGAAAATCCCATCCTCATGCAAATAAGAGAATTGTGGAGGAAAAACCCCCACCGATGCGAGAATCTAAAAAACCAAAAGAGAAACATTAAAGTTGCAATGTGGCATCATCGGAGTGAAGCCCAGACAAGTGGCACCCAAATTTGAGTGCACTGGAACCCCCAGGAAATGGTTTCATGAAATCCCAAGATCTAGGTTCGAACCCCCATTTGAGAACCCCAACCACTGAGGAGAAAACCCATTTGTGGTAGCAGCACCACCACCACTTGTGAAAAAAATCGGACCTCGACTTGATTTGATAGTTTCATAATCAACCACATATTTGGGATCAATGTTGGACCACCAAAGTATCCAGCTCAATAGATACCAAAAAACCAAGAAAAACTAGACAAGGCAAAATCTCCAAAAAAAAACTCGAGGATATTCCCAAGAATAAACCCCCGAAAGGCACACAAAATTGTAAAACCCAAAGGATATTCTGACCTCCTGGATATATAATTAGAAATTCCCCCACTTAATCTGATAGCAATACCCCAAATAAGAAACGCCACAGAGCATAGGAAAACCTTGATGCTGCCATTAACAACAATGTATAATAAAAACCCTAATCTTAGCTCATATCACCTCGCCTCGCTCCACTGCTCAATCATTCCCTTAAATTTAATTTATACAATGATATTTATAATTATAAAAATAAAATTTAAAATTAAATAACTTAGATCCATCTTAACTCCAGTTCTACCAACCGTCGAGAGGGATTAAATCTCTCTCTTGAGGTGCAAACACTCTTTTAGAGTGAAAAGAGATTTGATCTCGCTTTGTGGATTCGAAGTTAAGATGAATCTAGGTTGGTTTTAATTATTATCATTTAAAGATGCCACATTAGAGGAATACCATAGGAAAAAATCATAGGTTAAAAATATCATGGGAAAAAATCACGGATTGGAAAATTTTATGTTTTTTTTTTACTAAGTCAAAATGTTACACATTACAACATCTCCACCATATTGAGCTAGAAAGTGTCTCTCAACACAACAATAATGATAATTTTCTTACCATTAACTCGAATAAAATAGTATATACATATATAAGTGTGTGTGTGTTATTTAAAATTTGTCTAGTAACATATTTTTCGAAGAATTAAACTTAATGCACATATAATTTATAATTTTTTATAAATTAATTCACTATTTATATATATTAAAAATATTATATTAGATAGGGGCGGCGGGAGGGGGAGGGATTTTGGTTAATATCGAGGGAATAATTGATATTAGGTATGCCCGGGGGTTGGGATTTTGATATAATAATGAAGCAGAAACATATAGGCTACTCCAAGGTCTCCTCATCGCCAAAAATAAAAATGTAAACAATAATGTCATTATAGGGGACTCTATGATTACTATTCAATTTTTCATCAAAGAAACTAGCCCCAAAGACTCCTTATTTTCCTATTTCTTTTCTAGAATCGGATTTCTTTTGAACAGTTTTTCCACGAAAAAAACTTTCCACATTCTATGAGACAGCAACGAGGAAGCCGACAATTTGGGAAACGTGGCTTCCACCCTAGGGGAAGTGGATCTTGTGGTCAATAACAATATGAGCCAGTGAGTAGTCCGTGAAGCGGGGGCAAATGGTGAAAGCACTTGACTTTCAGCAGATCCACCTAGGATCAAACCTCCGTGGAGACATACGCTTGTTGTGTCTTGGCTAGAAGAGTAGGCGACCCCATAGTGGACGTCTCGGCTCTTGTTGAGGCATAAGTTAATTGCTATTGTGTGCGGCTTGCAGGCTATTGCACCTAGCCTAGGTTTATAGTGGCAGCCAGTTGGATTTGAACCCGGGCCTTGCTCAGGCAACTCTCACCAGTTACCGATTGTCCTAGATCTAAAAAAAACAATATGAGCCGATGAGTTATTCCCTAAGGTTTTTTATTTAATAATGATCGCAAGGTTCCTTGGTGTAACTCATTATAATGATGAAGGATCATATAAAAATCCATGGCACAAAGGAGGGACTTATGATAATCAATGGCATGAGGGAGAAATTTATGACTTACATACTCCTAATGGGATGGAATTTGGTAGCGGATTCTCCACGGTGAACGTGGCATTGTACGAGAAAAAGTGTCATGCATGCTCATAGTTTTTGAACTTGCATGCTCTCAACATTAATTCTCATGGCATAATGTATAATTCACCTAGTTTCATGAAGGATTTTATTCACATGCTCTCTCAAAAATTTAATAAATTTGTACGAAATAGAAATGTGAATGATGGATTTACGAGAGTAATCTTATTTTTACGTTCCTAGTATAATATAGTATTGATAAACATCATTTTTAATATACTAATTAAAATCAATTATATATATTAAAAAATAAAAATTATTTAATAATATTATTAAATTTTAAAAATTATTTTTAAATTTTATGAAAAATAAGTTTAAATATTTTTTATTGTATTAGAAAAATAATAAGCATAATCATTATCATTGAAATTGCTTTTCCCTTCTCTGAACATTATTTGTGAATTGTGGGGGCACATGGGGACTCTTAAATCAAAGCAAAATGATCATGTTTTTATTTTAAAAATCAAAAGTTTACTTTGTGAAACATCAAACTATAGAATGTATTTTTCCTCGCATCATTTTTTTATTTTAAAAATCAAAAGTTTACCTTTATGAAACATCAAAGTAGAGGATGTATTTGTCCTCACCTCATGTTGGGACTTGAAATTCAAGCAAATTATACTTCTAAGGAGGATAAAGTTGGTTTATATTTATTTATTTATTTGATGAAATGGTTATTCAACTTTACGAAACATCAAAGTGGAGAATGTATTTGTCCTCACCTCACATTGGGACTTGAAATTCAAGCAAATTATACTTCTAAAGAGGATAACTTTTATTTATATATTTATTTATGTGATTTGATGAAATGGTTAAATAGATTATAATTTTGATATATTTAATGTAAAAGGTAAAATAAATAATAGAGATAAAAAGTGGTTTTTAAAGATGATTTCAAAATCAATTTAATATTATTATCATTTACATAAATGAAAATGGCATAAACATGCTAAGTATTAACTAAGGAATATGAAAATATTTTATTTTATAAAATATGAATAATGTTAAAAATATTATTATATCTAAATGTAATGAAAATTAGGGATGTTTTAAAATATTAAAGGATAAAAGAAAATTAAGATTTTACAGTTGAGATGGTTAGTTATAATTAAGAAAAACATAATTATTTTTCCTTTTTTAATAGTATAAAGAATAAATCAACATAAATAAAAAAATGGACTAAGTTTCATGAACTGCATTGCAAAACTACCCAAAACACTTAGGGATAAAAATATGAGGGTTGAAGATGAAAAGCGCTTTCTCCAGAAGTACCCTACATATACCAAAATTACATCACAATTTTAAAATATTTGTCACAATGCCAATGTTTGAACCTCGTAAGTCATCCAAATTATAGTGATTTTGAAACGTTTTCTTAATACTTTTTAACCAAAAAAATAAAATCTTAGAAAAAAAACCTAAATAATCTCTTTTATATAAAATTGTATTATAATAATGATGGTAATCGATAACAATTTTATAACAAAACATTAAATGTTATTGAAAATTAAATTACATATGTCGTTAAATTTATTTTATTTAATATTCAATAATATATACAAACATCATATAATATTTAATACAACTTAGTCTAACTTATAGACAAAATGATCTCGTAACTTCTTGAGTTGGTTTAGTATGATCCCCAGAAGGTTGCGACTAACCAAGTAGGAGCACAAAAGGCACACATATCATAAATAATAAGGGCCAGTGATATAACCATCAATTTTGCCAAAATCCGGTAGAGATATTTTAATAATCATAAGTTTAAGTTGTTTAATTTGCAAAGTTCGAGTGCTCTATGGTTTTTTAAGGTGAATTCAAAAACACAATTTGAACAATAAGAAATCATAATCTTGTTTGAAATCTTATTGTCAAATTTCAAGGGAAAAAGACTATTTTATCCATTAATTAAACTATACATATTTAATACTCTTCAAATTTAACAAAACATATAAAATCCTATATAATATTTAATACTCTAACCATATATACAAGACGTAGTCTAACTTATAGACGAAATAAATTTTTTCACGAGAATCTGGTAAAATAATTTCAAGGAAGAATGTGATTTTTTGTTGTTTAGAATGCATTTTTGATGCATAAATGGATTCAATACCCTGAAAAACCCCTTGAGGGACTCCAATTATGTCGATTAAACAACCTAAACTCAAGTTTTTAAAAATTTCCGTCGGATTTTGATTAGAATTACTAAGAAAACATGTCGTGAAAAAGACCATTTCGTCTATAAGTTAGACTATGCCTATATACAAGGCATGATGTAATTTACAGATAAAATGACATTTTTTGGGGCTTTTTTTCTTATTAATTTTAACTAAAATCTAACATATATTTTTAAAAACTTGAGTTTAAGTTGTTTAATGTATAGAATCCAAGTGCCCCAAATTTTTTAAAGTGTTGAATCTATTATGCATTAAAAAATATATTTTAAATAACAAAAAATCATGATCCTGTTTGAAATTGTATAACCAAATTCATGTAAAAAAACCATCTATATACCATATTTAATACTTAATCATAAATAATTATTAATTATTATATAAGAAATAATAATCCCTTGAATTCAACATGTTGAATCGAATCACACTATGATTTGTATGTTTAACGAACCATTTTCGCATTTAATAATGAATTGTTTCATTTAGTTGTACCTATCCAACTCATTAATACGACGAAACCACCCAAAAAATTCATATATAATATATAGATCACCAAACCACCTGATTTAGTAACTTGTCAATGTCAATTGATCATTTTATGCCCAATATAACAACTTTCAATTTTCTTTGGTAATTCTCATTGCTACATGGAGAAAAAAACTGCATTCATTGACCTACCGTGTAAGCATTCACCCACCGTTAACTTGTTAGGTAATTAATTAAGTTAGCCTAGTGACAACGTGGAATTGAAATTGCTTTCCTATTTTAATTTTCAATTTAGAACCTTAATCTAAATTTTTGGATTTAATTATGTATTTTTTTTAACTTCTAACTAAGTTATATGTGTATGCATAATTAGGATATATATATATATATATATATATATAAAATTAGGATCTTTGGTGATATATATATGATTTAGTTTATAAAAATATGATTATATTTTTTATTTTTCATATCAATTTTATTATTATATACTAAAATTAAGTTAGTGATTTGAATTAAAATAAATATTTATTTATTTTATTTTTATTTTAAATTATGGTGAATTTGTAATATTTTGGAGTTATATGAACAAGGTTTACAATAAAACTTTCAAGCTATCACTATAACACCAAAAGTATATCCAACAACTCACAAGTTAGATATACCAATAAACTTATGACTTAATAAGGGTCGAAGCATCCTAACTCCAATGGAGTGGACTCTATCCAACGGGGCACATGACCTCACTAGAGTGGACTCTATCCCAAGGGACACATGAGCATGTCGAAGTGGACTTTATCTCTATCCCAAGGGGCACATGACCCCACCAGAGTGGACTCTATCCTAGGGGACACATGACCCTGTCGAAGTGGACTCTATCTTAGGGGGAACCTACTCTTCTAGCCTTATCACAATGGGCCAAACATTTCCCTTAAGCCAAATGGATGGAAGAACAAATCATGCTCACAACCACTCAAGCTACTAATTAACCTAAGACTTCCATGAGAAATTTATTTATATTTATCGTAGGGGGTGTGTGGAATCTATCTTATGAGGCGCCTACTTTTCTAGCCTTATCACAATGGGCCAAACATTTCCCTTAACCCGAACCCAGAATGGGCTCAAAATCGTGCTCTGACTTGACCTAATTAGCAAAACTTCCATGAGAAATATATTTATATTTATTTTAGGGGGAATGTGGACTCTATCTTATGGGGTGTCTACTCTTCTAGCCTTATCACAATAGGCCAAACATATCCCTTAGCCCAGATAGATGGGAGAACAAATCGTGCTCACAACCACTCAAGCTACTAATTAACCTGAGCCTTCCATGAAAAATATATTTATATTCTATATGAGACTTCCATGAAAAATATATTGATATTCTATATAAGGAATATGCATGTTTCCATCCTTGAGAGGTTGTTTAGACAACAAAGATGAAGATCATTACAAGAAATATAGACAAAAGGTTTTATAATTTAATTTGACTTTTGTTTGTACTTTAATTTAATATATAATTAAATTAATATTCATGTTATTTGCCAGAATTGAATCCAAGTGAGAAGAATTCCATTCTTTCCTCTCAACCACAAATAGCTCTAATTGACAAAATATTAATCAAATTAAATATTCAATAATTTTAAAATTAATTACATATAGATATATATATATATATATATTATCTATATCACATTGTCCATACTAACACACATTTCTCAATATGACCTTTAGATTTTTTTATTCAAAGTAAAATATGAGAGAGCATATTTTTCTAAGAATGATAATAATATAAAAGATTTATATTTTGATTATTTTTAAGGTATATTGTCTAATTTATTTATATTAAAAAGAAATTGAAATTTATTTTTTTGGCAAGGTGATTCAGGATCAAACTTTATTGGGAGTGGTTGTGCCCTATGGAGAGGAGACGTTGTAGTGGCCCAGGGGTGATGCCCTTGGGTCTCAGCCCCTCAAGCCATAAGTCAAGTCTAAAAAATCATAGACATCTTGACAACAAACAAAAAGACAGAAATTTAAACTAAATCTGATATATTGTGAAAAAATCTTTCTATAAAAATCACACCCAAATAAATCTGATATATATAACTATTATATATATAAGTGATAAAATACATTTTTTGTGATCAGATTAAAATAGTGTTGTTTTTTAAATCACAGGTATCTTGACAAACAAAAAAACAAAAATTTAAACTAAATTTGATATATATATATATATATATATAAAATGCATTTTTTGTGATGAGATTAAAATAGTGTTGTTTTTTGGTCATTTGTTTTTTAAATCACAGGCATCTTGATAAACCAAAAAACAGAAATTTAAACTAAATTTGATATATATATATAAGTGATAAAATATATAAAATACATTTTTTATGATGAGATTAAAATAGTGTTGTTTTTTCTTTCATATTGTAGGGATTATTTTTTCAAAAAAAATTATTATGGTGGAAATGGATTTAGCATCGTTAAAAACCTTTAAATAAGTATTTTTTTTTCAAAAAACTCTGATCAGGTAATGGATTCAGCACCATCAAAAACCTTTAAACACTCAAATTTAAAATTTCACAAAATTTTTACTAAATTTTAACAGAAAAAAACATGCCAAAATTTCAACAATTCTGTTAAGAAATTAAAAAAATATCTAATTCTTTTAAGGAATTTGTGATCTCCATAAACTACTCTATTTGAAAATATCTTTATGATTGATGTTATTAATGTGCCAATTGATGTACACTTTTAACCATGCAATCAAGCCATACCCTTTCAAATGAGAGCATGCGGATGAGGTGCCTGAAATATAAAGACTTTCAGCAAAATTTTTAACAACATGACACTAGCCGGCCTGGCTTTCAACAACCATATAATTTAAAATTATATGATTTATTGAGGAATCCCTTGTGGGTTGTTGGACGTCCTCACTTAGGCTGAGTTGAGTTGACAGTTTAGGTTGGTCCTCAAATTTAAAGCTACCCGGTGTCTTTAACTGTTGTATCCATGGCAATTTATTCAATTTATTGCGTTGAATACCAGCGACGATAATACCGTAATTCTGTATTATTTTGACTTTGAGGGCATCTACGACAAATAAATATATTCTCTGTTTTCTACATGGTCCACCTGCTTTATTTTATTGAATTCTGGAGATATTTCAGCCCGTAGTTAGGCAGTGCTGTAAAAGCTCTGAATTTGGATCTGAAGTATATAGCAAGTATCCCTAACAATGGAGAAATACATGTACTTCCCCTTTTTATTTTATAAATAGAATGTCCATTTCAACAATATATATATTTTTGCCAGTTGTTTTGCCTGGATAAAGTCCTCACACACCAACCCACCTACAGGTTTCACTGGAATGGAAAGATACACAGTTAGCATAAACCGCAAATGAAGAAATAGATGCACCAATAACACTCGTTTTTCAAAATTTCAAACTACCCACATGGATTAGTTTAAGGGAATCCAAGAGTAAGTAATCTTGATAGTTGTTTTGAATTTTCCAGTAAGACCCAGCCATGGTGGCCTGGATGGAGTCCCTACACACCAACCGACTTGAAAGTTCATGTAAGCATACACAATAAGCATATTTAAAGATGAAAATTAGACAGATAGTTCATTGTCCCAAAGTCCATATTCCCCGGTTGTATTGGATTAAGTAAGTCCAAGACTCTATGCAACCACCCTGCATTGTTTTCCAGTACTCAGACTGTACTATAGGGGCCTAGATGGAGTCCTAGCACACCAACCCACTCTGGAAGAGCTGTGCTCTGAGTACACACAGTAATTTTATACACATTCAAGAGGCCATTTGTTGAATATATTGCCATGGAAGCATCAAGAGATCTTCAAGAGGCCAGTTTCAGACACCAGGTTTTAACAGAGCGGCCAGCAATGGAGGAAAGTAGTGCAGCAGGGGATCAAGTAATAAGAGAAGTGGTTTCAATCCCACAGACCCCAAAGGGCAGTGCCACTCCCAATGGCACACGGTCCCCTCACCATAGCAATCATGTGTCCACGGCACAGGCCTACGCAATAACACCTGCCGGAACTCGGCCTGCTTCAGCATTGGCATCTCCTTCTATGTCAAGGTCTCCTCTACTGAAAACACCACAGACTCCCAGGACTCCTAGAACTCCTAGGACTCCATGGACTCCCTCACTCACCCCAATCGGGACTCCGATGAGGAGGGTGCTGACAAATATGAAGGCTTATCTGGAAGAGATGGGTCATATAACAAGGCTAAATCCTCAGGATGCTTGGTTACCCATCACAGAATCCAGAAATGGGAATGCTTACTATTCGGCTTTCCATAATCTCAATGCTGGCATTGGGTTCCAGGCCTTGCTTCTGCCGGTGTCTTTCACATTTTTGGGATGGTATGTCTCTTTACTTCAGTTATAAGTTCTAATACTGTGTGTGTGTCAACTAGCTAGATTGCCCATGACTCTCAGTTTTGCAGGTTGATGTTATAAGTTCTAATACTCTGTGTGTGTCAACTAGCTAGATTGCCCATGACTCTCAATTTTGCAGGTTGATGTTTGCGACTGATCAGAGGTTGGCTCTTTTCCATTGTTCTTCAACATGTTAGAATAGCCAAGTATCTGAATTTTAAGAACATATGGGTGATTTAAGAAAGGGAGGCCATGTTTTGTTTCCTCCTTGAGTTGAATGGCTAGAACTTTTAAACTTCAGATATATGGATGTCTGCAGCAAAGGAAAGCAAACCTCTGGTTTTTCTGTTTTCCTTTTTCAACTAGTTGGAAGGTCCATGCCACTTAAAAATTACAGAGTGATGCCCGTGACTAATCGAAGCAGACCTTTCTAATTCATGTGTATGTGGCTGGGTCTATATCTATATGTGGACACACATACACCACTAGTTTGGATAACAAGGTCCTCTGAATTTTAGTGTCAGTGTGGCTTTTCATTTTTTTTCTTTTTGGACAGCTAGTTGTGCTTCCTTTAAATTTACCAAGAGTGATGCCAGTGACCAATCAGAGCTAGAATTCTTTTATTCATTCTCTCTTTATTCATATGTATACAAACATAAACAACTAGTTTGGACAGTAAGGTCCTCAGAGCTAGAATCCTTCTATTCCTTCTTTATCTACTTATTTATAGTTGCACACATACACAATTAGTATGGATTAAAACGTCCTCAGAGTTTTACCATAAGTGTGCCTCTTCATTCTTTGTCTTTTTGGACAGCTAGCTGTGGTCCTTTAAATTTTCCAGGAGTGATGCCCGTGACCAATGAGAGCCAGGATTCTTCTATTCATTCTTTCTTTCCTTTTCATATTTGCAAATCTAGTTGGAATGGTTCTGCCCTCTGAATCTATGAGAAATATAGGAGATTAGACCAGGGTGGTCTTCTTTGGTTTCCCTCTTGAGTAGGAATGGCTAAGCCCTTTTAATTTTTCTGTTAGTTATCTCTTTGACTGATCAAGACAGGCCTTCTTCCACAACCAAATTGGAATTGTCAGGTTTTTGAAGTTTAATAGCAATATCAGTAGTTAAGCAAGCTAGTCTTCTTTTATTTCCTTTTTGAGTTGTACTGGCTGGGCTGTTCAAATTTTACATGAAGCAGTATGTGACTCCGCAAGGCAGCTCCCTACTTTTGTTTATACTTATGGGTCACGATCAATTGGAATGTTTGAGCCCTTTGAGTCTCAAAAATAATATGGGTCATCAAGCCAACATTAGTGCTCTTTTGTCTTCTTCCTGAATGAATGGCTAGACCTTTTGTAATTTCTAGAATCATGATTTGCTTGCATTTTTGGGCAACTAGTTGGGCTGGCCAAGCCCTTTGAATTCGAAGAGAACTGTAGATTGAACAAGGCTGCTCTTGTTTTGCTCTCTTCTCAAGTTGGACTAGCCGAGCACTTTGAATTCTACGAAAAAGGATGTATTTGACTAATCAAGAGATAAGTCTCTTTTACCTCTTTTTGTCAGCTAGTTGGAATGGCAAGACCCTTTTAATTCTTGTAGGCAATGTCTGAGACTCCGCAGTATGATCACCATTCTTTTTCTTCTTGACAACAGTGGTTATAGGCTATAGCCATGCCTTTAAATGTAGCAGAAAATGATGTTTGTGTATCTATTTTGTTGCTTTCATGGACTCTCTGGAATTGGTTGGGACCTTGGAATATTAAGATCAGCTATATCCAACTGAACATGGTAGATCCAGAGAACTAGCTCAGATAGCTGAACCCTGCTAATTTTGAGCTTAGTGAGGTCTATGGCTGAGCAAGGCAGGTCTCTACTTTTGATATTCTCAATACACAACTAGTTGGAATGTCTAGCTCTCTTCAATTTTAAGAGTAATATTTGCAACCCAAAAAATGCTATTTGTCTTTTATTTTCTTATAAAGAACTAGTTGGACTTGTTAGAGCCATTGGTAATGCTTACATAATGCAATAAGTTTGATCAATGCAAAATATTTTATCCTTTTGACTACTAGTTGGACCGGCCAGGTCTTTTGTATGAACAAAGACCACCATCTCTCACTTTCTTCTCAAACATTAGTTGAAGGGCTAAGGATTCCTTGTTTTACTGAATAATATGTGATAAAAGCTAAAAGAATGTCTTAATTTCCTGTGTAAGAACTAATTGGAGTTTTGGTCCCTGATACATTAGTGTGAACAATCACAACAACTAGTTGGCATGGACAAGCCTATTGAATTTCCATATTGTAGGTTGTGTGATAAAGTGTGGGAAGATCATATTTTTTCTGAAGGACTACCTGGAGTGGCTTGGCTCTTTGAATAGAAATATGTATGATGTTGTAAGGCTAGTTATTACTAGTCTTTTTCTCATTTTAACCAAGAGGCCAAGTAGGCAGGTCATTTATAAATTATATATCACAAAGCTGTAACTGTGATCAAACAAAACTAGCCTTCCCCTGTTTCATCTCAACAAGAGAGTCTCATCCCTCAATTTGGCCTCTGGCTACTCTTTAACCTTAAATTATAATTATTATTATGCCCCTTGACTACTCTCTCTATCCCAAAAAGGCCTGCTTTATTTCTCTTATTTACAAATAATTGAAGTGGACAGGCACTTCGAATTTTGGACAGAGTAATATGTGTCATTAAGCTAGATTGCTCTCCTTTATTTTATATTGGCAAGCCCTTAAGATTATGCCTTCAGAGATTCTGCATACTTAAATACAAACAGTTCTATTTTGAGTAACATAGTATGTCACCTTCTCTTGATCGAGTTGCTGAAAGTCTTCTCATTTGGAGACACCTTGCCTTTCTTTTCTTGTTTTGAAAAGTTTGCTCAGAACACAATTTTGAGTTCTTGCAAGTCAAGTTGATTTCATTATGTTGAATATTACAGGACATGGGGAATCATCTCTCTCTTGGCAGCATATATATGGCAACTGTATACTTTATGGCTTCTGATTAGATTACATGAATCTGTGCCGGGGAAACGATACAGCCGATATGTGGAGCTCGCTAAAGATGCTTTTGGTAATACATAAAATCCCTCTTTCTTATTGAAATTATTTGCTTAAGCAATTTTTTTCCCAACGTTGAGAACTTATTTGACCTTTCTTGCTTATCAAATTGAACTGTTTCTCATGTTATCTTTACTAGACATACAAGGAAATGATAGTAGAATTCTCTTATTAATAGATTTGGGCTGTTATCTACAAAATTAATTTTCATTTTTGCAAAAAATTAAAGCCCAGTGTGGAAGTTGTTCTGTTTCTATTTCGGATGTTATAGAGTCACCAAAAGACTGAAGGATGACTTGATTTAAATTACTTTAATGGTACAGGTGAGAAGCTGGGTGCCTGGCTTTCCATTTTTCCGACCCTTTATCTATCAGCAGGCACTGCAACAGCTTTAACCATCGTTGGTGGGGGGGCAATGAAGCTATTTTTCCAAATAGTTTGTGGCTCAACTTGTCAATCCAATCCACTAACAACAATTGAGTGGTATTTGGTATTTACATGCCTTGCACTTGTTCTCTCTCAACTGCCAAATCTCAACTCCATTGCATGGCTTTCGTTGATTGGAGCAATAACTGCTGTGACCTACACTACACTTATATGGGGTTTGTCAGTAAGCAAATCCAGGCCAATGGGCGTATCTTATGACCCGCTCAAGTTGAAATCTGATGCTGCAACATTCTTTGCAACCTTGAATGCATTGGGTGCTATAACTTTTGCCTTCAGAGGCCACAATCTCGTTCTTGAGATTCAGGTGCAAACTCTGCCCATCCTCTTTGTTTGTGTTTATGCTTTGATGATCAAGATTACATGTCAAATAAATCTATGAAGGCTTATGTTTAACTCACTGTCTGTGTGAATTACTATACCCTAGGGCCTACATAATACATAGGTTTCCTACATTTGAACGACGTAACCTACATCATGGTGTTAGTGGACCTAGTTCCTCATATGTATTACGCCTTTTTAGTTAGAAATGGTTGTTATAATACTAATTACTTTGTCTAAATGTAACGTCTTAACCAGGAAGATTCAAATCAGACCATTCGTATCACACCTTTCTACACATACGGGAACACTTTAGAATTGTATTTTCATCACTTGAACAATAACCATTCACCCAGTCAGCGAGGATCACTGAAACCCTTGCATCCTCTCTAAAGTTTTAACTCTTGCTCATGTAGGCAAAGGCCAAAGGCTATGCATGTGCACTATAGTTGCTTAGTGTTGAGTGAATCTGCCCGCTCTTTTATTCAATGTGCACCCAATTTAACTCAGTTTTTTCTTTAGTTGTGTTACATACACCTAGGCAGCATCTCAAAGCTAAGAGATGCTTCCATAGAACCTCTGTGCCAGTGTGCACATGATAGGAAGCTGGAATAGGTAATCACATTTTTTGGCTATAATTGATGAGCTCCACTTCATGAGTCAAAACCCAGGCATACTCTTTTTGTTCTGATCAGCAACAACTTAGTTCAAGATGTAGTAGGCCCATTCCGGCTGAGTTTCAGTACCTGTTCGGATTTTTGGTCTAATTTGATTGCGAGTATTTATTCACAGCAAATGCTATTTAGATAATATGTTTCTTAGTCTGATCAGATTCATAACCATGACATTGCAGGCCACAATGCCATCAAGCCTCAAACATCCAGCACATGTACCAATGTGGAGAGGAGCTAAGGCTGCTTATGTATTGATTGCTTTCTGTTTGTTCCCTCTTGCAATAGGAGGATACTGGGCCTATGGCAACTTGGTGAGTGTTGTTTTTTCCAATTGGAAAGTACGCATTGATCAAGAATAAACTACAAAATTTTGAATGATTTTGCAAGAACTTGAATTTGGTCTCGGTGTAATTGCAGATACCTCAAGGAGGAATTTTAAATGCTTTATATGGATTCCACAATCACGATATATCACGGGGACTTTTGGGCCTAACGGTTCTTCTCGTTGTCATCAATTGCCTAAGCAGCTTTCAAATTTACTCTATGCCCATGTTTGACCTTGCTGAATCAGGATACATCAACTCGACCAACAAACCGTGTCCTCAGTGGCTTCGTTCTGGGTTTCGTATTGTATTTGCGTTCATTGCCTTCTTTGTTGGAATTGCACTTCCCTTCCTTACAAGCTTAGCTGGTTTGTTAGGAGGGATTACACTGCCAGTGACCTTTGTGTACCCTTGTTTCATGTGGTTATCGCTCAAGAAGCCTGAAAAATATAGTGCTAGTTGGTATTTAAATTGGGGACTCGGGATATTTGGCTCTATATTGAGCGTAGCATTTTCAGTCGGAGGAATTTGGAGTATTGTTGACAATGGCATAAAGCTTAAGTTCTTCAAGCCAAGCTAACCATCGAGGAGGTTCCATCTTCAATCCATTGAATTCCCAAGATTCAACTGTAATATCATAGGTTTCTATGTTTTTCTTTTGACTTGTCATACTTGATGATAAGAGTCCATATAAGACTGCGGGCATTATGCAGTAGGCTCAATTAATATGTATGCCAATGCCTGTTCTATGTAGATGCATGGTATGCATCCTAGGCAAAATGTTTAGTGGACTTTGCCAGTACAAATGCAGGGTTTGGGATGCAAGCTCCCAAGTTGTTGTGTCAACATCATCCCCCTCTCCATTACTAACACCACTTCATTGGTCTGTTTGAGTGTATCCCTTTGGATTTGTAGTTACTTTACTTGTTGTTCTGGTGCAAGGAGGAAGGAGGGACATCCATTCTCACCATTATATGTTTCCTTGCTCTAACTTAATAGCCCATAGCTTTGAGGGCACCTGATAGCAATCGTTGAAGACCCTAGTCTCTTTTGTGTGTCTAGTCTCGTTTGTTTCCTGTGTACATAACATGGAGAATTTGGGATGGAAGACCTGCGCAACCTAAAATGGCTAATGTCTTAACCTCTAAATCAAGCCACAAGTCTGTTTTTTTGTGTTTTTGTTTTTAAACTATATGGATATTGCTCAAGGTTCTAGTTCTGATGTAATTTTGGTTTGGTAAGGAATGAGTTATTGTTGATCTGAATATTCATATTGAACATGGAGCAGCTAGTTTCTTAATTATAGAGGAGAAACGCAAGAGAAAAATAAGGGGAGATTATTGTGTTGAGGATATCCTTATGCCTAAATAATTGTGAAGTGTTGGTGTTATTAATTTTGGATCAATATATAAGGATCATCATTTGCCACATGGAAGACAACCAATCCTCATCTATATTGTCTTCTAAACTATCTTGTGTGGCCCAGTTATCATCAATCAAAAAGACCAATAGATATAGTGGCTTGAAGCCGCAAAACATAAGTTAGTCTTACCAATAACAGTTACTAATCATAACATTTAAAATTCTATATATTTAATAATAAAATATAAGTCAACCTTTTTGGAAAACTAAGAAAGAAGAAAACACATTTGATCAACCAAATATGCAATTGCAATTGGGAACATGTGCCCCCACATCATCCAAATCAAGGGATTACATAAAAGGGCCAAAAATTGTACATAATCTTGTGAATTTAAAACAAGAAGACTTTGAAAGGATTATTTGAAGTCCAAAATGCATCTCAACTCTCATGCACCAAACCTTTAAGCATTCACTTCTGGAAATATGATTGCTAATGCATCCTACACACTAGTTCTAAGTTGATTTTGTGTACATCTTGATAAATTATACAAAACAAAGATTTTATGCACATACATTTTTCTTCTTCAATGAATGATAATTAAAGATATTTGGTTCTTGTAATTTACTATATTAACTTGTTATTTATTTTTAATTCAATGATTTTTTTTACAAAGGAAACAATGCTAATCTTATTTATAATAAAAAAAATCACATTTCCATATGCTTTAAAGCATATAAAAAGTGCATTGTAGTTTGATTGAACATAACAACTTTGTATACATGGCTTACAAATCTTAGAGCTAGAGCTAAATAAAAAAAGAAGAGTTGTTCCTCGACTTAAAAGGAGATAAACTACATCATTTGATAGTAAGATCTATATATTGTCCTTTATCACAAAATCATTAGTTGTATTAGCAACAAAATATCATTGTTCATGGCTTTAAAAGACAAAAATACATCATTGCAAAGATCAAAGTTAAAAATTATCCCCTTTAGAAAATTCATATCCACATTGTATGAGAGAAATCATTTGTATACCTATTTTGAAAGATGGAGATGGTCCAAGCACCCCACCTCAGTGCCTCTTTTGAAAGGCTATTAGCTACCATGTTCATGTCCTTGTATATCTGAGATAAAGACGTGAGAAGGTTGTTATTTGTGGTTGGAGAGAATAAAATAGTGGCTATAAAGTGAAATTTTAAAGTGATGCTTCCATTGAATAAAAAGTAGAGAAACCCTACCATGTTCTTGAGCCCCAATTGTAGGGTTAATTTTAGAACCATCAATTCACATTGATTGTCAGTTTCATGCCCTGTCCTAGTGTTGAAAGTTATATTGTGATTTGAGGAGGAATATTGAATTCCTTTCAACTTCCTTTTGGGGGATGCCCTTTAAAGGCAACATCAAAGTATGCTCAAGGATTGTCCTTATTAATAACTTATTCTTTTGTCCCATGTCCTTTTAGCTTTTTCTCTACCAATGCATATGCAATTAATATATTTAGAGATTGGATTGTACATTTGAAGGAAGTGCCCCCATTCTTTAAATAGCTTCAATTTTAAGGCAGTCCATATTTTGCAAGCTTTTTAAAGTGTAAGAACTTTGAACCTTTTTGTATTGTTGTTTATAAACCAAGTTCTAAAGGTTTCTTTAGTACATCTTCTTTCCCATGCATTTCTTAACCTTGTTGTGCAACAAACTTCTTTCTATACATCTTTGGAGAAAGGACAAGTCATAAGTAAGTGTTTAATTATTTCCTTTGCTTGTTAGTATAGACTACACCCCAGGTCAGTAAAATTGTTTTTCTGTAGAATATCCCATGCGGGAGCCCTAATATTTAAGGCTAACCACATAAGAAATTATTTTTAGAGGGGCAATTTAGCTTCCAGTGGATTCTCCACCACCAAGCTAGTTGTCCCTCCTGTGTCACCTATGATGTACACCTAAGTGTGGGAAAAATTTTCAACCCCACAAGGTATAGTCTTTAAGGCACATCACTTAGAGAAGGGGTTGTCACCTATTCGCAGCTCTCTCCATTTAGGCTCCTTGGCAAGCTATGGGGGATAGTCCATAAGATGATTGTTAGAGGAAAACTTGTTGAAGACAAGAAGTTCCAGGAGATAAAAGGAAAGGCAATTACCTCTAAATATAACTTGAATTAAGAATTAATTAGCAAGTATGAAGATTAATGAGCAATATTAATATTAGAGATTCGATTAGATCAATATGGCATCCAATGAGATAAAATGATGAGAGACTAGTGCCTTATAATGATGCTCAAATGAAATTACAATATTTACGAAATAAAATGAATTTTCAAGTCACAAGATACCCATTGCTGCAAGACAAGCATTAGTACAAGAGATCAAGAGATTATATACAATTAGAAATATGGGCAATAAGACTTGAGATAGAACTTGTAAGAGAAGAAAGCTTGTACTTCAAGTAAAATATGCTTTAATTATGATATGGCATTCAAAAGACAAAAAGCATGAAATTGACAAGTATAAGTATATAAAGTAAAGCTTGCAAGTAATTAACTTGTTCACAATTAATATTACAATAATCAGTTGAAAGGAAAAATATGGCAATGTTAGATGAATGAATGCAAGAGATCTTGGTTGATTTTATTTAAATGTCTAGTCAATAGTGAAAACTTCCCACCAATTCCTTAAAACCTAGTAAGGAATGAGATGAATTGCAAGAAGGCTAGGTCAAGGAGGCATTTTGTCCATCATTAACGATACCCACCTAGACTCCTTGACAACCCACATGTCTTAATAGAAAGTTCTCTAAAAAAATGTTTCTTCACTTATACAATGTTATGACAAGCAGAGAAAGTGAGAATTATATAATGAAGCACAAGTAGATGATGGCAAATGAGATTGCTAATCAGAGCTGATTTTTAGGAAAATCAGAAAATTAGAAAGACTACTTTAATCTAAGATACAAGTGAGATGACTACAGAAATCACTCAAATGTTAATTAGATCAAGTATCCAATGAAATCATAAGAGCAATTAGATCAAATAATTAGCAATGAAGCATAGATCTAACAATAGCCAAGTGAAGCAATTCAAAAGATTAGAAATAAAATGCAATGAACATGAAACTAATCTAATCCAATGAGAGCAAGAAAACAAATTAGATGTTAAATCTAGAAACTAAGACAACAATTAAGAAATGAGTCACCACCACATGAAATCCTCCCTTTTAAATAAGGAGGTGGGATACCACAAGAATAAATCCCAAGCTCCCTCAAGAAACCAGATTCTTTTATTATTGAAATTATAAAGATAGAGACCCTTTTAGACAAAGAGAAGGGCCCTATAACCTTAAGGAAGTTCACAAATAATTTGGTATATTTGGCTTGCAGGCTGCTGGATATACTTGTGGTGTTATATTGGCGACCATGAGAATTGATCATGAGAATTGATCATGGGTCTCCCCTAGATTACTTCAAAGAATTACCAATTCACCATGTGTTAATAAAAAATAGATCCTTACAACAAGAAGAAAAATCCTTTTTCAAGCTCCAAAAAACTACAAGGAATAATGAATAATCTCCCACAAGAAACTCTCTCTAAACCCTTAGATGCTTGCGTCCTTCTCAAAGAAAAAAGGGGAGCTCCTTATGCTCATGGCCTTGGAGAAGAATGATCCTCAAATTCCCATGGCCAAGTAGGAAAAATGGCTCAAAATATTTAACTCTAATTTTACAAAAAAATTATGATTAATTCCTTGAACTTTTCAAGCCTCAACCCTTCAAAAAAATTCAGCTATCTCTGCAAGGTTTTCGCACCAGGGAAGATAGACAACCTCTTTGAGCCTTGGAGAAAAGGCCAAAAAGGCTTGAAGCCTTCTCAAGAAAAAATCAGATTTAAAACCAAGCCTCCCAACAATAGATCCTTTGCCAAATTTTGATGAAAATTCCCTTACACAAATTTGTTTTTCTCTGCAAAATATCCAAGGGTTAATTGATTTGAAACCAAGAGAAGAATCAAGCCTCCCTAGGCTTGCGGCTCAGTGAATTGATGCCAAAAATGCTTGCGACCTGCCAAAAAAAGATTCAAAATCAAATAAAATAAAGCCAGAAGAAAAGCATTATATTTCAAAACCCCTTCACTCTAGAGGCTAGGAGAGGCCTCCTATGCTTGCAGCTTCACCAAAGATTTGGTTTAGACCTGCAAAAGAAAATTGTTGAAACCTCAAGTGAGATCCTTCCAAATTATTCTTGAGAAATAACTTAGAAAAAATATTTTTTAATTTATAGAATAAAAACCTTGGAAGGATTTTCGATTTAGATGCAAGGGAGAGCCCTCTTTTGCTTGCAGCCTAAAGGAAAAATGGTAAACAGCCTCCAAAATTTCGATGCACTTACAAACCTTAGCCATCTAGAAAAGGAGATGGCTTGGCTTCAAAATAATTTCGATTTTCCTTTAATTTTGAAGCAAATCCATCTGCAAAAAAATATTTTATGAAGAGTTCCAAACCAAACCCTTACTCTCGTCTTCATATCTGCAAGAAAACAATAATAGAAAAATCCCAAAACGATGAACAAAATTATATACACAAGGGTTAAATTTATATTATAATAATAAAAAAATTACAAAATTACAAGTGCTAAATCAAAGGAGTGTGAATACAATTCCGCTCTTTTATTAGCAAACCATAAGCTCTTAAAATAGTAGATCCATTGTGTTAAAGCACAAGATGAAGAGAATAGATAAATAAATTTTGGTAGTAACCAGAGTAGGCTTTTCACTTCTATGTTTTGGGAGTTGGTTCGTGCAACTAAAGATGTCTCTTAACACTCGAGATTTTAATAATAGAATGATCTCTACACACTTAAGATAAAATTGTTAGATCACGAGGAGTTAGATAACACAATAAAACAAAATATCTAGAGATATCTGCTAGATCAGTTAATTCAAAATGATTTTCTAACCTCAAATATTAATGCAAGATACCTGTGCAAATAGTAAATTCACAAACTCACTAGTGAAATAACAATAATTTATAAAAATTCAGAAAGAATTTACCATAGAAGATAGAAGAGGAAACCCATCCTGAATTTACCCCAAACACTTCTTTATTATTCATAAACTACAAGTATTCATCCATGTTTTCCTCATAATTCTAATTGTTGAATAATATTGAATTACTAGTGTATTATCTTTCTTTATTTTTTTTCTTTTTAGGTTTGGAATTCGTGAGATTACATTATGGTTATGTCCAAGAATAACACCTGAATAGGGCAAAAAATTGAACCATTGACTTAACATCTAAGAGTCCCTTAAGAACACACCCGATCATAGTTTATCCAAAACCCAGTCAACATTACCATATGTATTATCAAATAAAAATAATATCATGATTTAATAAATCATGAATCTATGAACTTAATTTAAAAAATAAAATAAAGACAGTGTTGCTTTAAAAAAAATGGTGAGCATTGAGTGCTAAAGTTTTATACACCTTCTATAGGCGATGCCTTCGTCGACTAGTTATTAAGTGGTTGTGCTAGTTGATTAATTGGTTATGTAGTCTAACCATGGTCAAATGACTTTTTGAACAAATGTGGAATGCAACGTACATATATTTCTTATGATATGTGTCTGATACATTTATTGTTGTATTATTTGAAGTTCCTTGTTTTTGTTTGATATGTTTAGTGTTGTACTTTTTAAAGTTTCTTTGTTTTTCCTAGTTTTTTTTTACAACTTTGAAATTGCCTAGGGTTCTTTAACAACTTTGAAATAACAAGTTATTTATCAAATCTTATAAATTTGTATAATTCCACTATATTGTCTTGTAGATGACACATAGATAAAAATTGTCTTGTCTAGTAGATGACACATAGATAGATTTTTTTAATAATTGATTATATGTTCAAACATGGGAAGCATATGTAAATGCGAAATTTCATTTATTAGAATTATTGATTGTGATATGGAATGACTTACAAAATACATTAGTTTTATAAATTTATAAAATATATTAAATATTTTATATTGTAACTACTATTTTTTTATTATATTTATGGATGTTGTCTTAGGTAATTACATCGTAAGGCATCATTATTTTAAAACAACATTCCTTTTGCCTTGCTATCCTTCATGTGCATCGTTTGATCTTTTGTTAGACGATTAAATTCTGCTAGGTTGTTGATTTGAGGTAGGTTAATTATTAAAGTTCATTATGATCTTGGTGTTTCCCAACAATTTATATGTTTGATAGCTGAATTGACATACATGAAGAAAAATAATAATAATAATAATAAATAAATAAATAATAAATAATTTACTCCCTGGCTCCTTGATTCATCATTTCCATGTAACGAGCAAGCGATTGTTCCCTCTAAAGCTTCATTTCATTGTTGATCTTGGAAATGAAGGCCTCCACTCATTTATTCAACTCGTCTTGGCTTAGAGAATGCTCTTTCCTCAACCCCACGCCTAATTCAGGTTTTCCAGGGAGGTTCTCGGTTCGATTCCTTTCATTGCTCCATGTGTCGGATTTACAGAAAACTGCAGAAGAAGAAGAGTCGCTGGATGCAGCGTATGTGGCATCCGCACGATGGACCGTCTCCCAGGTATCAGATTTCCAAAGGTGTCGCATCAGGGGAGGGCCTCGACCTTCCGTGATGGCCTTCCAGGTCGATTCCAATGTGTTTGTCTTCTTCTTGGACGGCGAAACCCCCAGCGATTTGGCATCCGTGGTCGACTTCGAACTTGCGTTCTTGTAATGCGCATTAATGCACGAGGTCGCCAAAGGCCTTTCCAATCTCTGGATGTCCGAGGTTCGAATCCTTGCAAGTATTGCTACGGAATTCACCTCCGACTCCGTGTCCGCCTCTTCCAATTCCATTCCGTTATGTCAGATTTTTCCGTCGATAAATTGGCTCCTCCTGTTGCTACTGTTGTTACTTTTGATGGACAGCCGAAGCAGGGTTATGCTCCGCATGTGACCTGCCCAATAAGTTGAATTTGTGTTGAAATCTTGAATTGGCGAGAATGATACAGTTCAATAACACAAATAGAACTGTAGGCGTCAGCCACGCCGAGACCGTCTCACGAATTTGGGGAAACACGGCGTGAAAGAATTCATACGAAGCAACAAATGCAGGCTTCACGAACACAGGAACTGAGACGGGGGAACTGCTGGAAACGACCAGATTTTCTAGGTAGGCTTCTCTTATGGGATGCAATTAGTTTGGTTTTAGTTTTTCTGAGAACCCTGTCGTGGGACTTTACGGTTCTTACCCATAATTATTGGCATCAAGACAACGTTGGTTTTCAAGGAAATTTTTGCTTGGTTCTGGACTACTTGAATTTTGAGCGACTATTCCAATTTATACAAGAGTTTTTGAATCGTTTCCCTTGGTATCTACTTGGTAGGTTTCGAAGGAGTCATGTCGGTGACTCTTTAGGTAATTTAGTAATTCATATCTTAATTCTCGTTTACTTGGTTTTTTTTTTCAACAATCTATATCTTATTTAAGTCTGTTATCATGACTCTCATGACAGGTATGTTTTACGAAAGATTTTTCTACAACTAAGATTGTAGGATGGCTTCCTTAATTGTTTGTATTTACTTCTATTAAAGAATTGTCGACCCCATAGTCAATGTAATTAATTGTTTGTATTTTCTCTTTTTAAAGAATTATCGACTCCATAGTCATTCTCTTTTCAAAGAATTATCGACTCCATAGTCAATGTAATTTACGGTAAAATAATTATATTTTACTGTGTTTATTTTATTATTTTCATGAAATGAACTTAATTGTTGACTATTCAGTGATTATTTTTTACATTACCGTGGGATTATATACTACAGTAGTTATATATTACAGTAGTTACCACAACCTTTCTTTTCTGGTAATCACAATTTCTTTCTGGTCATCACAATTTCCAAATCAAAGAGACATAACTCAGTTATATCTTTACACACCAAATTTACATTATCGTGGCATTATATACTACAGTAGGTAGTTACCACGTATTTGGGATTAGTAATTTGTTCAGAGGATAAATTTGTCAATTCTTCAGAGGATAAATCTGTCCAGAGCAAAAAATTATGCAATGTGATCAGTACTACATTTTGTTATTGCCTTTTTAGTCTTTTGAATCAATAATAAAATGAAAGACTATTGAAAACTGTTGTTGGCATTGCATCCAGTGAATTAAGGTGTATTTTATTTCTTCTTTAGGCATTGTCTTTAAGAATCTTTATCTTGCTCAGCAACTATTGGATCTCTTTAAGAATCTTACAGCATTTCCTTTGCAACATTTGGCGATGGTGCAATTGCTAGTTTATTTTTATATAGATTTCTTTGCCTAAGAGATTTGAATTGACGGTTAATGATCAAAACCTTACAATCATATAAAATTTCATTGTCTTGCTTTATTGATGACATTAAAGTGTTAAAAAGACCCCAAGGTTCCAATATGCTTAGTACTTATCTTGAAATCCATCCGTGTAAAGGTTTGACTACTTACCAACATTTGTTCATATTATTGCACATCAGTGGAAGGAGATAATTTGTATTCCATTGTCACAAGCATGATGCAGAAAATTCAAAGTGATATTGCTATTACATGCATGTGACAAGCACTTGAGGGCTTCTTTTTTGTGGACACCTAGCAAAAAGGCCCTCTTGGAGTCTCTATGAGTTGTGTAAAAAGGATGCAACCCAAACATTGTGCACGTCTGGAATCTTTGCAGAGTCATGCAAATAAGATGTGATCGAGTGGCTATAATTTCTCGTGTGCAATAAACCAATTAATAATAATTAATCCCAAAAAAACAATTAAAGCAAGAAAAGGCTTGTTACAAATATGTACTAGAATGCAAATGTTCAAACCCATTCCAGCAAAACCCTTAAAAACAAAATCAAAATTCCAAAAGGGAGTGAACGCCCCAAGCAGAATTCAGTGAACATTGTAACTTACTTGGGATTTATTTCTTGCGAGCAATATCATTTAAAAAAAAAAAAAAAAAATTAAAAATTAAAAAATTAAAAAAAATCATTGGTTTCCATAACACACAAAACTGAAACTAATATTTGAATCCTATGCAACTTCTTCTCGACATATCCCTATGCAACTTCTTCTCGACATATCAATACTCTATGGTTGCAGTGCCTATGGAGTTGAGCAACTTCCATATGCAACCAAAGGCTCGTATAAGGTTCCATTTTGGCATAAAATGAAATAGTTAAAAGCAAAAAAGTAAAATGTAAAAATAACTCCACTTAATTTTGCAGTCTAATACAAAGAAGGTCACATGATTCAGCTAGCTTCGAGGAGAAGGATATTGAGTTTATATTCCATAAATCTGAAACCACTACACGAATAAGATGCCACTGAGATCTCTAGTTTTCACAAGTGTCGTGTTAAGAAAGCAATTATGATATTTTAATATATTTAAAAATAATTTTTACTATTGTATTTCTAAATTTCAACTTTATCTAAAATTAAATTATTTAATTGTCCACAAGGTCTTGGATAGAAAGACGGTGATTGGGTGCTTTTTTAAGGCACCCATTGATGTGAAGTCACCATTCAATTTCCCTTCCAGATTGAGGTGATATATTGGACATGATGAAAATATGGTCCCACCAAAATTTAAAAAAATAAAAATAAAAATATTAAATTAACGTCAAAATAATTATAATAAATACATAACAAGTGATAGGCAAAACAAGACAAGGAAAGAAAAATGGAGAGTAGAAGAGCCAGGGTTTGCAGGTCAGGGCCGTACGTTTGTGTGGCAGTGGCTTCTCATGTTTGTGCACTAAAAGGGAATGGCGCATCTATTTACATGGCTTTGGAACACAAGAGAGGGTGACAACCGAATTTTGGCCAAGCACTGGCACTTCGCGGAGCTTGGAAGTTGGATTTCATGACGATTCTTGTCACAAATACCCGACCCTCCATAGCCTGCTATGGCCTTGAATCCAAGAAGGCCCCGGGACCCCTGTTCCCTCATTTGGTAATATGGTATCCTTGTGTTATGGTTGCACCGAGCGCTTGGTTGCTGCCCCTTGTCGGCGGGAAAGGGGAAAGGGTTGATAGCCCCTATGGGCTTGTGTCAGATGCATAGGATGGTAGCATGTGTAAACAAACGCTAGATATTTGTGGTGGGTCAACGGTGGATGCTCCTGCCTACCGTCTTAGACTGTTATGGGATCTCTGCGCAAATTGCATTCAGGGCGTTGTGTGTTCATAGATAGGGTTCCATTGATGTTGCATTGGTCAATATGGATCCAAAGGGGATGCCCAAAATGGTTTTTTCTATCCCTATGCATTGAATATTTCGTCTTTTGCCTTGCTTTCATTTGTTATTTCTTGGTACATGAGGGTTGGGTTTCGCTGCTCGCTACGTGGGCATATTGGGGGTTAGAGCCTAATATTTTATCTACATGGCATAGCTTGTGGGGGTGGTGCAGGGACGTACCCACTCGTGTGCTCCCCCTGTGTGATGTCTTTGTGCCCCCTGGACCTTGTGACAACTCTGTCGGAGGTGTCTACCCTCGGGGGTTATGCACAAAATATTCTAACACAGATAGAAAAGGATGGGTCTATGCTTTTGAGCCCCAGTTTCATATTTTCATCAAAACTTTAGATGGGAAATCAATAAGTTTTTGGGTACAGGATTTGGAGCTTGTTACAGGCCTGAAGCAAAAGGTCCAATTTTCTACAGGCATCCCTGCTACAAAACAAAGTCCGATCTTCTCAAGGAAGTTGCGACAGGAATAAATCAATTAAAAGACTACCACATTCAAAGGAACTCCTCCATTGTCCTAAACTTAAGACTCAAACGCAGTGCTCCAGGAACAAACACAACTGCTAAATTTGAACAGAACAGAGCTCATGGACCTATAAGGGGAGCCAACACTTCCAAATCCAACATCCCAAATAGTCCCTCTTACAGGAACATTTTATAGGGGAAAAACAAAGCAGTAACACCATCTGAACCAACTGAGAATACTCCCAAACCATACATTGGGGAGAAACTAAATTGCGTGCCAGAACTGAACATTGACACACCAGAGATTGATGAACATCGCTCCACATTCGAATCACAGGCAATAATATGCAAATTTAACTACTTTTGGCCCAAACCAACAGAGCTTTTCCATTCGATATTTACCAACTAGACTATAGATTGTGATATCCATCTCTGTTCCAAGGGGTTTTTATAGTCAAGTTCCCTTCCTCGAAAGCCAGAGACATAATTCTTAGGGCAGGACCATGGTTCTAGGGCTCTACTAAACTCTTCATCACACCATGGTTACCTGATTTTGACGCCAACATGATGGAGATAACCAGAATGTCGGTCTGGGTTCGGTTGTATGATCTCCCGCTTCATTTTTGGAATGAATGTGTATTAGAAGGCATTGGGAACACCATAGAGAGATACATCAAAACATACATCCAACGATTGGAGGAGAGAATCTTCACATTCGCACGAATCTGCGTGGAAGTGGATCTCAGCAAGGGGCTACCAGAAAGTATTCAACTGATTCATAACTAGCAAAAATGGACACAACACCTTGATTATGAAAACATTGCATTTAGGTGCAGGATATGTAGGAAAACCGGTCACTTACAAAACACATGTTTGGACGCAAAAAGAGAAAACAAAAAAAATACGGGGAAAACAACCATTGGATGGAAATTTCCCTCAGGTGGACCATAGAAAGAGATAGAAGAAGAAGGCGATATACCCATCCAAAACAAGAGAAAATAGACTGCAACCGATTTGAGGGTACGAGAACATGAATTACAAGACCCATTTGAACTTAACATGACGGTTCAGCCAGCACACACCATGGTGGATCCTACGCCAACTGAAGCTAGATTTGTTGTAAGCTCGGGTGCAAATAAAATATCGCATGCGTCTGAAAGCTAAGATTTCGACAAAGAAAATACCACAAGGAACAATGAGTTGGCCTTGGTTCCTTCCTCCTTGCATTCAGGGACTTGGTAGATTGTCCAAAAGAGAAAAGGCAAGTGCGAAAATCCCAGCCCTGCTGGCAATATGTAATTTCACGAGTCGCCTCGCTACGATGTGTGCTTGAGCACATGGGTCCCTCTGGGCACCTTGAATACTTAATTGCATCTACAAAATGTTACTCTTCATTATTAATTAATATAAAGTTGCAGATTTTTTCTTTGGAAAAAAAAAAACATAACAAGAATATTAAAATTTATTTGATTAAAAATCCTCGGATTCGGGTGTTTAAGGGCATTCATACGGTTCTGGGCTTGTGGGTCGGCGCGTGGCAGGGCCACATGGCCACTCACAAGCCACACCTTCGGCCATCAACTCCATTTAATAGCTCGGGCCGTCACCCCGAGCAACATTTACTCCACTGCGAAAGTCGAGGCTGCTCCTTCCGCCTCAAAATGCCGCTCCTCGTTCATTCGTCTGGCTATGTTCTTCGGCCTTCTGGTTCTGACTTTCGGTCTTCCGGCTCTATGTCGTTCTAGTCTTCCCCCCTGCGAAGCTGCTTCTCCCCTGAGGTCGGGGAGCCATGCTTCCGCACGTCGACTGGGAGACGCTGCAGTATTCGGTGTTGCATTGAATTTATTTCGGGCCACCATTACTCACAGAGTATCCTTTGCCATTCGCGCCTCTATGCTTCCTCTGGCCTCAACACCACCTCTGAGCTTCAGTTTCCTTCCGCCTGCCCTGCACCCTCCACTTCTCAGAGCGCCTTCTGCCCCTACTGCACCACTATGCCTCGTCTCAGGCATCGCATGCGATGCAGGCATGGCAGCAACAGAGGTCGCACTGCTCGTCCGTCCCCCTCCTCTCTGTCCAATTCCTTGTCCTCCTCCCTCGAGCATTCATGGGGCAGGTACCCCGAAACCCGCAGCGGACATGGTTGTCTGTTTAGTTTGTCTCGTTCCTCTGCTCGACCCTCTGCCTCTGAGCCTTCTCCGCAACCTCCGCCTCGCAGGGTCCCCTCTGCCATTTCGCAGACCCCCACCACTGCCCAATTCCATTTTCAATGCACCTCTGACCGCCCTCATGTTGTAGCCACCATCTCGGTTTCCTTCCGGGAGGAACCCACTGAGGCTCCCAACCACAGTCAGCCCATTCTACAAACGCGCCCTCGCAGCGACCTCGGCCCTTCTGAAGAAGTGAAGAAGCAAAAGGCTCCTGGAAAGCATAATTCGTGCTTGGACAACAGTAGCAGCTCGAGATACAGTAACGACGACAAGGAGCAGAGCAGGCAGGCTGATGGTAAAGGTGGTGACACCACAGAGCCTCGACATGCTACATTGGCCTCCTAGGATGCTGATGACGATGAATACAAATGCCTCATAGTCAAAGAAACACATGCAGCACCCCATGATACCTAGACTTTCAGGTTTTATCCAGTTTATGGATCCTAACATCATAGTTTTGTTATCTGTTTCTATCTATGTTTGGTACAATCACTTATGTCTGTATAACGTTGGTTTCCTCATTCAAGGCAGCGACTCAAACTATCTTTGGGCTGGTTTCCACTGCGTGGGAAGCTCCATTTTTGTTGTTTTGTTGCGAACAATGCCTCTAATACAGGCCTGAACTACAGAGGCCAGAGCCTCCATGTATTTTATGTTTAACTAATAGAATTTAATCTTACTTAGGAAAAAAAAAAAAATTGAAAAAAAAATTGTATTTTTTAAACTTAATGAATAATGAACTTACCCAATTTTTCAATGGGTAAGACTCTATTTATCTGTAATAGTGAGTTACAAAAGATTTTTTTAATGTTGTAATAGATTTAAAATTCAATTAATATAATATATATACTATAAATCAATTGAAAGATTATGGAAAACTAAGTTGTAATTAAAAAAAAATATCATGTGTCTAAGCTACTCAAGTCAATTCATCTCAGTAATAAAAGTGAAAAAAGAAAATTAATATATCATAGCTTGGACTCTTTGTCTTCTATAAAAGCAAAGAAAGAAGAATGCAACTGCAGCTACTGACACAATTGCTACCATTGCTCCTTTCCTCAAAGAATGTGATACCATATCATGCCAAAGAAGGGAAGGCGAGGGAGGCATGATTTGGGCACATGGGCTTTTCAACGCATTGTTACAAAGTCCAAAATTAATAAAAGCCACGAGACCAAATTTCTTGATTTCCTCGTCATTGGCTCTTCCCGAGAAGTTATTGAAAGAAATGTTGAGGAACTGCAGTTTTTGGGCATCAATTGGGAATCCCCAAATAGATTATTATAAGAGAGATCAAGGTAGAGTAAGGAACTAATGCCAGCCAAAGAATAACTAGTTCCATTCATATTATAGTTGGAAGATCTAGGTATTTAACCCTGCTTGAATTCTTTGATAACAATGGTTTTGAAAGAAAACTGTTTCCAACCAGAGAAATATTGGTGAGGCTTTCCAAAGTGAACAGTTCAACAAGTAACTTGTTGCTAATAATATGGTTGTGGGATGAGTTCATGAAAGTGAGATGTTTGAAGTCGGAGAGATTCAGCGTGTTTTCGAATTTACGGAATCAGTTAAAAGAGAGATTCATAGTTTGTAACACTGAATATCTTGAATGAATTATGCCCCAATTAAAGTTTAGGCTTCCTCCAAATCCATTTCTCGCCAAATTCAAATATGTTAGGCTCCTCATCGTCCATAGTTTCTCCTCTAGATACATTTGAATAAAGAATTGTCTGAGAGGTTGAGGGTTTTCAGATGGGTTAATTCAAAGAGCACTCGCCAATTCAAAACACCTGATAGAATCTAGGAATAGTGGTATAGGGAGGTATTATACATGGCGTACGACGAATATAGGTACCAGACATAATCGAGGAAAAGTGGCCCAGGGAGTTATAGTATGTGGCGGACGATGAATCTAGGAATAGTTTCCTAAGATAAAACCTCATAAGAGAACGCCTTCGGCGTAAATATTTTCAATACAAAACTATATCAAAGCTCTAGTAGCTAAGAGATTGATTTTTCATGTGTTATAATGAGGAGTTTTGAGCTCAATTTATGTAAAAAATGAGAGATCTATATCCATATCCATGTAAAAATGGTTAGGTCCAACGAGTTGCACAAATTTGACTTGATCCCAGAAGAAAATAGCTAGTTGAAGGCTCGATCCATGTCCAATTAATTGTGTTCCTTGATTGAGTTTGATTTCCCATAATGATGGAGTTGGATTGACCAAAAAATTTGACCTTGGTCCAACAAAAATTTTTTTCCTAATTTTTTCCTCAAATTTTCCTCATTCAATCTAACCAACTTGGACCATCACATTAAAATTTTGATTTTTCTAGGAAATTAATTCATTTTTTGAACCAATGAATTTCTTGTGGGACGTTTCTTGTTTGATTTGTGGGGATTCCACAATTTTTTTACTTGATTCCTTTATTGGGAAATTCCACATCCATTTTTAATTATTTTTCAATTGGAGAGAATTTTATTTTCTTTCATTTTAATTTTCGACCAATTTTCAGCTAATTATTTGTCATTTTTTGCTGAAAAAATAAAAATATGACTCTAAAGAGGTATAGACATATTTTTCCACTGTCAAAATGTGTCTAAAAATAAAATTGAGGTGTTGAGGTGTAATTTTAAGTACTCATACCCCCTACAAATTCTATAGACAACACTTTTTACATTTTACATCAAATATTACATAAAAATCTCGTTTAGTGGAGGGAATTTTGACAATTAAAAATTGACCCCTAAACATAACCAAATTTTGTGAAACTTTAGACATGATATACTATGGTAATTTACATACATTCTATACACTAGGACTCACCTAAGACTTTACCATCAAGCCTCACTCTAGCTTTGGCGTATGTGTGGGAGAAAATTTTAACGAATTATTTACTGTTGAGAAACACAAATAATTAGTTATGGACAAAAAAAACTCCCTAGAGTGAAAACTCTCTAACAAACGTATTAATCTACCTAGATTTGTTACATGGATTTATATTCAACATACTAGAATCATTTTTACATCATGACCCCATAGAGCTGCAAAATTTGGATTACAATATGATGACCAAAAGTTGCATGATGATGATAAAGTGTGAAAATTTTGAATGCTTTGAAAATGATGGAATGCTTTGAAAATGATGGAATGCTCTGAAATGTACTCTGCTCATGGGGTAGTTGACACTTGAGTGGTCAACACCTCCAAACCTTTCTCAACGAGGGCTTTGAATCCTAGTTTGGGTGCATAAGTCCTTATAAGATTAAGAGACCATATTAGTTGGTCATCTTGTTACCATATTTGTACATTTTTTCTTTCAAAAAAAATTTATTTGACTTCCATGCTTTTACTATATCTTCTCCCAAACCCACCTCCTTCTAAGTGAGCCATTTTGGTTGCCAATTTTTAGACCTCTCCTAGTTCAAAATGTGTCTTAGTGAAAATATCCCTTCAATTCTTAGCTCCAATATTACCTGAGGGGGTAACATGTGGAGACCTTTACTATCAATCTGAGGATAAAGCAAAATCTAGAATTTATCCCCTCCACTCACCTTCCAAATCAATCAATTACCAACTAGTTATAGTTTTCTAGATAATTGATGCATTATGCACATGTTTCACTTGATTCCTAACCCTTTCCTCAACTACAGTTGTGTACGAATACTTGGCTTTGATTACTTAGACCCAATGGCTTTTTCTTTGTATCGGCCTCAATATATTCTCTGTATCTAAGGCCTTGGAGAAGAGAAAAAAATTTAGGTCCCATCCTCCATTTTCTTTTGGAGTTGCCAATTTTTTTCTAGGATATCAGCATAAGACCTTTATTTTCATCATCTCTTAGACAAATGAATTTATAACAAATTTTCCTAATTTTCTTTGGTACACATTTTGGGACCCAAGCCATTAAAATATAGTATATTGTTATCGCTTCCAATACTACTTTAACAGGTATTGATCTTCCCCCTCTTGAGAACCACCAATTACACCAGTTGTTTATCCTCTTTTCTACTTTAGCAACCAACCATTGCAAATCACCCTTTTTGGTACAAATTTGGTTTCAAATTGAAACAAGAATACTTTATTCCTTATTCCATATCACCTAGAAAGGAATAATTAGGAGAAATACCCCTATTCATGCTTTGGAATGTCCCACATTTACAGTGTGGATTTGTCTAGCTTTAGTATCATACTAATAGTGTTGCAAAATAAGTCTAAGATATTTTTAACTTATCGACTATCCTTCCAAGACCTTCATAGGAAATCGGGATACCATCTACAAACAAAATATGTGAGATATTACATATAGGACCAGCGCAAACCCCTTGAAAGCTACCATTTTCGAATACCTCTTCTAATAATCTACTCTACACTTCCACTATTATCGAAAAAAGGAGAGCAGAGAGAGGGCATCACTGTCAAAGACCCCTACATATCATGAAAAAAATGGATTTTCCCCATTGGTTAGGACATCAAAGGATACAAAGATAATGTATATCATCACCCATACTAGAAATTTATAACAAAATCTTAAACAAATAAGGTTCAATCTTAGGTAAAGCTAACTTACTGTGCCATAGTCCTTAGAGGGGTCAAATTTGAATACCATTGACCTTTGATTTGTAGTCTTGACCAAAAAAATTTGTGTTATCCCAACTATCTCGTGGATTTTTCGTCCTTCAAAAATTCCAAACTGGTTACTCAAAATTTGTTAAATCCATTTTGAGTCTTTTTGCTATGACCTTTAAATATTTTTCTAGATATAATTGCATAAGGATGGGTATAAAATTTTCGAAAGTGGTTGAAGTATCCTCTTCTGGGATCAAATAAATGAAGGTAGTATCATAAGCCCCTAGTATCTTTCCTTTTCTTTTAGTGGTTTCCACCACCCTTCTCAAGTCTTCTTCTATGAATTCATAACATATATGGCTAACATATCAGAGAGATAAATAAAAAAAGAAGAGTTGTTCCTTGATTTAAAAGGACATAAACTACAAATTTTAAGTCCATTTCCATAAAATTGAGGTGTACTAACAACAAAATATCATTGTTCACGCCTTTGAAATACAAAAACACATCATTGCAAAGGTCAAACTCAAAAACCATTCTCAAAGATGGAGATGGTCCAAGTACCATACTCCAATCCCAATGCCTATTTTGAAAGGCTATTAGCTATCATGTTCATGTCCCTGTATATATTAGACAAAGAGATGTGTCAAAAGGTTTTTATTGGTTGTTGGATATCATCAGAAAAATTCTATAAAGTGAATTTTGTGAGTGATGCTTCCTTTCATTTCCATTGAAGAAAAAGTAGAGAATCCCCAAAACTTTGTAATTGTGCAATGCCATATTCTTAAGCCAATTGTAGGATTAATTTGAGAGACATCGACTGAAGTGATTGTTTGTTTCATACCATATCCTAGCATTGAAGCCCATATTGTGATTTAAGAGAGATATAGAATTTATCCCAAGCTCCTTTTAAGGGATGCCCTTCAAAGGCACCATCAAAGTATACCCAAGGAATGTCCTTATTGATGACTTCTTTTGTTCTCTGTCTTTTTCTTTTCTCTACATGTGCATGTGCATTTAGTATATTTAGAGATTGGATTTCACATGAGGGGGATGCTCCCTATCCTTTAAATAGCTTCAAGTTCTTGGCATGACATATTCCCCAAGCTATATTAAGTGGAAGAGCTTTGATTGTTTTGTATTTGTGTTTATTAACCAAGTTCTAAAGCCTTCTTTAGTACTTCCTCCTTCCCATGCATTCCTTAACCTTGCTGTGCAATCAACTTATTTCTAAACAACTTTTGAGAAAGAATAATTCATAAGTGTGTGTTCAACTGTTTCATTTGCTTGTTGTTATAGAATACACCAACATAGGCCAATCAAATTATTTTTCTTTGCAACCCCATGCTTGACTTGGACAATGATTCAAGGATCCGCAAGTCATGCAACTATGAATCGCTTTTCAGTGCAGGATTGCAATTGGCCGCGAAAATCTTAATTGACAACACTACAAAAAGAACATGAGTGGAAGAAGCGTATTATTTTGTTTTGTTCAGCCTTGAGGAATTGGGAGACCTGTGTTTCATTGCTAAATGGGGTGGGTCAATATTTATCACTAAGAGTATATTGGAGCTAATATTTTATGGAGGGCAAAGGTTTTTATTGCCCAATTAAGAATTAACTAGCATCAATTTCTGTGTGAAACAAGACGTGGAAAAGGCCTAACGAAGCTTGGGAAGAAAGGGCATGTACATTTTGCACGTGTGGGGCAGTGGAATCGGAAAGACATTTCATTTTGGAATGTGATGCGTTCAACGGAAAGTTATAGGAATATGTTAACATGGGTATCTTGGCATTGTCTTTTCAACGATGGGATTGTTGGAAGGTTGGGCCAACTCATCATTAATTTGAATAAGAAAAGGACTGAAATGCAAAAGTCAAAAAAGAGAACTCATAGTCCCATAGACTATTTTTAGTCTCGTGAACTTTAAAATCTCATCTCATTTCATTTCTAAGTGGTCCACAGTGTAGACTAGTTTAATTGGTAATTGGTGTGTTGTGTTTTGAAGTATTATATAATTTATGAAATTTAAAGTTTCAATCTCTAATAGGTTAGCAAAAAAAATAATACTTATCGTGAAGTGTGACAATGAGAAATATAAGGAAAAATTGTTGACATAACATGGAATTGGTGTGAAAAGAGATAATGATAAGGAAAAACTGTTGACATAACATGGAATTGGTGTGAAAAGAGATAATGATTTAGCTCTAAAAGAACTTGCACTCAAGAACAATCCATGATATATTAAGCTTTGGATTCTCATGCAGGTAGGATTATAATTTTTGAGACACAAGACTTAGAAACAAAAGTGCAAAACTCAGTGGAATCCAAAAATATATGTGGGAGTTGTGGATTCTTATTAGTAAAGATCAAAATCTAACAAGTGTAATAGCTTTATAGTTTTTATGATTGATAGTAAAATTTGAGAATAATTATTGGAGTTGTTTTATTTACTTAGTTATTTGTCGTTTGAATTGATAACCATTCTAATTTATTATTATTAATTATTTATTGATATTAAGTAAAATTATATAATTAAGTTTCTACATTTACATTTTTACTCATACTTATTAAAGTGTTGAAGAAAACATAATATTTATGTTACGTAATTTATGGTAAATATGTCATTTCAAGGATTTTAATTGTGTTTTCTTACTAAGATTAACAATGAAAAATCTAAAAATATGTATAAAAAAAAATCTGAGCAAGTTATCATAGTGCAATAACCATCATTACAAAATAAAACTTAAAAGAAAGAAATAAATTATTATTATTATATAAGGAATACAGTTTTTTTTAGATTTTTCATTTTTTTAATATAATTTTTATATCTAACCATTTAATTTAAAACCAAAGATAAAAGTAGCATATCAACCAATTAAAAAATAATAATTTACAATTTAAAACTTAACAATTATATTTTAATTTTGAAAAATATCAATTCAATATTTGTTTATTTTCAAAATTTTAATAATTTTATTTATTTATTTATTTTTATTTATTTTTTAAATTTGAAAACTAATGTCCACCGGGTCTTGGATAGACGTTAAGGCACTCAATTTTCAGGGTGATCTATTGAACATGATGAAGATTAGTCCTCCCAAACTTAAAAATAAAAAATAAAATCAAAACTATTTAAACTTTTTAACCAGAATAAAAAACTAAAACAAATATAAAAATATATTTTATTGCCTCAACCTCATTCGCTATTTAATCACATCTCTTGGGATAATCTATTCAGCCAGGAGTTCCTAGAGAAACTAGGAGCGTACAAGAAAAAGGTTGAATACACAAAAATAGATAAAGAAGCAATCTATCCCATAAATTATCTTTAACTTCTTCTCTCATAATTCCCCCAAAAAAAATAACAAATCTTACCATAACGTTTGATCTGGTGTGCTCTCGTAGTAATTACGTCGAAGGCGTTCTATTGCGGAGTTTTACTTCGCGACACTGTTCAAAGATTCGTCGTTCGCCAGCTGTCTTATTTTAATAATATTTTTTTTTTATTGGTGGACCTGCTTACGTCAAGCTTTCTTCGGCGTTGTTTTGCACCAAAAAAGGTGCAAATGCTAGTTATATCATTTAAAATAAACCATAAAATTACTATATGCTCACCTCTGGTTGCATCAATATGATATTCTCACGATTGATCCTACGAGCCTCGAATATATCCTCCTCTCCTAGTTCAAAATGTGTCTTAGTGAAAATATCCCTTCATTTCTTAGCTCCAATATTAGCTGAGGGGGTAAAATGTGGAGACCTTTACTATCTATCTGAGGATAAAGCAAAATCTAGAATTTATCCCTTCCACTCATCTTCCAAATCAATCAATTACCAACTAGTTATAGTTTTCTAGATAATTGATGCATTATGCACATGTTTCACTTGATTCCTAACCCTTTCCTCAACTATGGTTGTGTACAAATACTTGGCTCTGATTACTTAGACCCAATGGCTTTTTCTTTGTATTGGCCTCAATATATTCTCTGTATCTAAGGCCTTGGAGAAGAGAAAAAAATTTAGGCCCCATCCTCCATTTTCTTTTGGAGTTGCCAATTTTTTTCTAGGATATCAACATAAGACCTTTATTTTCATTATCTCCTAGACAAATGAATATATAACAAATTTTCCTAATTTTCTTCAGTACACATTTTGGGACCCAAGCCATTAAAATCTAGTATATTGTTATCACTTCCAATACTACTTTAACAGGTATTGATCTTCCCCCTCTTGAGAACCACCAATTACAGCAATCGTTTATCTCTTTTCTATTTGTCAACCAACCATTGCAAATCACCCTTTTTGGTACAAATTTGGCTTCAAATTGAAACAAGAATACTTTATTCCTTATTCCATATCACCTAGAAAGGAATAATTAGGAGAAATACCCCTATTCATGCTTTGGAATGTCCCACATGTACAATGTGGATTTGTCTAGCTTTATTATCACACTAATAGTGATGCAAAATAAGTCTAAGATATTTTTAACTTATCGACTATCCTTCTAAGACCTTCATAGGAAATCGGGATACCATCTACAAACAAAATATGTGAGAGATTACATATAGGACCAGTGCAAATCCCTTAGAAGCTACCATTTTCGAATACCTCTTCTAATGATCTACTCTACACTTCCACTATAATCCCTTGGAAGCTACCATTTTCGAAGACCTCTTTTAATAATCTACTCTACCCTTCTACTATTATCAGAAAAAGAAGAGCAGAGAGAGGGCATCATTGTCGAAGACCCCTACCTAGCATGAAAATAATGGATTTTCCCCATTGGTTAGGACATCAAAGGATGCAAAGATAATGTAGATCATCACCCATACTAGAAATTTATGACAAAGTCTTAAACGAATTAGGTTCAATCTTAGGTAAAGCTAACTTACCATGCCATAGTCCTTAGAGGGGTCAAATTTGAATACCATTGACCTTTGATTTCTAGTCTTAACCAAATTTTTTTGTGTTATCCCAACTATCTCATGGATTTTTCGTCCTTAAAAAATTCCAAACTGGTTACTCAAAATTTGTTAAATCCATTTTGAGTCTTCTTGCTATGACCTTTGAAATATTTTTCTAGATATGATTGCATAAGGACGGGTATAAAATTTTCGAAAGTAATTGAATTATCCTCTTCTGGGATCAAAGAAATGAAGGTAGTATCATAAGCCCCTAGTATCTTTCCTTTTCTTCTAGTGGTTTCCACAACCCTTTTCAATTCTTCTTCAATGAATTCATAACATACATGGCTAACATATCAATGAGATTAAAAAATAAAAAAAAATAAAAAAATAAAAAAAAAGAGTTGTTCCTTAACTTAAAAGGACATAAAATATAAATTTTAAGTCCATTGTCATCAAATTGAGTTGTACTAACAACAAAATATCATTGTTCACGCCTTTGAAATACAAAAACACATCATTGCAAAGGTCAAACTCAAAAACCATTCTCAAAGATGGAGATGGTCCAAGTACCATACTCCAATCCCAATGCCTATTTTGAAAGGCTATTAGCTATCATGTTCATGTGCTTGTATATATTAGACAAAGAGATGTGTCAAAAGGTTTTTATTGGTTGTTGGATATCATCAGAAAGATTCTATAAAGTGAATTTTTTGAGTGATGCTTCCTTTCGTTTCCATTGAAGAAAAAGTAGAGAATCCCCAAAACTTTGTAATTGTTCAATGCCATATTCTTGAGCCAACCGTAGGATTAATTTGAGAGACATCCACTGAAGTGATTGTTTGTTTCATACCATATCCTAGCATTGAAGCACATATTGTGATTTAAGAGAGATATAGAATTTATCCAAAGCTCCTTTTAGGGGATGCCATTTAAAGGTACCATCAAAGTATACCCAAGGAATGTCCTTATTGATGACTTCTTTTGTTCTCTGTATTTTTTTTTTCTCTACATGTGCACGTGCATTTAGTATATTTAGAGATTGGATTTCACATTTGAGGGGATATGCTCCCTATCCTTTAAATAGCTTCAAGTTCTTTGCATGACATATTCCCCAAGCTATATTAAGTGGAAGAGCTTTGATTGTTTTGTATTTTTGTTTATTAACCAAGTTCTAAAGCCTTCTTTAGTACTTCCTCCTTCCCATGCATTCCTTAACCTTTTTGTGCAATCAACTTATTTATAAACAACTTTTGAGAAAGAATAATTCATAAGTAAGTGTTCAATTGTTTCATTTGCTTGTTGTTATAGAATACACCAACATAGGCCTATAAAATTATTTTTCTATAGAATCTCCAATGTGGGAGCCCTGATATTTAAGGCTAGCCACATAAAAAAATATTTTAGAGGGGCATCTTAGCTTCTAGCTAATTTTCCACCACCAAGCTAGCTATCCCTCCAAACCTTCCACAACTAAGGCTTTGAATCCTAGTTTGGGCACATAAATTCCTATAGGATTGAGAGATGGTAATAGTTATTCATCTTCATCCCCTATTTTGACATTGTTTTTTTCCAAAGCAACGATGTATAACGCCCCATGCTTCTACTAGATATTCTCTCAAACCTACCTCCCCACAAGTGAGCCATATTTGTTACCAATTTGTAGACCTCTCCCAATTCAAAATTTGTCTTAGTGATTTTTTTTTTCTAGGGCTCCTATATCACCCAAAGGGGCACCATGTGGAGACCTTTATTACATAACCAAGGATCCATCCCAAACTATATTTTATCCCATCTACCCACCTTGCAAATCAATCAATTCCCAACTAGCTATGTTTTTCCAATTAATTGATGCATTATGCACATGTTTCACTCGATTCCTATCTAATTTCTCATCTATGATTGAGTACAAATACTTAGCGCTAATTACTTGCACCCACAAGCCTTTTCTTTGTACCATCCTCAATACATTCTCTATAGCTAAGACCTTAGAGAAGAGGAATAACTTTTTTAGGCCTCATTTTCCATTTATTTTTGGAGTTTCCATTTTTTCTAGGATTTCAATACAAGACCTTTCTTTTCATTATCTCCTAGATAGATGAATTCATGGCACAATTTCTAATTTTCTACAGTACACCTTTCAGGTTCCAAGCCATTGAAATATAATATAATGGTATGGTTTCCACTACTAGTATGACAAGTATCAATCTCCGCCCTCTTGAAAGCCACCAATTGTGCAAATGGTTTATCTTCTTTTCTACTTTGGCAACCAACCATTTCTAATCACCTTTTTTGTACCAATTTAGTTTCAAGCATGAACAAAAATGTGTTATTCCTTGGTCCATATCACCTGGAAAGGAAATAATTAGGAGAAATACCCCTACACATGCTCTAGAATCTCCCACATGTGTAGTGTGGATTTTTAAACTTATTATCATACTAATAACTTTGCAAAATAAGTCTAGAATATTTTTAAACTTCTCAACTATGATTTTAGAACATTCATAGGAAATTAGCAAAAGAAAAATATGTATGATATTGCATGTAGGATCAATGCAAATCCCTTGGAAGTTGTCATTTTCTAATACCTCTTTTAATAATCTACTATATCCTTCTCTTGTTATCATAAATAAGATAGGGGAGATGGGGCATCCCTATCTAAGACCCCTACCTAGTCTGAAGGGGATGTTGCCCCATTGATTAGGACATCAAAAGATACAAAGATAATGCAGATCATCACCCATACCACAAGGTTATGACAAAATTTTAAGTGAATAAGATTCAATTATCATGTCATAGGCCTTGGAGAGGTCCACTTTGAGTACCTTTGGTCTTTGATTTCTAGTCTTGATCAAGTGCAGAAATTTCTTATGTTATCTCAAATATCTCGTGGATTTGTCATCCTTCCAAAATACCAAACTAGTCACCTAAAATTTGTTTGTTAACACCTATTGTAACCCTTAGGATTGTTCTATGGAAGAGAATAGCGTTGAGGAATCTATGGAGGAAAATGATATCCTCCCTGCTTTAGGCCCTAGGTTGGCTCTTGGGCTAGAGGGGTAATTCCCCAAACTATCAAATGATAATTGTTCTAAATAACCTCATAATAGCCTCCTTGAACACCCTCAATTACCAGTTTGCAATATTACAATAAATTAATGTCAAAGCAATATGCTAGGTTGAAGATACTAGTCAACTCAAATTGGATCAACAAACCAAACTCATTTTTGTGTGCACTTTTATCCCATCACACAAACACATAAAATTGAAGTGGATGGTGAGAAGAAAGTCACAAATACCGAAATAATATCGTAAGTATTCCTTTGCAACGAGAAGAAGTGGTTAAGAGGGTTACCGAGGGTGACAGCCTTTAATCCGCTTGATAGATGAAAATGTATTAGAAATATGCACATAGAATTTAATGTAGCAAGAAACAATTAAACCATGTCTACATCCAATAACTACAATAGAAAATAAAAACCTTTGTGAGCTTTATATCCTAAAAATACAAAATCTTTATGCAATCACACAACAGTAAATGCCAAACCTATAAAAAGCTTGTAAAGGGGATTATAACATGAAAATAAAATAATCATTGAAGAAAACCTAGAAACAAGAAGTGCCCCATTGAATAATTACTTAATTAAAATTTGAAATAACAATAACAAGATGAGATCATCCTTATAATTTTATTATGAGTGAAACAAAAAATTGCAAAGACTTTCAGCAATAATAAAAAGAAGAGATTATTAAAAAATAGAAGAACAAAATTAGTTTGTATGAAAAATGGTGAATCCATCCATTGACACACTACTCTATACTCTTTTGCAATAGTTGACACACTACTCACTACTCTCTTGCAATGTCCAGTGAGGGCTTAGCCTCTGTCACATCTAACTCCAATCTTTTTCTCGAATAAAGCTTTATTCTTAGCGATATCTTTTTATTATGAAAATCAATTCAAAACTTCCGTTACATAATTGTTTTTTAGATATAATAATTTATTTATTTTTAAGTCTTTTAAATATAGAAAGTAACCCACTACAAATATTAATCTCTAAAATTTTCCATATTTTTTACTCTTAATAATATTTTTTTATTTATTTTTTTTTATTTTGAAAATTAATTCAAGACTTCAATTACAAAATTTCCTTTTACATTTACTGGTTTATTCTATTAAGTCTTTTATATTCCCTTCCACAAATTGTTTTCTTGATACCATATCCAACATCCACGTGGCTAATATCCCCATCCTCTAATCATTCCAATATCCTTGGTAGCACCATGGTTTGACCCTATGTTGATGTAGTTTACAAAATTAGATACGAGGAAGATATATTCGAGGCTCGTAGGATCAACCGTGAGAATATCATATTGACGCAACTATAGGTGCGCATATAGTAATTCTATGGTTTATTTTAAATGATATAATTACTACGAGAGCACACCAGATCAAACATTATGGTAAGTTTTGTTTTTTTTTTTTTTTTTTTGGAATTATGAGCGAAGAAGTTATTTTAATAAGAAGTTAAAGATAATTTATGAGATAGATTGTTTTTCTATCTTGTTTTTGTATTCAGTTTTCTTTTTCTTTTCTTTTTTGTTAGCTTCTTTACAAATTTCTGGCTGAATAGATTATCTCAAGAGATGTGATTGAATAGTGAATGAGGTTGAAGCATTTAAATATATTTTTATATTTGTTTTAGTTTTTTATTCTGGTTAAAAAGTTTAAATAGTTTTGATTTTATTTTTTATTTTTAGGTTTGGGAGGACTAATCTTCATCATGTTCAATAGATCACCTTGAAAATTGAACTGGTGACTTCACATTAAGGAGTGCCTTAACGTCTATCCAAGACCTAGTAGACATTAGTTTTCAAAAAAGAAAAAAAAGAAAAAAATTATTAAAATTTTGAAAATAAATAAATATTGAATTGATATTTTTCAAAAATTAAAATATATTTTTTAAGTTTTAATTGTAAATTATTATTTTTTAATTGGTTGATATGCTACTTTTATCTCTGGTTGTAAATTAAATAGTCAGATATAAAAATTATATTAAAAAATGAAAAATCTAAAAAAAAATTGTATTCCTTATATAATAATTTATTTCTTTCTTTTAAGTTTTATTTTGTAATGATGGTTATTGCACTATGATAACTTGCTCAGATTTTTTTTTACATATTTTTTTATTTTTCATTGTTAACCTTTGTAAGAAAACACAATTAAAATCCTTGAAATGACATATTTACCATAAATTACATAACATATTTACCATCAACCTCAGTATTTATGTTTTCTTCAACACTTTAATAAGTATGTGTAAAATGTAAATGTAGAAACTTAATTATATAATTTTACTTAATATCAATAATAAATTATTAATAATAAATTAAAATGGTTATCAATTCAAACAAAAAATAACTAAGTAAATAAAACAACTCCAATAATTATTCTCAAATTTTGCTATCAATCATAAAAACTAGAAAGCTATTACACTGGTTATATTTTGATCTTTACTAATAAAAATCCACAACTCCCACATATATTTTTGGATTCCACTGAGTTTTGCACTTTTGTTTCTAAGTCTTGTGTATCAAAAATTATAATCATACTTGTATGAGAATCCAAAGCTTAATATATCATGGATTGTTCTTGAGTGCAAGTTCTTTTAGAGCTAAATCATTATCTCTTTTCACACCAATTCCATGTTATGTCAGCAGTTTTTCTTTATATTTCTCATTGTTACACTTCACGATAAGTATTATTATTTTTTTGTTAATTTATTAGAGATTGAAACTTTAAATTTCATAAATTATATAATATTTCTTAACACAACACACTAATTACCAATTAAACTAATCTATACCGTGGACCATTTAGAAATGAAATGAGATGAGATTTTAAAATAATCTATGGGACTATGAGTTTTTTTTTTTAGCCTTTTACATTTCAGTACTTTTCTTAAAATAATCTATGGGACTATGAGTTCTTTTTTTTAGCCTTTTACATTTCAGTACTTTTCTTATTCAAATTAATGATCAGTTGGCCCAACCTTCCAACAATCTCATGGCTGAAAAGACAATGCTAAGATACCTATGCTAACATATTCCTATAACTTTCCTTTGAAAGCATCACATTCCAAAATGAAATGTTTTTCTGATTCCACTGTCCGAGTACAAAATGTACACACCCTTTCTTCCCAAACTTCTTTAGACCTTTTCCACATCTTGTTTCACACAAAAATTGATGCTAATTGATTCTTAATTGGGCAATAAAAACCTTTGCCCTCCACGAAATATTAGCTCCAATATACTCTTAGTGATAAATATTGACCAGCCCCTCTCAGAAGACTGTAAGCATTTAGCAATCAAACATAGGTCTCCCAATTCCTCAAGACTGAACAAAACAAAATAATACGCTTCTTCCACTCATGTTCTTTTTGTAGTGCTCTCAATTAAGATTTTATTGTGAGCATTTAGCAATGAAACATAGGTCTCCCAATTCCTCAAGACTGAACAAAACAAAATAATACGCTCTTCCACTCGTGTTCTTTTTGTAGTGCTGTCCATTAAGATTTTCGCGGCCAATTGCAATACTGAAAAGCGATTCATAGTTGCACGACTTGCGGATCCTTGAATCATTGTCCCAGTCAAGCATGGGGTTGCAAAGAGATCCTCTTCGATACACTTGTTTCATCAATTATGTCAACCGAATCCTTTCTCTGCTCAGCTAAATGTCACAAAGTAGAGATAGTGGCCTGGTTAAGGATAAGTTGGCTTCATCGAAAAAACTTTATATATCGGATAATATAGTGCATATCGTACAGCAAAGCACAACTCTTGCAGTTCCTTGTTCTCAACTTTCAAGAACACTATCTGCAAAATATTCTAGTCGATCCATTAGATTATTAAGTTTCGATAACAATGATTCTGTGGCTACTTCAGAAGGATTTTCGCTCTCAATCACTCTTTAAAGTTCAAGCAATATGCAAATACATGTTCGGGAGAACAAGGTGAATCACCTCATCATCCAAATTACTGAAAACTTTTATAAGACCGAGCATGTCTGAGAACAGAATTTCACTCAATGCAAAATGCAGTTAGTAAAACCTTAAAACCTTTTCAGATTCACTATCTAGGAATGTTAAAGTTTGCAGTTAAACCAAACTTAATTTTGCGATAGTAAACTTCCAAACCATTATTATTATCTTTTGAGTAGTCTCATTTTATGAATCGCAGATCCCAGAGTTACTGTTAATTCACATGCTTGATTCCCAAAAAAAAAATGAGTGTGAAAATCCAACCAAGAGTACTCATCTCCAAATACACTTAATTGTTTCAAGGCAAATCTGAGCTAGAACAAATTCATCTTACAATTCCTTCAAGCTCATCTTGCAATATGCAAATACATGTTTAGGAGAACAAGGTGAATCATCTCATCATCCAAATTACTGAAAATTTTTATAAGACCAAGCATCTCTGAGAACAGAGTTTCATTCAATGCAAAATGTAGTTAGTAAAACTTTTTCAGATTCACTATCAAAGAATGTTGAGGTTTTCTCTGAGAACAGAGTTTCATTCAATGCAAAATGTAGTTAGTAAAACTTTTTCATATTCACTATCAAAGAATGTTGAGGTTTTCAGTTACGCCAAAACATGTAATAGTAAACTTCCAAACCATTATCATTACTTTTTAAGTGGTCCCATAATATATCATAAATCCCATAAATCCCAGAGTACCTGTTAATCCACATACTTGATTCCAAAAAATTTTGTGTGAAAACCCAACCAAGAGTACTAATCTCCAGATACCCCTGATTGTTTCATGGCAGATCTCAGCTAGAAAACAAGCTCATCTTACAAATTACAATTCCTTCAACTTATTTTGGGCAGAAACTTGCAAGTCTGCTTGACTTTCAGTAGCCCAGAATGTGATTGCCTTGACATGTGCCTTTAGAAAGTGTATGCTTCCCCATGTTTTAAAAATGCTTTTCACACCAATAATCTCAGTCAATATCTTCAATTACTTTCCAATTGTAAGTCTTGCAAAGTGGCTTATTGGTTGATTAGGCTCAATAAAGTTGATATATACTTCTAATGTTGACATAGGCTGGCTTTCGTTCATTTACATAAAGCTTTCTGCAAGTCGATCAAGTCATTGTCAAAGACTCCTGCATTTTACCTCAGACATTTGTTGTTGTCAAAGGGGAGAAAAATACCAAGTCATTGTCAAAGACTCCTGCATTTTACCTCAGGCGTTTGTTGCTGTCAAAGGGGAGAGGAATTTTTGTTGTGATGGATGATGAGCACCAGAATCTGAACAACCTAGTCATTTGACACCTCTACAATGTCCTCTTTCAATCGCAGCTTATGTTATCAAATAGTCCGAGAAGAATATCAATCGGGTTGCTTCAGTATGTTTGGTGGTAAGTTTCCTGCAAGCACACCTTTGCACAAACTGATCAAACTGATATTATATGATGTAAAACTGAGATATTGATATGGTCTTAATATATTATTGGAAAGTTTAATTCTCCAAAGTGACTTTTATCCTCAACTTTTTCCTATGAGATTTGAACTTGTGACTCAACCTTTTTCTATGAGATTGGATCATCTTCAACTTTTTTCTATGAGATTTAAACCTGTGATCTAACCAGAATAAAACCCACCTTTCCTATGAGATTTGAATCTATGAGATTTGACCTTTTCCTATGAGATTGGGTCACCCTCAATCCTTTCCTATGAGATTTGAACCTATGACCCAGCTAGAACAAAACCCATCCTTTCCTATGAGATTGGAATCTATAACCCAACAAGAACAAACCCAAAACAAACCAACTGGTTTGCCCATCATGAATATCTCCACTGCAATGAAAGTTGAAAAAAACCCAACACAAACCATCTAGTTTACGCCTCGTGAATATCCCCACTTCAATGAAAGTCGAAAAACAGTTAGAGTTTGAATTGTGTCCATAGTAATGTGATGAATATGAATATGGACAGCATGCAGTATTGTTGTTGTTCAAGCTCCCACGGGAATCTTTACTACCCTTCTCAGCACTCCAAAGTTTAGATATATCATATATTCTCACTTGGCTGCATACAGGGTTCCCATCCAATCACAAAGTAATATTTGAAGATGATTCTATCAAAAGATTTATATCAGTTACATTATTGTTTTGGAAATCCACTAAAAGTTTTCCAGTAGAGTTGAATGAGATGCTCGACCCATTGTCAGATGAACTTGGAAGATACATACAAACCAATTTGGATGATCTTTGAAACGAGCAGCTGTGGTGTGTTTGAGACTGATAGGGCCGGGCACCCAATAGTAGAAATGGTTAGTTTGCTTGCCTCTGTGAAATTTGGATTTGCATACTCACATTAAGAGCTCTTGTTGCACAGACAGGTGAGGATTTACCTTATTCAAACTTTTCCGGTGACCATGTTCAAGAGAAGTTTCTATTATTGCTCGAAATTTCTGAACAGCATTGACTCCATCAAGGGGGTTGTGGTGATTTTTGAGTCGTATATGCTCATATATTTTAATTCAACATAGGTAAATCAATCATCTTCATTTCAGCACTTTAATTTGTGTGAGTTTCAATGAAACAAAAAGGCAACGAAAAAGGCAAAACCACCATCCATGTGCACAGACCAATCAAAATCATTTCACTCCATTTAGGGGAGGGACAACCATCATAAACTTTGTTCCAATAAACCTCATCAGTAATTAGTATCAGGGAAATAATTAAATGAATGGATTATGACATGCATAAATTTTTATGCATGTTTGTATTAATATTAATAATTTTTTTTTTTGAATTTAACTATTCTATTAATAATACAAAAATGTTTTACAAAGAGGCACCAGTCTCAGCGGAGCTTACTCATAGTAGCAGCATTCTTACACTGCAAAACTGATTTAAAAATGTTTATCAGACATCTCAGACATACAAAATCTAGACTGCTAACTCATTCTAAACAAACTGAAACATGCCGCCCATGCAGGGGAAACCAGCCTTGGAACATTAACATATTATCAAAAATCTGAAACGATGAACTAGTTATCATGAAGAGCATAGAAGTAAAGCCAGCGGAAAGACTCTGTAGAAAAAACTACAAATTCTGACCAGATTAAGTGTCATGAAAAATGGAGGGGGGTTCCTCAACAACACAACATCCATAAGCATACAAGTCATCTTCCTCCGCCTGCTTGTCTTCTTTGTCGCTGGAGCAGTCTCGCTTGATGTCACCCAAGTTGTCTTCTTGGCCTATGTCCTGAGTATCACTGCAACTAGGAGCCTTTCTCTTCAAGTCGGCACTTTATGAAGTACTTTGCTTGTCGACAGCGCTTTTCTTCATCCCAACACCAGTTTGCTCAGCATCCGAACTAGGTGGCTCCTCCTTGAGCTCGATGGTGATGGTGGCTATGATTGTAGGCCTATTCAGAGTGTAAGGGAAACGAAGTTGGGAAGTGTGGAGATGCGCAGGGATGATGACTGGAGAGGCAGGGATGTGGGGAGAGCCCATCTCGAATTGAGATTGTCCACGCCTACGCCCACAACCACAACCACTTCTAGTTTCAGGATAGTGACCGGTGAAATTATCAGAGGAGGGGGACGAAGAGTCAGTAATGGATGTGGAGGGTTTGCGAGTGAATTTTCCACGACTGCTGCCTCTCCGACAACGCATACGCTGTCGAAAGCGTGGCATGATTCTCTGTGCAGTGTCACGAGTTCGAACAACAGAATGACTGGGGACGGAATGGGCATTAACGATGGAAGTATCAGAGAACAGGGGTGGGCTTTCTCGCAGAGCAGGGGAATTCACATTGGGTGAGCTGAGCCACAGATTGCAGAGGGGGCTGCGAAATGTGAAGATCGGGCGCCAATTCAATACAACAAACAATGGAACAACGTCTCCCCGTGCTGGTTCGAGAGCTGGGCTCTGCAACAGCAAGGGAGCAGCTTGAGTGCAAGGGAGGTAGAGCAGGAATGAAGCTTCCGGAGAAAGCCATGCTTGTTATGGACGCTGGCTGGTCTTGGCTACTGTGTTGCGTTAATGCAGCGTTGCAGTTGACGGTGGATGTATTTATGTAGAACATCACGTGAGTATGGGTAGCAGTGTGGTGAGTCCACGTGCCAACCCATATCCCCAACAATGTACAATTGTGTTTAATCACCCGCATCTGGGGGATTAATATTAATAATGTTAAACAAGGCTATATAGCTAGTATTTTTTGTCACTTAGTTTAATTATTTAACTTTGAAAGGTATGAATTCACTACTACATTTGAACAAGCCCTATATTGTAGATATTCTCATTTTGTTTACCTTGTCACTTAATTTAATTATTGAATTTTGAAAAGTATGAATTAACTGCTACATTTGAACAAGTCCTACATTGTAGATATTCTCTCTTTGTTTAAGTATAGTTAGACTGGAGTAAAAAACAATGAAGACATATGTGAATGGGTGAACAAAGTGTTTTTCAATAGCCATACAATACTTCTAATGACCTCAGACTTACAGTATGTAGACGTTGGAATAAATCAACACTAATATAGATGAAAAACAAGTGGAAAAAATTGATCTTACATAAAACACAACCATAAATCTTATTTACCAACTTCCCTCACAATATTTCATTTAGAAAAGAATATGTTTCTTCTTAGACAACTATATAAAAAATAAATTGTCACTATTTGTAATGTCGTTAAAATAACAATTGTATAACTATAAATTTTACTATATAGTAAAAGTTTATACTAATTTATTGAAGGAACACAAATTGATATGTCATTTCTGCTCAACAACATTCAAAATATTTAACAAGCAAATGAAGTGTACAACAAGAGTAAATGCAACATTAGCATGGTATCTACCCTATGGCCAATTGGTAATTCCACTATAGTTTTGACTTATGCCTAGCTTTTTGCCTCGCTAAAGACTTTGCCCTCTACCCTTGGCTAGAAAGACTTTTGACATTTTAATACAAAGGCATTGTCAACCATTCAAATCAAAATAATTATAATTATAATTTAAAATAAATTTAAAAAATAATTTTTATTTATTTTTATAATATAAACTTTGTAAAATGTCGTTTAATTTTTGGTCAAACAACAAATAATTCATAATCAAATTGTTTATCAAATACATAGCAATGATGATAATAAAAGTATTAATATATTCACATCATTGATAATAATAAAAGTATTAATATCTTCACACCATTGCTCACATTAAAACTTTAGATGTATATATCGCTAGTGAGGTTAATACTAAGTTTAGATATTATTTTTATTAGTATATTATTAAATAAAAAATCATCAATATCAAAATAGAATATATATAATCTTTTTATATTAGTTTTTATAACTAGTCACGTATAAAAAAAAATGTAATTTTGGCAGTGTCTTTCTATTCCATTTTGAGAAAAATCAACAGGCAAGTTTTACATCTAAATCCATCGAGATCATATGGCCTCTACCTACCCATTGGGAAACCAGGACTATTGGCCATCTGATTGCATTATGATTGCATTATAAGTTGTCCAAAACTTAAAAAGTCTAACACTGTCTAACAATGCTATATATGTTTGATTGTCTTTAATTTTCTTATTAACTATGTCACTAAACATCAAAATTTGTAGAGCCATCATATTGACATCTCAAAATTTTAAAAAGAAACATGTAGATTATCAGATTACTCATCATATGAGTCTATGGGCGTCAGATATTTAACACTAGATCTCGGCAGTTTGATGTGAGGGAGGTAGGGGATGTGTTTCTCTATGCAACTGAGGCAGAAATTTTGTTGTTGGATCTGACTTTGGATGAGTTGAAATTGCATGTGTATTTCTTGCAAGTTTGTTTCAGCGTTAGAAGAGCCCATAGAGGAAGTTGTCATTGCTTTTTCCACAATATTTTTCATTATCTAGTATAAGTACATTGTCTGCTAAAACTGGGTATATTGGCCTCTAGAATGGCATGGGTCCTAGACTAGTGTCTACCATTCCTCCATGTCCATATTTGTATTCTTTGCTTGTTGTTTTAAATTTGACTCCCACCCAAAGATCAATTGTCCAACCTGTAGAGGCGTGTTGGCCTGGAAATCCTATGCAACCTCACGAGTTAGGTCTGAGATATTGCGATGCCATCTACCCCTAGTCTGTGGTGTTTGGGACTGTCAACCCCCTATCTTGTTCCACTGTCCCGGCTCCAACCTCGCCCCCCCTCCCTGCCCCGGGCCTGTGTTCCCATTGTGTGAGGAGAGTCATGCCATGGTATTGAATAACAGTCCACACAAGTGCCCTTGAACCCGGTACCTAAGTATCCATAATACTGCCACCCAAGATTTCGTCTAGACTGGAGACCAACTCGAAGAGAGACGGCCTGGCATGGTAGACTTACAAGACCGGGGGAATAACAACCCTGTAACAATGAGGTAACATAATACAAAAGGAAAATAAGCAAGAAGCCCATGCAACCGAGCTTTTCCCACTGAGTTAACTCAACCTCGACATAGTGAGCCACCAACAGTTACCCTTTGTTCATAGAGTTCCCTTGAGACTAGGGTTATAATCAAACTGTGGGAATTCCTCTTCGAATTGCCCCATGACTGTCCAAGCATATGATTTAATATAGAAAGAACTATTGGACAAAAAACCTTTATATGAATTTTTTTTACCAAAACGTTGTGTCATTTCAGGTATGCATAAACATCAAGGGTAACATAATGCCATAAGAAATAGATAGACTACAGAGATAGACCATCCAATTTCCCGAATAATATATACTTTCCCCCCAAAGTTCCAGGAACTCTTCCTGACTATCTCGTATTTACATCTTAGAAACATGCATCTGACAAATTAAGAAGAAGCAAGTGAACACAGTGATAAGGGAGAGTTTAGGACGAGCGAAAATAACATAACTGCAATTGTCACTTGCAGACTGAGGGGAGTAACTGGGTTGGAGAAAATCTTTCACAAACACCCTTGAAATTCCAAAGAGGCAGTTAACAGCTACACCAGACTAGACTGGGTTCTTTGAACCATACCCCAAAGGTGTTCCCTCTAATCGAACCTTACCCCATCTCTCAATTGTGTACCTATTCCTTACCACCTTGCACATGTAGTGGAGTAAATGAGGGCCCCCATTCGACCACCCTCCATTATGGTTCATAATGCCTCTATTCATGGCATGAGTCCCACCGCTACGAATTCACCAATTCACCAGCACTCAGCTCGACCTAGGATAACTAATCACTTACAATTTCATGATAATAATAGTATCACATTAAAATTTTAAGTATACTATAGTTAACAACATTTTGGCATTAAAATTTTAAGTCTAAGTTTTTCAAGACCTAGTAGTTTTGATTTTTTTCTTTAAGACGTCCTCATTTCCTATCATGGTTTTAATAATTAATATAAGAATGAATGGTATAAGAATATATAAAAAAATATAGTGCCAAGATTTTAGGAAAATGATGTCATAGTGTGAGTAGACAAAATAACAAGGACATTTTTTCATATAAACTCATAAATTAGGTCGAATAAACTACATTTAATATGTTCCACTATAGCTTTTTGTATCCTGCAAAGTCATAAACAGTGTCAGGAAATATCAGAAAAGGGTTATTACCTGGCCATAGTGCACTTCATGTTGTCCAAGTAGGATCTCTTGTCCTATTGATGCAAAAATACCGATGATATACTCGACTCCTGTCACTTCCCTGGGTCTAGATCATATTGATATCATGAAAGTCATTTGAGAGACTTTCTTCAGTAATATGGGCATCCATCATGCTTCTTGAGTAGACCATATCATGTATCCATTTGTTCCCTTTTGGATACACTTTTCTTTCAGGTACTAAGTGTTGTAAATCAATATGTGGCTGCAAATTTGCGTCCAACACTTTAGTACTTCGTAGTTGCCAAGTTGGTTTCCAGTTGTCTCTGTAGTCTGGCCAACTTTTATTTTCTGATATGGATCTTAATACCTCTTGCTGTTGATTTGGATCCCACTCTGTAACTATCACCATTAATTGGTCTTCTTCTTGTGCTTGTTGTTGGATAAATTCTCGGCTTAAGAAGTCTGGCAAGTGATTATTGATTCCTTTGATATGTTCAACTTTAAAATCAAAATTTGCAAAAAGTGCTTGCCATCTAGCAAATTTGGCTTCTACGGGCTTCTTAATGTCCTTTGTAAGGAATTTTCCTAATGCTGAGGCATCAGTTCTCAGCAAGAATGGCTTATTGACAAGATGTATTGTAAATTTATCAATACAATTCCAAGCAGCTTTTACTTCTCTTTCAATAACAGAGTAATTTTTCTCTATCTTGTTTCAGGTTCCAAAAGCGAACTGTACTACCTGCTCGATCTTGTCTTTTTCATCCTTCTTCTGCTTTAATACACCCCCCCCATCCAATGTCGCTGGCATCTGTTTCAATAATTTTGAAAAACCTTTCATCAACAACATACAATATAGGCAGTGTTTTTACCTTGGCTTTAATCTGTCTAACTGCTTCAGTGTGGGATTCTGTCCAAGGTGAAGGGTTTTTCCTCAGTCTATGATTTAACAGAGATCTATATGTTGCACAATCTTTATAAAAATTCCCAACATAATTCAAACATCCTAGAAATCTTTGAAGCTGTGTTTTGTCTAGGATGACATTAGGGAATTTATCTTTGCCCATTTTGGATTGTGTGCCCCAAGAATTTTATGGAGGTCTGGAAGATTTCAATCTTCTTTTTACTGAGCACCAGACCATTTTGTTTGACCAACTTTATAAAGATCTTGATGTGCTTAAAGTGGGCCTGAAGATTTTTTGAAAAAATAAGAATGTCATCTATGTAAACAAGCAACCAATCTGCATAAGGTTTGAATATAGAATCCATAACCTTTTGAAACTTTGATGGAGCATGCTTGAGGCCAAATGGCATGACATCCCATTCGTAATGTCCCGCTGGGATACTAAAGGCAGTTTTAAACTTATCTTTCTCTGCTATTGCAACTTGCCAGAAACCAGACTTTAGATCAAATTTTGAAAATATTTTTGCGCTGGAGATCCTACCCAATAAATCACCTTTGTGCGGAATTGGATAAGTGTCATCAGCAAGAACAGAATTAAGGGGCTTATAATTAATCACAAGCCTTGGAATGCCTCTGATTTGTTCTGATCTTTTATTGACATAGCAATTCCATGGGTTGCTGGATTCTCTGATCAGCTTTCTGTTCAATAGCTGATTTATTTCTTTTTCACAAAGATCCCTGTATTCCTTATTCATTGGAATGGCTTTGGATTTACAGGGCCTGCCTGTATACTCAGATTTGTAGGGCAGCTCTACACAATGTTGTTTCCTGTGCCAGAAGGCATTAGGTTCTTCTGAACAACATTCTTTTTCTATGACTAATTTTAATTAAGAGATTTTTCTCTGAATATCAGGAGACTTCAGCTGCTCTTCTATATGGATGGTAGACTTAAGGTCCTTGAGCTCTGTGAGTTTATTTTTAGCCTTTTTAAGTTCCTGCATAGCCTACATCATAGTAGAGACCCTAGGATTTGAAACATAGGGCATGTCTATTCTTTTGGATTTTCCTTCGGAAGTAGGTACAGTTATAAAATAACCTGCTCTATTGTTTTTCAGCCTGATAGAGCCATGGGGTTCAACTGTTGCGAGGAAGACATTTCCTAAAATACAATCAAATGGGATGTCTCCTACTGCAAACTTTAATTTTATGCAATGGGTATCAAAGCAAACAATAGCTTTTGGAACTTCATACTGTAGGTTTTTCTCTCCTAACCTTATTATTTTTCTGGAGGCTGATATCCAGTTCTTGGAAGGAATGACCTTTTTATTAAATATGTTCACATCTACACCAGAATCTAAAAGTGATGTGAGGGAAAACATTTCACCTTTGATACAAACATTGATCTAAACATGATGTTGTTGGTATTCTATTGCTAGAACACGCATTTCTTTGAATCCTAATGTAGGATCCTTTTTTCCCTCAAGAATTTCAACGTTGGATTATGTAAATGGAGTACTATGCAGTGTGTAATTTGTACAGTTGCTTGAAACAGGTTGTGCTATTTCCTGTTTTCCTTTTTCTAACTTAGCAACTTGGGATTTTAAAATAGAGATTTCAGTTTTGAACATGTGAATTTCTCTACTCACCTCCCCCAAAGTGAGTGAGCAAACTTTGTTCTGCTGCTGATCCCGCTAGTAGGCCTTGGTATTTCGTTCATAAGAAGATTTGAGAAAGAGAGGCTTCTTACTGGCACTTTTGCTAGTTGAAGATGTCTGTGACATAAATGTCTCCAACAATCTGTTTTTGAGATATCCTTCTTCCATTGCACGGATATGTACAAAAAACTTGAGCTCATCTTCAGTTGTTTGAGCCATAAGAACTTTTAGCTTAGAACCAAAATCTTCTGCGAGAGAATCATCAGATGAAGAGTCAGATTCGTCATCAGAAGAACATCCACATTTACAATTTTCAGAATCTGAACAATAACAATGAGCTTGTAATTCTTCAACAGAAGTACTCGAAGAGGAAGATTCAATGCATGAATCAGAAGATTAGTCATGCAGCTGTTGTTGTTGAATAAACAGGTGAGGAAAGTTTTCTGCCGTATGGTATGAAGATCCACACTTGCTGCATTTATCTTCAGTTTTTACCACTGTATTGCCTTTATTTGGAGGCTGAGATTTTTTTCCTCTGTTTTTCTTTGATTCTTCACCATCAGGACATCTATTAGCTGTGTGGCCAGGTTTACCACATAACCAACATATGAGTTGATTCAACTTTTCTTTCTTTTGAGATTTCAGATGTATATCTGATGGCTTATAATAATGGGTATTAGGGACATACTTGTAATATCCCTTTCTTTTGGGTGGCCTTGACGAAATTCTCCTCTTATTATTTCTATTGATGAATCTTTCTTTCTTCTGAGCCTTCTTTGCCTTTCTTTTAGACTTTCTTCTTTTAACTACGGGATCATCAATAGTGATGCCATATTTGCTATAAAAGGATTTGCTGTCAGGAAATCTAGACATCTTTTCTAAAGATTTATTCATCTTTGAACTAGTACACAAAGTTACTAGTGCCTTTGTAATAATTGCATATATTTCTCCCCAAGTATAAACTTCAAAAGGCAACTAAAAAGATTCTTGCAGTTTGATAATATCAACCAACTTTGAAGGTAATGTTGCAAGATAAACTTGTTTCCACAAGAGATTTTAGGATCTTTTACTAAGTAGATCCTCTGCATCCAATCTCGATGGAAATCTTCATATTGGCTCATTTTCATGAATTTTAAATTCATCAAAATAATCTCATTTTTGTCTGAGACAACATTCTCAGTGCCACACCAATGTTCTTCCATCATAGAAGTTACTTCTCCAATCATATTATTTATGGGAGTACCATCTGGATGGAAATGGATATCTCCATTTTCATCTTTTAAAATCTCTTCTTCCATCTTTTTGATCAAAGCTGGAGAAGTTTCAATTTCCCACCATCTTGCCAAGGTTCCAGTGAAGCATTGGATCATAATTTTACATGCTTCAACTTCTGACTTTCCTCTGACACACATGAGTTTATATTTGATCATCATTTGATCAATCACCTGTCTAATTTGCCCCATACTGAGATTATCAATATTCCACTCTTTGTGACATTCAGGGTAAAAAGAATGAGTTTCTAGGAGCTTACCCATTCCACTAAGGTTGGGAGCAGAATATCTAGTGAATTGACTTTCTAGGGGTTCATAGACTGGAAGGACCTGAGTTTCAGACTCTTTGTCAGATTCTTTTATTAAAGAGGCAAGAGTGATTCTTTCTTCTGAAGGTAGTTGGGAAGAGTTTTTTTGTGAAAACTTGGTGAGAAACAAAACCATCATCCATTCTAGAGAGGAGGATTTCAAGGAAGGGAAGACATTCGATTACCTCCACCTCCATCGTGAATTTTATGGAGTCTAATTGGGAATTAAGATGGTTAAGAAATAAATCTAATTTCTTGCTCCATGGGGCCAAATGATGCAAGTATCATCAACGAACCTCTTCCATCTTTTAGGGTGGAATTGAGTTGAGGCTTAAGCCTTGGTCTCAAAATATTCCATGAATAAGTTAGCAACTATAGGGGAAAGAGGGGCACCCATCACAACCCCACAAATTTGTTCATAGAACTCGTCTTGGAAACTGAAGAAAGTCGAGGTGAGGCAAAGGCCAACTAATGTGGCAGTGTCCTTGTTAGCGATCTGATTTATGACATCAATGGCCTCTTGAATAGGGATTTTGGTATAAAGGGAAACAACGTTAAAACTTACTAACAAATCCCCAGGGTCTAGCTTGATATCTTTCCATTCTTTAACAAAAGATCCAGATTCCTTCGAAATATTTTCCTTCAAAGTATTTCAATATAAATCTTAAATAAATTGTATGTGTGAGGACTATAAGAAAATATTTTAGGAAAAACTAATAAAAAGTAGAATAAGTCAATTACTTCTTAATAAAATTAAAATGTATAATTAATTTAATTGTTAATATAAAATTGATATGTGGCTTCTTTATCAGATGGGTTTCTTTCGCTTGACTGGCTAGGACTTTAGCTATTGGGGTTTTTTATTATACAATGGAAGTCCTTCCTCTAGCCTAATGTGGCTTTGTTCCTTTGTGCAATATATTTTGACTTTCTGGAGCTAGACTTGAGGTTTTTTTTATACAAGGGAAGTCCTTCCTCTAGCTCAATGTGGCTTTGTTCTTTTGTGCAATATATTTTGACTTTTTAAATCTGGTATTTTCATGATTCGTTTGGGTTCAGCTGTATATGTAAATTACTTTTTTCAATGAAAATAATTTTTTTTAGTTGTGACATTTATAAAATATTAATAATATTACTACTATTTTATCAAATAGAACCAATATTTCATAAATGACACAAAGCTAACAAGTCTTAAGAAACTTGAACCCACACTATTGAAACACAAATAACCATACCACTTAAGCTAAATTCCTTTAACTTCAATACCAAATATTACATCCTATAAAGAAGTACAATTGAAAGCAAAATATTAAAGGCTAAACCCATGCATGTTTGGCAACCAATCAACTCACACTTGGCACCAACCTCAGATCGGAAAAAATGAGCGGCCCTTTTTCCGTTCGGAGTTTAACGAGGGGATCGTGCAATTGGTTGTATTGCCAAAACCGCTCTACGGAAGATCGATGGGCCAGATTAAATGAGCGACCCACCAAAACCGGAGAGGGGGTGCTCAAAACCATGAGTAGTTTTGTTGCGTCGACGCTGATGTCCCTTCTAATTTTATTAATGTTTGATGGGTTAAAACCCCAAAGCACATTATGAGGCATGATATTAATAAAAAAAACGGATCAAAAAAACGGATGATATTATGAGGCATTGATATGTTGTATTAATAATGGATCAAAATAAATTTTTATTTTGAAACCTTAAAAAAAAAACAGAAACAGTTTGGTACTTGTAAAGGATATAGTTTTATAACTGATTAAATATTATGTGAGAAAATATAAATTTCTAGTTTAATTAATTTGTTTTTTTGCTTTAAAAATCATAGAAATTTTGATAAGTTTTTAATAAAATTTGGCAAGGATTTTGTAAATCTAGGTTATAGGTATTAAACTTCAAGATTTTGGGTGTTTGTGAGGTTTTTGATGGTGCCAAATCCATTTCCACCATCAAAAATTTGATTCAAACACTGCTATTGCAAGATTTCTTAAAAAAAAATTGCCCAGATTCCAGTCACTTTTGGCCGTCCAAACAATTCTTTCGTCTCCGTAGACAACTCCAAAAATAAAAGGGAGGAATTAGAATCGAGAAAAGGTTTGGAGTCCTCGGAGTTCTGAGATAATTGTGTAATGCATTAAAATATTTCAGAGAACAGTTAATAAATATCAATTTTTACTCTAGATTGTATGTTTTATTTTTTTCATGTGTTTATTATTTCATAAATGTTTCTCATTTGTTGGACCAAATGTATGTAGCAGCAAGTTTGCTTGAAATATAATTGTAGATTTATTCACTTTATTATTTGTTGCTAATAGTATCTTTAGTTAAGTAGGGCACCTTAATGGGCATTCCATTTGTTCTAGAATATTTATTCATATAGTTTATGTTTCTACCTTCATATGTTATTCAGTCTTTTGGTCGAAAACTTGAATTATGTTTCGTGGGTTATTAAAGCCTTACATTTTCCAGTCACAAGGTTGAATACTTGAATTATGTTATGTGGGTTATTAAAGCCTTGTTTTATCTGCATTCTTCCTCTTTCCATTAAAGTTAGTTTAAAGTTTTGCAACCCCTAGAATTGGCCAATTTGGTCATAAGTTAGAAGACTCTAAGTAGAAGTTTTCATTGCACCAATAAATAGTTCATCTCCCACCAATTTTTAAAACTTAATGGGTTTTGAAAGATGTCATGGATATTGACTCCCTATAGCTAGGAGTTTTATCCAAGGTTACAATAGTAGGTAGGCCATTAAGGCTGGAAATGCTCTATTTCTCCCCTTCATCTATGCCTCAATCACAAATCCCTTCAAATGCCACTAGTGGTTAATCTCCATGCCAACTTACCTAAGATTGTCAATATGTCCTCCTTTAATGGGAGTGAACCTTTCAACTATATCAGCCTCAGCTCACTTGGAAGGCCAAGTTGCCAAATTCTTGAGGTGGCTCAAATTGGCTTGTTGAGGGGGTTGGATTCCCAATGCTCAATAGTAGAGATTAAACCCAAGGAAGAAGCTCAATTAGACTCTTCCATATTTTGGGTGGGAATATTCTTCAAGTTAATGGTCTAACAATCATTTAATGGGATTTATGATTCAATTTAAAAGCATTTTGTACTTTTAATATTTTGTTATGTATATATTGCGTTGAAATTAACTCTAATCTAGAGAGCTTATAGAAATATGTAACCAAAAGATAACCTTCAAGAATAATGAATGAAAGTGACATGTAGCTTTTAATTCTCTAGAGAATAATTTTACTAGGAAATATTACTACAATATAACCTTTAGGAAACATAATTATACTAAATTAGAAAGAGGTGAAAATTATATAAATAAAACATTGTGGATCACCATCAAATATGCTTTGGTTATAGAAATAATTTCACAATGCGCCACACATTTAGATGACAGAAACATACAACATAGTTGTTAACCTAACTTGAACTTCAGCCCAAGAAACCCATATTATTTGGGTAAAAACACCAAAATCAACCTCAAAATAAATAAAAAATGACACTACTAGTAGCATTGTTTTTTTAGGGGGTAAAATGGCGACTTATTTGAAATTGTGACTTTGACAAGAGGTAACATTCTAGGAAAATGACCCTATAATAAAAAAAATGATTTTAGAGTTTAAATTACAAATAATTGAAAATGTGACCTTGATCATTGGTACAATCACAAATAAAAAAGTTAATAATCAATCTTAAAATTAAAAAATGTTATTACTTGAAAAATTATTTGTTCATTAATTATTTTTATTATTAAAAAATGAATGCATTGGGAAAAAAACTTGGTAAAAAAGTTTATTTTAATGTGAAAAAATAACACAATTTTAAAAAGGAAGTTTAAAAAAAAACTTCTTTACAAAGGGGTCGGGGAGGAGGTGAGGGACGGGTAGGAAGGGGAGGGGAGGAGGATGGTTGGGGGTAGAGGAATTAGAACCCCAAACAATATGTACATGTTGAAGGGAAGAGTAGGTAAAAGTAAGAGATCGATGACAATCTCTTTCTCTTCAAATGTTGAGTAGGAGAAGCTAGTCTGTATTGCAATCCATTATTCTCTGATTTATTCACAAGCGAGACTACAGATGAGTGCATGGTATCAGGGGGAGTGTATGGCAATAACATGGAAACTTGAAGAAGGAATAAATACAAGTTGCAACAAAAACATGGTGTGAACAAGAGCCTAAATGCATGATCAATTCCACAGGATCAAATAGGTTATATGGCACATGAGCTTAATGGGAGTTGTGCATGGATTTAGGGCATCAAAGAATGCTTATTATTTCATCTTTCTTTCACTATATTTATGTAGCAAACGCATAAGTTGTAGTGAAAAGGATATACTTCATCCATGTAGTATTTGTTCATCATTTAGTAAGTTGGTTGTGTGGTATTTGTCTTAGCCATGCATAAAAGGATGACATTTTGTTACAACCATATATGTACATTGGAGTGTATTGATGTATTCATGTAACTTCTTTATTAAGCCATCTACTCTCATTATTTATCATTCAGTCATAATTAGTTGTGATTCCTTGACTTGTCATGAAGCCTATCATTTGTGGAGTACTCTCTTGCATGTTGCGAGGAGGCTTGGAGAAGAGCAACAACAAAAGTTATTGAACAAAAAACTTGAGTTGATGATTACGTCCCTAACACATGTTCAAGTGGATCATGAGCATGTTCATTATTGTTGGCACATTTTTCATTGATGTCCTATTGTCTGAAGATGGCACAAGTATGAGCAACATAATTTCCTTGGTTTCGAATTATTTTTTGTAAGTGTGTTGTAGTTGATTATGTCATCAGAAAACACTTGGCATCAACATAATACAATTGTTGTTAGCTTAGTGAGGCTTGGTCACCCTTTGACATTGATGTCAAAGGGGGAGAATGGGATCGGCCACTAGTGGAGAATGAAAGCTAGGTAAATAAGATCAGGTTGTGTGTGGTCATGGTGCTGCCATGAATGGAAAACGGGGGAATTGTTGGCAACATGTTGTTGGCATTGATGTCAACAATGAACAATGGAGTCAACCTTGTGTTAGCATTGATTTCAATTGCATACATGGTGTGCATGGTTCTAATGTATTATGGTGTCTTTGACATGATGCTTATAGAAGGGTTAAATAAGTGGTTACAGTTTTGGGTGAAGAAATTTGAGTTTTCCAAGCATAACAGGATCTGCTCTAGCTTGCCTCTTCATGCCCACAACAATTACATAATCTACATTGGCTTGCCTTTATATGTATGCAACAATATTCTTTGGCATGCCTTTATGTGCTAACAAAGATTCTTATAGGTGAAAATTTCGTGACCTATGCACGCACACAAAAAACCATAGTCTTTTACCATGGATTTTACCCAAGGTTTTTTAAGCGATTGAGGTGATTTGATTTGGTCCCAAAGGAGTGAGGAAATGAGTTATAATCAATGTATTTAATTGAGTCTGAATTAATGATTGGAAAAATAGTTTAAAATTGTCATGCACTGGATCATTTAGAGGTTAGACTGTATGTGCTCTTGTGTAAATGAAATGACGATCTACACATCATATTACCAGTCTTTGTGGAAGTTTTGAGAGCATTTAAGTCAAGATCATTTTTTTTAGTGTAATTGTGAAAATCAAAGTGTAAATATGTTATGCATTGTATCCATGATTAGAGATCAATCTGTGTTTCTAGATAGTGCAAGCGATCTTGTGTAATGATATAGGAGTATTGTTGATGCCTCTTTGCATATTGTATTGTTGCTGAGATCGAGTATGGTTGAGTAGTGCTGACATTGTTTTGTTGCAGGTCCAATTACGAAGTTGTTGGAATCATGTTTCTATTTTATTTTAGCATTGTGTAGGGTTTATATTGTTGAATGTTGATGCTAGAATGTTGGTGTAGATTCCATGCAAATGTATTGATTATATAAGCCCTATTTCTTCACTGAAAATCCTTAGGTATTCTTTGTACAAGTCTTGCATATGCTATTGTTGATGTTATAATTATGTTGAGAACACGGCTTATCATGGTTGAGTGAGGATTTGTATGGTTGTAGCTTATGTGTATTGGCGAGCAAAGAATAATTGTATTGTTGTAAATAATGCATGGATGAGAGGAGGGAGTATGCTTTGATATGTTATTGATCAAAGTGATGTATGTATGTTGTTGTTGTGGTTTTTCAAATCATATGTGTTTGTTGTTGGTTATGAAAGAGACATGTATACTTGACTAGTCGTAGAGTGTTGTTGATGTATTGAGTAGTGGAATGTATTGCAGTGAAATTTTATGTTGTTTGTATTGATACTTATCATAGGTGGATCCAGTATGAAAATCGATGAAATAAGATCCACAATGTATTGAGAATAAGTTCATGGGTGCATTTTGAAAATATATGAAAGGTGGTCCACAAGGGTTTGAAGGATGGGGCCTCCAGTGGCAAGTGGTGGCTTGCTGATTTAGGGATTGGTGGCTTCCTTCGGGTGGTGGCCTTAGAAACTATTTGGAGGTTGGGCCAACATATACTAGTGGAAGTGGTGGCTTCCATCAAGTAGTGCCCTGGAGCAAGTGTTTGCTTAGATACATTGCAAGTGGGGGATTGCATACGGGTGGCGACCAATATATGATGTAAAAGAAGATTTTGAATAATAAATAAGAAGAGGAGAACAAAGCATGGTGGTTTTTCTCTGGAGAGGGTTTCCACCTAATATCTAGTGTCCTTATGTGCTTTGCTGTTTTTTGTGCCTTATGCTTTATGTGTTTTTGCTTTCATGGTTACTTGTGCATGTGCAAATTGTTTATCATGTGTCATTTTTGGTGCATGGGGAACTAGCAAACATGGGATTTGATGTGCAGTTCGGCCAACAAACCCACTCAACACCAACCCTTTTGACATCACCCAACAAGTGGATGAAGTTTCACCCAAGGTGCTATGAGAGATTGTTAAAACTAGGTTTCCATAGTCAGATGGATTACTACGGTTCGATGACACTAATACTTTGTCTTACCACGTGGGATTCTATGCACCTAACGGAAAAACACCTCACAACCATTTTAATATTATGTGTTGTGCACGACTTCCCAATTTCTTACACCAACTAGTTAATGCGTTGTCCATTACCCACAACATCGTTACAACCAAAATCTCTCATCCCTCTCAACAACCTTTACTATTGTCCCCGAGAATTTCGTCAGACAACAAAGATAATAACATCACGATAAAATTATAACACTACCATCAACTTTCTCAACTACACTATATATTAACAAATATTGTATCAACATTGTATCATTAAACAAAAAATAAATAGATAGTAGTAATAATGGCACAACGCATTCGACTAGAAAATGGGGTGGGGGGGGGCATATGTTGATATTTTCATTACTTCAAAATAAGGGAATAGGCGCAACACGCTACAATATAAATCAACTAAACTCGACCCACCAGGCTTACTGTATTCACTCGTAGCGTAATACATCAACCATTACAATGTAGAAAACACACACAAATCCTTACAACTAAGCAACTAAACCAAGAAACAAAATATCAACAATTCATTGTTCATCTCCCTCTCTCTCCCACTGAGACTGACTAGCCTTCTCATTGAACTTTTTTAGCTTATCGGTCCTCCTCGACCCACTTGTCCTCCATTCGAGCTATCCTCCATGTTGGCTAACAGTTTGGATATTCTCTGACAACTTCTCTCCAATTGTCCCATGTCCTTTATCCACCTAGTAATGCTTGTTCAAAATATTTTCTACCATCTCATCACCACTATGTCAACTTCTTTCCCTATGCAAATATCTCCAAATTATTTTGTCATGACGTACTTCCTTTCCTTCATCAATCATCTTAAAATCCTAACTACCATATTTATTCGCAACATGTCCTCACCTGCTTAGCGTTGCAATCTACTTTGCATGGTGCCTCTCTGCGTTGTGTCTCCCTTTCCTGTGTTAGCATTTCTACTGTGTGTTGGACACTTCTCTCTTGTGACAATCTCTTCTGTGCAATCCCTTACAATGATACCAACAAAACTTTAAAAAAAAATGGCCTCCAACAAGCCCCCAACACAAAGTTGTGGCTCGTCTCGAGCCACTCAATCCTTCTCCTAGAAAATAGCTTGAATTTTTTGACCTTCTTCAATGCCTATAAGGAATCATCATTTGCCTCTATCTTCAGTCTGATATCTTATCCCTTGTTGATAATATTTTGCATTGTTTTGGTGGTTGGATCCATAGTGACAACACTAACGTCCTCGCTTCTTTCCTGTCGCACTGTCATTAATAATTCATTATACTTGTCTGTAATTTTAAAGGCCTTGTTCTGGAGGTTTTTCCATTACTTTATGTTTTCTCAGATTTGTTCACTCCATTGACTAAGTTGTAACTTTTCCTAAGTAGTGTTTCATTTGTCTATGAAACTCATCCCACCTATGTTATGCTATATTTCTCGTGCTCATTCTTCAACCTTCTAGATCTGATCGACGACTTTTATAATGCTTGGAGCATTTAGTAAAGTACTCCATTGATGAGACCCCTATTCGACCATACTCTAACAAGGTTGCTCAAATTTAGCTAGTTTTTAGTATTTCTCTCTAACGTAGTGGATCAATGCTTTGTATTCGTTCTCTTTTGGTGGAGTTAGTGGTTTCTATTGTGTCACCAATTCTACCACGTTTTCCTTGAGGCCCTAAATAACCTCGTTGATCTTTCTTACCAATTATTTAGTTAGGACAATGTCACTGACAAGGCTACCCCTGAGCTCTCCATATATTTTCCCTAGTGTTGTATGTCAATTCGTTTTTCCTTCAGCAATTAGCTCCTTCTCGTGTCATAATTGTTCATGGGCTACCCTTGTCGGATTCAACTCTTCCCTAATGACCATTGTTTGGTTATGCAATTCTCACACATGATATAGAACATTCGAGAATCAATTTGGAAAGTACCAAGTTGATATGTGTGGTGGAATTGACATTCTACTACCCCCTTCATCAAAAATATCAATAGCTATGGTGGATAGTCAAAATGCCTACTTTGGTTGCTTAGGTGCTCTTGAATAGATTCAAAAGACTGCGGTTCGATTTTCGTGGTAGTTTGACCCCTAATTTCTAATGAAATTTATTTTAATACTGGATTTTCACTCAATTCACCCAATGTCTAATGTAATTTATCCAATATTTTCTTAATTTCATCCTCCATCTGCTCGCTAATCCTCTAAAAATAATCCTATGATAATACGGTTTGAACCAAGGAACTATGTGTTGCCTTTTGATTCTTCCTTGCCCGAATTGTGTGTAACATCCCTGGTCAAAATTCCATGTAATAAAAGTTAATAAAGGCAAAATAATAACCACAGTTATGGGACACTTATTCCAAGCTGAATGTTGGGCAAAACATCCTAGTGTTATTATGGCTAAGTAAATTGGCAAAGGCTTTGGAAAGGAAAAATGGAATTTTTGGAAATTTATTTATGAAAATCATGGAAATTAGGAGAAAAGGAAGGTGAAATGTCACGTATTTCATGTGAGGAGGAAAATGAAGGAAAATAATGGAAAATGAATAAAATAGAGGCCTCATTAACAAAAAGGCTTTTGACGATCAGTTGGCACCTTTTGTTAGTTCAGTTTTGGATCTCTCTCTCTATTCGCTCTCTCACACACTCTTAGACACTTAGAGTTTTCTTAGAGCACTTCAAAATTGGATCAAGAAAGGAAAAGAAGGCAAAGAGGAAGCAAATATCAAGCAAGGAAGAGAAGGAACAAGCAACTACAATGGGTCTACTTGTAGGTATTGATTTGCATGTGTGATTTACTTGCTAGATTTGGCATGCATGTTTATGCATGTGTGTTCTTGGTTATCTTGTTGTCATTAGCATGGGATTTTCCAGGTGTGGCAGTGTTCTTGAGCCTTACCTTTCAATTTTCGAATATCCATGGTGTGATGGGGTTCTCATGTTTTGTTTGAGCTAGATTTCCGAATGGATTCGAAACTAGGTGAGGTGGATCTCCCAACGAAAGAACACATGGCCTAGAAATCCCTAAACTAGATTGTGGATTGTAATAAAGGCACTAGCATAGTAACCCCTAAAATGGACTATGGGTTGGGTAAAGTCAGGTATTGTGTGCCTCCGTGAGCCTAGGAATCATCAACCGATGTATGGAGGGATATACGGTAAAGCTTAGAGGCGGGTTCCCTTGATCAAGCCTAGGAATCCCTAACCAGTGAATGGTGGGATATATGATAAATCCTAGAGGTTGGTGTCTCAATTATGGCCTAGTGATCCATGGATTGGACTGTGGATTGCGATAAATCCTAGAGACTAGGAGACAAGAATATTCCTCATGGTGTAGGTTGAAAAATCCGGTGGCATCCATGTTTTTTTATGGCCTAGTGATCCGATGAGGATTGCGGTAAAGCCTAGTTTTATTGATGGGGATGAGGTGGTGTAGCCTCGGGAAGCCATGGTTGATTTTTCGTTTTGAGTCCCACATTCCTGCTTGGAATATGGCACGGGGGTGATTGACTAAAGAGATATTTGGTTCAACCAATATATGGTCGCGCGGAACGTGGAAGTCCCAAACCTGGTTGGCTTTTGAATTCATTAATGAGAGTTCCTTTCCTTGGTATTTTATGTGAAAATGTATAGGTTCAAATGTGGAATTTATGGGTGTTGTATCCTTATTATTTTTGTTGGTTATATGTTGGTTCCAAGTATGTTTTATGACAGTGATCATGTATGTATATAATCATGTTTTGCTTTATAAATTAATGAACAATGAATATATGACCTAATAGATGATAATGCAGCTATTGTGATAAGTCATCAATGCTTCTTAGCGATTATCAGATAAGTATGAGACCCCTACGCTCATATATGTTATTATGACTTGTAGAATGCATATTTGTGACATGTTTGACCCGTCATGGCTAGTAGGGGTCCAATCAAGTCCTTATTCAAGTATTTGCAATTGTATTATTTTTTCGATGTTACTTTTCATTTTTGGAAGTTTCATGGAGTTCTGGGAAGTGGCCTAAGTCCTGGACCTGAAAATGTGGCACAAATTAGGAGGTTGCTAGCAGAAAAATACTTAGAAAAGTCCCCAATCGCACGCATGTCCTTGTTGTGGGAGCGATTGGAGGGTCCCAGTTGCATGCATGCCCATGTCATGGGAGTGACTGAGGATCTAGTTCAATAAAATGCTATTTGTATTCGGGGTTGATCACCTAGAAGGGTTGGATGGCTCCTACGATTCATGTAACATGTGTAGAAGGTCATATTGGTTGTGTTGTGTTTGTTCCACTTCCTTAACTTTACATGGGGAGTCGAATTAGATCATAGTAGCCTCTCGTCACATGTTTAACCTAGCAGACCAGTTAACTTGGGTAAATGTGGGAGTAGGTCGTTGCAAAGTGGTATCATACCATGGTTCACCCCTTGGACTAGATGGGCGGTGTGTTGGTCATGCATACATGTCGGTCGCATGCATATGTGTTCTTATGCTTGTGGTCTATGTATTGGTTGTGTATGCATGGTTTTGGTTATCGTTTTAGTCATGTCTCCATGTGAAAGTTGATGGTGTCGTTGCTGAATGTAATTGTGGTGAATGTATGTCAGTTATGCACTAGTTATGCATGTCAGTGTTTTTATGTATTGTGTATGCATGTATGTCATACATATGTTGTTATGCATGCATTGTGTCTAGTTAGTGTTATGGTTGTGGCATCATCCATGGTAACTGGATAATGGTTGAAATGATGAGTATATGTTGACTTGGTTATGTTTTTATATATATGTATATAAACACACTGGCTTCTTCGAAATGCATCGACCAATTTTACTTTGATGTGATTTTTACCGAAATATTTTACTCACATTTTATGGATCACAGAAGCCAAATTCCTAATAGTGCTAATCTTGTCAGTCTTGCAGATGAGTCATCCTCCCTGAATTATACTAAGGTACGTTGGTTTGTTTATGATTTGGTTTAGCTGACATAGTATGCCTTACAGGAAGAGATCAATATGAATAGAAAGATGGTAGACTACAGTTCCCGAGATTCTCCTTATGGATAAGATGAGCAACGTGGTGTTGGGAACTCTTTTGATTTAGCATACACATTGAGAAGCTTGAAGGTGAAAATAAGGAGTTGCAAAGAAAACAATGACAAAAGTACGCATGCACAGGAGAAACAAGAAGAAGTCAATGCAGTAATCCTTCAGAGTTTGTCAGAATTGCAGAGACAAGGGCCACTTCGGATCAATGGGGCATATGTCATTAGGTCTTATGGTGGTCATACGTCAAATAGAGATGACACGGTTAAAGATGGTAGATTCTTGGATACTCCGGATATGAGAGGTGATGGACACACGTACTATTCTAGTTCTCGTTCTAACAAGAACTATTATTATCATCGTTATCATCCTTACAAGATGAGTGATAGGGTATAAATTCCAGATGAGTTTAAGAAATTAAGCCACCCACCTTCGATGGAGATTTGATGAATCCTGAGGACACAAAGGCTTGGTTACTTGGCATGAATAATTTCTCTGAGCTACATGAGTACATAGAGAATATGATGATCAAAATAACTATCTTTAGCCTCAAATGGAAATAAGATATTTGATGGGAAGATGTAAAATGGGTCAGAGACATCAAGAAAAAGGAGTTGAGTTGGCATGAATTCAAAAGACTTTTAAGAAATAAGTACTTGTCAGAAAGGTACTAAGATAGCAAAGCCAAGGAATTCTATGAGCTTAAAATGGGATCAATGACAGATGAGGAATATACGACCAATTTCTTATATTTTGAGCTATGTACTGTATCGTAAAGATGAGAGGGCTAAATTTCATATATTCTTTAGTGAGTTTCCATTAGCATTTAGATATTTGATTATGATGAGCCTCTATCACTTGAGGAAGTTATTAGGAAATTGAAGCACTATTATGAGAAATCAAAGTGTAAGAATGAATCTCAGCATGGATGGAAAGGGAAGGATAAAGGTAAAGGTAAATGGTAGCCAAAAATAACAAGACCTCAAAATGCATAAGAAAAAGAGAATGTTGCACCACATAAGAAGTTCAATGGAGCTAGATAGGGACATGGGTCACAACAGTAGAATAGAGGTGATGGTACAGGACAATTGGAGTGTTAGACGTGTGGTAAGGTGAATCTTAAAATGGATTGGCCACAGAATAAGGGTGGTAGGACTTAGATCTATAGTGCACATGAGGCACAAGTTGTTTGGGATGTTGGGCATAACATTCCTCATATCTATGCAATGCTGGATAACTGGCAGACCGATCATCATGCATCTATAATTGAGATGGATGGTAATATTTTGGGTCAAGTTGTTTCTATTTTGATTGACCTTGGATCCAATTATAGTTATGTTATCCCTAACTTGGTTAATAAGTGTGGTTTGAATAAAGAAGTGCATGCAAAATCTTGGTTAGTGCAGTTGGCTACATGTACTAAGAAGAGAGTTCATCATTGGGTAAGAGATTGTGCATTTGAGTTGAATGGTATGCCTACATCAACACATTTGAATGCATTACCATTGGGGTCATATAGTATGCTTTTGGGTATGTATTGGTTATATCTTCATAGGACCAAAGTTGACTGTTATGATAAATCCATTGAGTGTTTGGATGACAATGGAGAACAAAGAATCTTACAGGGAAAGAAGAAATCAACAACAGTTAGGATGGTGACAACTATGCAGACAAAGGACAGCCACAGAAAAGTGTGTGTGTTATTTGTAGAGCACATTTTTCTTGATAAAGGTAAGGAGGATGAGGATGTAGAGATATTGAACAGGTACCCGATCTTACACCGGTTTCAGGATGTGTTTCCAGTAGAGATCTCAAAGTTGTCGCCTCACATAGAAGTGGACTTCTCCATTGAGTTGGTACCAGGGATAGTACTAGCATCAAAAGCATCGTACAAGATGAGCAATCCATAGTTAGTAGAGCTGAAGTTGTAGTTGAAGGAAATTCTTGACAAGGGATACATTACTCCAAGTGTATTGCTTTGGGGTGCACCAGTATTGTTTATGAAGAAGGAGGATGGTACTCTCAGGTTGTGCATTGATTATAGGCAGTTGAACAAGGCGCTATCAAAAACAAGTATTCGTTGTTAAGGATTGATGACTTGTTCGATCAACTAAAGGGAGCAACAATGTTCTCGAATATTGATTTGAGATCTAGATATCATCAAGTAGGCATCAAAGAATATGACATATAAAAGACAACTTTCTTATGAGTTTGTTGTAGTTCCATTTAGTTTGAGTCCTTGGAGACCACATGCCCCAAGTAATGTACCTTTGTCTGAAAGAAACTACATTTACTGAGATTAGCATACAACTGATGCTCTATCAACAATCTCAACACTGCTGCTAAATTATTGGCATGTTCTTCCACATTCTTAGAATATATCAAGATGTCATTAATGAATACAATAACAAAATTTTCTAGATAAGGAGAGACACACTATTCATAAAGCACACAAAGCTAGTTGGAGCATTAGGCATAGTAGTGGATCCATATTATAAGGGCCATCGTGCAGTGGATGAGGTAAGATCATTCATGGGACTACTAGGTTACTATAGGAGGTTCATCAGGAACTTCTCTTGAATTGCATGTCCTATTATGTCACTATAGAGGAAATGTAAGGAATTTGAATGGACAGAGGAATGTGCAATGAGTTTTGAATAGTTGAAGAATCTGTTACAAATGTTCTAGTGCTAAAGATTGCAGACCCGGACAAAGAGTTTGTGGTATGTACAAATGCTTGTAATAGAGGGCTTGGTGGAGTCCTTATGCAAGAGGGATATGTAGTATGCTACGAGTCACAAAAATTGAAAGAGCACGAGCAGAACTATTCGACACATGATCTTGAGTTAGCAACGATCATTCATGCATTGAAGATGTGGAGGCACTATCTTCTTGGCACGATGTTTATATTGATGAGTGATCACAATGGATTTAGATACTTGTTTTACCATTTGAATCTGAATGTTAGGAAATCTATATGGTTGGCCACGTTTAGTGGGTTTGACTTCGAGATCAGGGACATCAAGGTAAAAGAGAAAAGGGTTGCATATGGTCTTAGCAAGTAGATATAGGTAAATCACATTGCAGTTATGATTTCTTATGGGACAAATCTACAGGATCATATTTTACAGGAAATACAATAGGATGGCAGGTATAGAGAGCTTAGGCGTAGGTTACGATAAAGTACAGGTGCAGGTGCATAGGATGTGGACTATCATCTCTCAGTAGATGGATTCATCAGATTTAGGGACATGATATATTTTCCAGATAGTAGTTAGCTCAAGAAGATTATCTTAAAAGAGTTTCATGCGAAACCATATTCAATTCACCCATGATACCAAAAGACATTAAAAATAATGAAGAAGTTATATTATTGGCCAAAGTTGAAAAAGACTATGGTAGAGTCTATGGCTAGATGTTTGGACTGTCAGCAAGTAAAGGTAGAGTGTAAACATCCAGGTGGGTTTCTACTGCCGATTTTGATTCCGGAGTGGAAGTGGGAGGTCATTTCCGTGGATTTCATTATAGGTTTTCTGAGGACATATAGGCAACATGATTCGATTATGGTTGTGGGGGACAAGTTGACTAAGGTAGCACACTTCATTCCAATGAACATTATGTATTCAGTTAATGATGTGGCACAGGTATTCATCAGAGATGTGGTCAGATTGCATGGTGTTCCAAATAAGTTTGTGTCATACAAGGATGCAAAGTTCACTTCCAAGTTTTGGAAGGATTTGTTTGTAGGTTTAGGTATAGATTTGGCCTTCAGTACAACTTATCATCCACAGATAGATGGACAAAAGAGAGGGTCTAAATGATATTGGTGTACATGTTGAGGATGTATGTGATGCATCAACAAAGAATATGGTAGGAGTACCCTCCGTTGGTTGAGTTTGCTTACAAAAATGGTTACCAAGGGTCACTGAGGACAAGTCTGTTTGAGGCATTGTATGGGAAAAGTTGTAATACTCCCATCTGTTGGAGTGATCCGGTGAACAGGGTGTTGATATGACTAGATATGTTGGCAAAAATGCAATAGGAAATGCAAGTAATAAAGAATAATCTAAAGGCATCACAAGATAGGAAGAATATTTATGCAGATCAGAACATTTTTTTAAGGAGTTTTAGGTTGGGGAACAGGTGTACTTGCACGTCAAGCCCAAGAAGAGATCCTTGTGGATTGGATTGTGTGCTAAGTTGGCACCTTGGTTATGTGTACCTTTCAAGATTACTGAAAGGATTGGAACAGTAGCCTATCGACTTGAAATGCCTCCAATAGTGAAAGTCCATGATGTTTTCCATGTATCATCGCTTAAGAAGTATGTTAAATATTTTAATCATGTGATTGACTGGTCTGTATTGCAGGTGGAACCAGATGGATAATTCCAGTCGGAACCTCAGCGTATATTGCAGAGAAAGGTGCTCATGCTCCATAACCGAGCAATCAAGTAGGTTGAAGTGCATTCGAAGCACTTTTTTCCCGATGAAGCTACATGGGAGATGGTAGATCAAATGCAAGCTATGTATCCTTCTCTATTATGGTTGAGCAAATTTCCTTCATATATGTTTTGGTATATGATTTGGTATGATGTTTTGTTATATGTACATATGTATATTGTTGTAAATACCTCCATTAGTTGTGTTATAAAGATCCAATAAGCGATATGGGTGACATTTCATTATGGTTGTCATGTTGTTATGTTATCATGTTGGTTTGCTTCTCAGCAAGTTGATCATTGTAAATAATACAACGAGATAGGTTATAAATCCCCATGGGAAGTATGTTTTTCTTTCAACAGTATTTTTGGTTGTAGGTGTCATTTAACACCGAGGACGGTGTTCCCCCAAGGGGGAGGGTTCTGTAACATCCCTACTGAAAATTCCATGTAATAAAATTTAATAAAGGCAAAATAATAACCACGGTTATGGGAAACTTATTCCAAGCTTAATATTGGACAAAACTTCCTAGTGTGGGTTTTCATTTCAGTTATTATGGCTAATGAAATTGGAAAAGGTAATGAAAAGGGATTTGGAAAGGCAAAATGGAATTTTTGGCAATTTATTTATGAAAATAATGGAAATTAGGAGAAAAGGAAGGTAAAAGGTCACAAGTTGCATATGAGGAGAAAAATGAAGGAAAATGAAGATTGATTTATGTTTCTAAATAATGCAAGCGCTCTTGTGTAATGCCAGAGGAGTATTGATGATGCCTCTTTTCATCTTGTATTGTTGTTGAGATCAAGTATGGTTGAATATTGTTGACAATGTTTTGTTGCAGGGCCAATTGTGAAGTTGTTGGAATCATGTTTCTATGTTCTTGTAGCATATTGTATGGTTTATATTGCTAAATGTTGATGCTAGAATACTATTGTAGATGCCATGTAAATGTATTTCTTGTATAAGCCCTATATCATAATTGTAATTCTAATGCATTCTCTATACAAGTCTTGTATATGTTGTTGTCGGTGTTATAATGGTGTTGAAGACAAAGTTTAGTATGGATGGGTGAGGAATTGTATGGTTGTAGCTTCTCTTTATTGGTGAGAAGATAATGATTGTATTGATTTCATTGATGTCTGAATGAGAGGAGAGAGTATACTTTGATATGTTGTTGATCAGAGTGATGTATGTATGCTATTGTTGGGGTTTGTTAGTTATGTGTTTGTTGTTGGTTATGACAGAGACATGTATACTTGAGTAGTTCTAGAGTGTTATTAATGTATTAAGCAGTGGATTATGTTGCAGTGAGATTTTATGTTGTTTGTATTAACATTGAGCATAGGTGGATCCAGTATGAAAGTTGATCAAACAAGATCCACAATGTATTGAGCAGAAATTCGTGGGCCCAGTTTGAAAATATATGAAAGTTTGTCCACAAAGGTTTGAAGGTTGGGGAATTTAATAGCAAGTGGTGGCTTCCTTCAGGTGGTGGCCTGAGAAACTATTGGAGGTTGGGGCCTCTAGTAGGTTGGGGCCTGCATATAGTTGCATAAGTGGCTTCCATCTGGTAGTGTCCTGGAGTGAGTGGTTGCTCATATACATCACAAGTCGAGGCTTACATACTGGTGGTGGCTAGTATATGTTGTAGAATAAGATTTTGAATAATAAAGAAGAAGAAGAGAATAAAGTATTATGGTTTTTCTCCTAGAAGGGTTTCCACCTAATATCCAGTGTCTTTGTGTGATTTGATGTTTTATGTGCCTTATGCTCTATGTGCTGTTGCTCTCATGGTTACTTGTGTATGTGCAAATTGGTGATCATGTGTTATGTTTAGACTGTTTCTATATACATTGTGCTTCTTATTGATGATTCAGTTAATTATTCTAAGAAAAAATAAAAAAAGAAACATAAATTGGTGATCCATATCGTACAATATTGATTCACCCTTCACTCTCAATATTTTCAAGCTCCCAACATTCATAGTAGTATTTATAAGAGGGATTAACAAAAAGGGTTTTCACAATTACGCCCATGTTTAGTATTGCATCTTTGTGTCACAAAATCAATCATAGAATTCCTTTCATGAAAATAGGTTAGCCATTCATAATGTGAATCATATATCATTGAAAATGAACTAACACACATTGAGCATTGTAATTGATAACATGCTATTGCTATAATGCAATCAATAATTTTGACATGAAATGTCCTAAGTATTAAACTTTATTTTGTTTTTGTGCTAACTTTATCAATAATGTAGGTGTTTGCATATTGCAATATGTTTCAATAATAAGATAGAACCTCAATAACATCCATTAAATGCATGATGCTTGGAAAGTATATAATTGTGATCACAAGAGGAATTGAACCACCACATGGATATACATTATCTATCTTGGAGAACATGAAAATATTATCATTATTATAAAGTCATTGTAATGCATATATAAAACAAATTGCAAGACACATGTCATACTTGTGTCCACATCACTTGAACAACGATCATGATCATGACTTGAAAACTAGTTATATTGCCATGCCATAGATCATACCAACCTTTTCATGCAACATAATCTAGGTGATGTAAGCCCCTTGGTTTTCCCATGGGTATTAAAGATGGATATAATATAAATTTAATTTTGTCATAGATAGATTTTGTAGGATCTTATTGGGTCTTTGGGATTTAAGAAAATTTAAAAATATGCCAACCGAAATGAATTTGCAAAGCTTTGCAATTTAATCATGTGATTGAATTGAGCAAAGTAAAAATATGTTGTGCCATAATCATTTTCAATTAAATAATTTTGTCAGCAAAGAACTGCATTATCTCAAGAGGAAATTGCAAACACAACCACATTTCCATTTGAGAGCATGCTGGGCAAAGGGACAATTAAATTCCTACAATCATACTATATTTTGTAATTATAATTCAATTCACCTATCTTCCAACATAATTAATCATTTTTTATAATGCACTAAATACTTGTGGCATGAAATGTTGTAAGCAATATTTGATATTTTGTGTTTTTGTGCTAACCTTGTCAATTGTATGGGTGTTAATGTGTTGCAAGATATTTCAATAACAAAATACAACATCAACATCCATGATATTTGCTAAGTATGTCAATGTGATCACAAAGGGAAGTAAACATCCACATGAATATACATCGTATACCACATAAAATGTGAAGTATTTGTTATCATCATAAAATCATTGCAATGTATATATAAAATAGATTACACGATACATGTGAGACTATGCCCGCATCTGATTGATGGTCATGGTCATTATCTAAAAACTACATATATCACTATGCCATAGATTAAATCAACCAATTTCCTCAAGTGTAATACCCTTTGGTTTCCTTAAGGTATTAAAGATGGATGCAACAAAAAATTAGGGTTGTTATAGATAAATTTTAAAGGATTGACCTAAGATTTTAGGCTTTAGGAGATCATGTTGGGCAAAGGGACAAACAACTTCCAATAATCATACCATAATTAGTAATTATAATTCAAATCACCTAACTTCCATCTTGAATAATAATTTGTTATAATGCATTAAATATTTATGACATGAAATTCCATAAGTATTAGATTTGTTTTCATGTTTTTGTACTAGCATTATCAACTGCGTAAATGCCAACATGTTGTAAGATGTTTTGGTAACAAAATAAAACATCAACAACATCCATTAAAAGGTAAATCCATGATGCATGACACGTATGAAATTGTGATCACAAGGGGAAGTGAAGCACCACACAAATATACATTATATACCACAATAACATAAAATACATATTATCATCATAATATGCTTGCAATGCACATATAAAACAAATTACACAACACATGTCGGATTATTCCCACATCACATTAACGACGATCATGATCATCATAAAAAAGCTACTTATATCACCATGCCATCAATCCTATCAACCTTTTGTTTTTGTTAAATCTAGGTTATGGGACCCCCTTAGATTCCCTATGGGTATTGAAGATGGAAACAACACAAAATTGTCATAGATAAATTTTAAAGGATCATATTAGGTCACTATGCTTTAGGAAAATTTCAAAATATGCCAATAGAAATGAATTTGCAATGCTTTGCAATCCTAATCACATGATTTAAATGAAGCTCGGATAATGTGTCATAACCATTTTCAATTAAATAAATTTGTTAGTAAAGAGCAACTTTATCTCGAAAGGAAAATTACAAGCACAACCACATTGTTATCTAAGGGCATGTTGGGCAAAGGGATAAACAACTTTCCACAATCACATCATATTTTGTATTATAATAACTAGCATTTGCATCGAGAGGTGCAAAGTAACGCCGGGGAGTGGGGATACATCTTTTATTCGAGATTATTTTTCTTTTGTAGACGCTTTTATTTGTTAATGAAATCAAATATTCTCGTTGTCTTCTAGCTTTCCCTAATTTATCACGAATGATGACCAAAATTATACTGCAATTCGCTTGCACTCCAGCCAAATTTCCGTTGTATTTATTTTTTATTTTCTTAACAAATCTGTTGCATCCTCTATTGCTTTCTGATTTTTCAATTCAGCTTCACGTGCACAAACAATAATTTCTGTTGCAAATAGATAGATGGCTTTTGCTGCTTTGGTCCTCGGGTGACATAGGGCTAGAGGGAAAGGGTCCATGGTTTGCATGTTTAGATATGTCATGTTGTGTATCATGCAATGCATGAGTTTGAATGATATTTTATACTTAACGGAAATTATTTATACCTACCAGACAATTTCGCTTTCGTTATCCCATTGGGGTTAAAATAGAAGCACAATGAAGCGTTTTTGCTAGCGATAGCGGCAAGTCGAGGAGGGAAAAGCGGTCATGTGAAATATATGTTGTAAGGTAGATGATTTATATTTTAGTTAACACATAATTATTTTACATGCCCCCACAAAAAGAGCATGGAAGAGAGTACATAGGAACCCCAAACAAAATTGTTGGAACTGATATTGAGCCAAATGACAGGATACAAATTAACCAACAACAAAACCCAATTCCCCAAAATTTTCACATTTAAAGATACAATGTCATTTATATTGGGGCAACCAATTAATTCAGGGTAGAAGATATTAACTGTACGAATGACATTGGACAATCAATGAAGCTTCACCTTTTCCTTTTTGATAGTGAAAAATGGCTTCCTTTACATCTAGATAGGCCAAATATAAAGTCTCTCCAAGCTGACAATATAAGGGATTAAAAATTCAGTGATTTTTCCTATCTGAAAAGAGGTGGAAGCACGGCATGAGCATCTAAATCTAAAGCTTCGGGGTCCCTACACAAGGTTTGTCCTTTCTCAATTGAGCTCGGAACAAACCAGAGTTTGCAAACCTTAGATGACTCCAATTGGACAAAGAAACCATCCCGTGCCCATGTTTCCACTTTTTGATTCCTCACCCCTTTCAAACCTGAGGAAATGATATCACTTTTTTCGGCACAACCAAGCAAGCTGCTTTGGATGATGTATCAACTGCATGTTGTTTAATAAATGACACGCGGCTTGTTAAAGTGTCTGGTGACTCAAATGCGTTTTCCACATTTACAATCATGGCATCATCATCTGAGCGATCATTTACTTTGTCAAAGAGATAAGTAACCCTAGCATCCACGTGCCCATTTTCATGCCATTGTTTTACTTCTGTCTCTATTATATTAGTAATTAAAGCAAAAATCTCTTATCCACTTGCTTCAGACCCGAATTTTTGAACCAATTATGACTTCAATTTTTCCAGTGTTTTTGCCATGTTTTTGCTTGTTTCTCCTATGCCCGCTTTTTATCCCAAGCTAGTAGTGAAAGTATTTTAATTTTGGTGGCCACCTCTGCACTTTGTGGATTTTTCTGCAAGGCGCCTCGAAAAGCAGCCACAACCTCATCGTAGCGTTCCATTGCTTCCAATACGCAATCTTTCTTGAAATAACCCTTTTCCCATGTTCGATTCAACCTAATTGTTGTTTCAGCATCAACAAGTGCTTTACTAAGCTTGACAAGATTCATAAATGCTACAGATCTATTGTTGTAAAGAGTTGCATTGGAAGGATCAACCTTGATAGCTTGAGTGTAAACAACTGCTGTTTTAAGATAATTATCAGCTTTGAAATGAGCATTGCCTTGATCCCTCAGAGAATTAGCAGGAGTTTTGATGTCCGATTCAATCGCAGCTACGTTTTCTGCGCTCGACATTCTTTAAAACCCTCAAAATATTTGATTCACCTGGTTCAAAACCCTTAGTCCACCTGGTGCAAAACCCTCGACAACTTCAATCAACCTGGCTCTGATGTTTTTATGTGTGCTCGAGAGGAACATGAAATTGATACCTAGAAAGGCCATGGCCAAGGCAAAGGCTGATTTGGATCAACATATACCCGGCCACTATCTTTCCTTCCTTCTTCATATCTGTGGTTTCGCATAAAAGTATAGAAACCCAAGGCAAGCGGGCTCCCCGCCTGCCAAATATTCATGGAGTTCCTTTGGCCGCTTGTTGTTGCTCTTCCGCTTGGGTGTTGCGCTTGCTGGTACTCATGGTTTGCGTTTAACAAGACCAAAATATGCACCACCTTCACCTTTGGTCATGAGATGGGAGTGACTTCCCTGCTTAACAACACTCCCTTTCTCAAAAACTGCTATGCACTTTGCATTCCGAATTGAGGCCAATCGATGAGCTACAATTATAGCCATTCTTCCCACCATTACTCTATCTAATGCCTCATGAACCACCACCTCTGAATGAACATCCAATGCACTAGTTGCTTTGTCCAATAGCAAGATTCTAGGGTTCTTGATAATTTCCCTCGCTATTGTTTGCTTCTGTCCCCCAGATAGCTGCATTCCCCTGTTCCCTGCGTTGGTTTCAAATCCATCCTTCAAGCACCTGCAATATATATTCACAGTTTGCACCATTCATTAATAACACTTTATAAACAAACAAGTTTACAGTTCAATTCTAGTTAAGGATTTAGGTCAACAAACTTATGAAATGAATTCATGGGCATTTGCAGCCTTATCCGCATCTATGATTTCTGCCTCAGTTTCATTCTCTTTACCATATGCAATGTTTTCTCGGATGCTCCCTGCAAAAAGAGTCGACTCCTACCCTACAAGAGCTATGTGTTCTCTCAATCACCATATATTGAAGCTCTGCGTGCAGTGGCCCACAACACCGATCTCATGGATGGTGGAGAAATCGAGGTGGTCCACAGTGCCAATCTCATGGATGGTGGAGAAATCGAGGCGGTACACAACAACGACCTCGTGGACAGTGGAGAAATCGAGGACGGGTAGGACGAATTGACTTTAACTCACCCAATACTCTGTCACCAAATGTCCACATATAATTAGTTAGAAGGGTGACGAGGAAGCTCTCTGATTAGGTGGGGAAAACAATGTTTTCCCACCCAATCTCATAAAAAGAATGCTTTCGGCGTAAAAATAAAATAAACAAAATGATTCGTTCATTGAGAGGACAAAATAAAAGAAACGATTCATTCACTCAGACGAAATTTGGAAAAGAAACTTGAGGAATTTTATTTTATAAGATAAAATCGCACGCGTATGGTTCCTCTGATCATTTTCACTGATTAGGATTAAGTTGGTTTTGGATTATACTCGGGACTTGTTTTTTGGATGATTAAGTTTTATTGCAATATTTTGATTTTATATGAGAAAATCTACCAGACTTATCTCTTAATCATTTCATCAAATCCAACTCAACTTTATTTTATAATATTGAAAACAAATTCTAGCATGTGGGAAAGTTTATAATGTGATACCTCCAAGCATCGATAAAAAGTAGCAAGTAGCATTCCACATATGGACTGATAATTGTAAATGATCACTTATCTTCAAGAAGAATTCAAGAAATCGGGGCTGCATCACTTTTTCTAGAAGCAAACAACAAACCGTGGATGTTCCCTCACGCATTGAGACCATTTTTTAACACTGGGAAAACCTTCTGTCAACAAGTTAACCTTCTCTGTTGGACTTTCTATTGTATGGGAAGTATAATCCACAATTCCTTATTTGGCACATCTTCTCGAATAACTTCATCTCTTCAACAAATGACCTTCATAAAATCCACTTTTTCGATACAGATTTACATAACTATATACCGACTCCACTCAGTCTTCACTTTACTTTAATCAAGTCAATCCACTGCTACGAGTTAGACAATGCTAACAATTATTTGGTCGGGTATTTTTTACTCACCAGCAGCACAAAGATTTTGCTTTACGAAATATGGATAAAGCTCCCGAGCCTGGTTGGAATTTGGATCCCTATTCACCCGTCATACCAATTTTTTTGGACGTTTTGGGTCTTTATAGTTCCCGTCAAAGAATGTTATGTTTGGAATTTTGCACTTCAAAGGTGAAGTTCTAATAATTATGCTTCCCATCGAAGAACAATATGTTTACAATTTTTCACTTCAAGAATGAGGTTCTAATAATAAATTAACTCTTGGCAAATCAATATTTGATTAAAAAATTATCCTTAAATAACATTGTTATGTTAAAAGTTTTCATATATTTGCAATTAGATCTAATCTGCAGGAGCCTTCCAATTTGATGTTGATGGAAGTAGATTTGCAATTCTATATTACAGAATCGAGAGTTCAATAAGAGGTTCTAGAGAAGTAAAATATCAACGACTCAATGCTAAGTTGCCTACATTTGCAATGCAATTTGCAAAACTAATTGTTCACTCGTGGGTTCTAGAGATCATCTAAATCTTATTGGAATTTATTATTGTAAATATTGAGATATCGACACCTTACGAGGATTAATACTTCTTTTATGTTGAATCAACAAAATCTTTGGTCTATAACATAGATTAAAGAACTAAATACTGGACAAAAAGCTATATTTTAGCTAATGAAATATAGGTGAGTGTTCTCTCATTCCATTTGTTGCCAAAATTAATGCTCTCTCTTGACAAAACCAATAAGAAATCAGATTGTATTATAAATGGAAATCTAATTTACTATTTTTGTGGAAAGAGAAGAACATATATAAGGGGCGAGCTTGACATCTTCTGTAAGATGCTTATCATGGGAAACGCAAGTGTAATCACCCATTTTCTCACATCTTTCGTCTCCTCAACCTCAGACTCATTTTCACAGGAAAAGTTTCCAACACTTACAATAACTAAATTTCCCTTTTGAAGAAACAAAGATTTTGTTATTTTTATTAAAATTGGCATTCACAACGGAATAATTATAGTTGTGTTCTTCAGGGTGGGCAATGTTGGGTGTGCTTTTAACCCATTATAGGAATATATATTGAATGTCAAAATATGTAGGAGGTACTTTCATTGAATTTCGTGTTGTACCCATTGACCAAGGGTGGTTTGTCACTAAAAAAAACACTCATAATTCATTGCTTGCAATAAAAAGAGAGTCACATAGACAAAGGGGAGAATGAGTTCACTACCTATAGATGAATATAGAAAGAGTGATTCAATTGTTAATATAATCATTGTAGATAAATAGAGAGATAATTCTTATAACAATCCGTTCATAACTTTACGAGTATTAGAAATTCATAGTTAACAATTTTTATAGATAGTGATAGATGACGAATCCATACCTTTTTATCAGATATAAACTTACTCATTTTCATTCTTTTTGGTAGACCATCCTAGGCTGCATACAGAATTGGTATTCAATTTGTGAAATCCAATCTTGTTCTTAAAAACCAATGATTTGACAATAATCTTGTTGTTAAAAGCTAGTGATGTGATAGTAGAACCCACACTAGCAACATCCTTAGTAGTAAACACAAAATCCAGTGATGGATCACATCAGGTGCATAACTGTTATCCTTTGCCTTATGCAATAAAGTCACCAGAGTTATGATTGCAACAAAATTTCTAAACAAATTATATTGGCATGATTGGCACTTACAATCCATTTCCGGAGTTACCTGGATTAGTACCATCATAAAATAGACATACATATAATTTTGTATACAAAACTTTTAGTGGTTGGTGTAATTCTTCTGTGAGATCTTTATCTTCAAAATCTCTTCAACGTTCTCCCTTGGTGTTTCCATATATTGAAAGACAATGAAATATTATTTGAATAATGAGAAAATAATACAAAAGTTAAAACTAGTCCCTCGGCAGTGTACTAGTTGAGATTTGAGAGAAAAAAGACATGAAGTAGAAATTACTAATATGGATGAAACGTTGATGCTCTCTCACTTGTGGACGTTAATGTAAACTAAATTTTCTTTGCTTCATCGTGTTTACCACGTGTCGCAGTTTCCATGATATATTTTTTGAGAACATGAGCTTCCACCAAGTTTGATAATGTCGTGGCTTAATGCAACAATAATCTGATGTGAATAACCTTTGCCTGCGCCACAACTAAGTGCGCTTGCAACAATGTAACTTTTTCTAAAGAAAAAATTTACCCCATGACCCCATACACAGGATCTCTAAGTCTCACGTCACGTTTTCTTCGTAAACCATGCTGCTAACCGCATCCCCTCACTGCTGAATGGGAAATTCCTACATGTCATGCTACTAAAACCAACAATCTCACGCGTCCATAACATGTAATATAAAGGTGGGCAAGCAGAGGATGAGAATGAGAATGAATTACCTAAAGTATTTTATTCGCATTGTTGGCTCCAAACACGTTGTGGACATGAGAAAACCTCTGTGGATATCAGATGGGAAATTGGCAACAAATATAAAATTGTTCGCACATCTTCGTCTTAGCAGTTTGCAGGCAGCACATGGTGACATGATATTTGGATTTCTTCCTGAGGATGATGTTGTGGTTCCACCATTGACGTGCATGTTTCTTTTCTGTAGTTATAGGCTATAGTTTGCCAAGCAAGATAAAATGGTTGATTATGCCATGCTTCATTTTAGCATATTGGAGTTTTATGACCAAGTGTAACACATCCACTCCACTCCACTCCTTTCATAGGTATGTAACACTTGTGAAACTCCAGATCACATTCCTTAGTACAAGTAAAAGAAAGTGGATAGAAAAACCTGGCCAACTCCCCATGACCTTTGCTTCAATTTCTGTCAGTTACGTAATTTCTCTACCCCTTAATCCACAAGTACTTGCTACGACACTTAGTGAGAACCCTTGTGAGATGAGTAAACATTGTTACTCCCTTCATTGACGACTATGGCTTGCCCTGTGGCTATATGTTTCTAGTTCTCTGGATTTCTTGGATAGGGTATTAATGACGTTTTCAAAAACAAGTAGACCGTCCAAAATACATTTTACACTTTTTCAAACACATCGCAAGATACATGCATTGATAAATGTGAAACGTCAAATATAGCCAAATTTCCCTATGACGGGAATTTTGCCCGTCAAATTCCATCTCTGCTCCGGAACACCATGTCGTTGTTTTAGCACACCGAGATTGTGGACAAAAGTGCCACCAATTTAGGGGAATTCTAATGCGAAAATGGGGGAGTTGGGGGTCCAAAATCCGGATGCCCAAAACCAGAACGAAGATATGGATTGGCTCCTACAAAACCATTGAGCAAGCCGCCCACGCTTACGATGCCGCAGTTTATTACCTGAGAGGCCCCAACGCTAAATTCAACTTCCCTGGTTTTGTGCCTGCCATTTCGTCAACGTTTTCTCTTTCCCATCGGCAAATTCAGCTCGCCGCGACTAGATATGCGAGGGAAGAATTCCCTTGCAATTCCAGTTCAACTTCACACGCTCCACAGAATAACAACGAAAAACATGATAATAAGGCTAGGGAGGAGCTCGAATACTCATCGCGGTCATCTTTGGTTACAAAAAAGGTGTTAGAGACCGACAATAACTAGAAGATATATGGGGAGTCGAACATGGCGTTGTACGAAGCTCTATTTAATGGCAGTTTAATGCCATTCTGATGTGGCAAGAGGAGCAGGATGGATACTTGTGGAACACTGCAAAATCGAGGACGGGTAGGACGAATTGACTTTAACTACTCTCACCCAATACCCAATACTCTATCGCCAAATGCCAACATATAATTAGTTAGAAGGGCGATGAGGAAGCTCTCTGATTGGGTGGGGCAAACAATGTTTGCCCACCCAATCTCATAAAGAGAACGCTTTCAATGTAATTAAATCTACCCATCTTCCATTGTGAATAATCATAGGTTCATAGATAACATCGAAGAGCATGATTAAAGAGATCATGTGAGTAGACAACATCAAAGAGCTAAGCAATTCAGATAAAAAGAAAAGTGACTCAGTACCTCAACATTAATCTAAATAAAACGACAACAAATATATAAAAAGACTGAAAAATGAACTAGAAACACAAATTTCAACACTAAAAAGCTTCAAAACCATAACAACAATTCCATACAAACTCAAGTAATAATTAACATCATTTGAATAATGCAAAGATTACATTAAACTAAAAACAATTTAAATAACCATCAATACATATGAAATTTGAAATTCCCATATATTACATAGAAAATTAAGAACATGAATTTGAAAATCAAAATATTTAGAATATGAAATTTGAAATTCCCACATGTTACAAAGAAATTTGTAAAATTAAGAACATGAATTTGAAAATCAAGATATTTAGAATAACTTAAATTGATTTGATAAATCTCAAAATCTTATTCTTAGGGGAAATGCAGAGTGATTAATACCCATGCAATGGAGCAATTTTGGTCCAACACGAAAGGAGATCGATTGACAAGATATGGAGAATATGCATTTATAGATCATACAATTTGTAGAATATTCAATGGGCATTTGAAAGGGGTCCATGGTTGAAAAAAATTGGAAAATATGTATGTAGATCATACAATATAGAGAAGAGAAGAGAAGGTTTAATGGGATTTATAATGTGAGCATTTGAAAGTATCTATTATGGAATAAATTAAAAAGATGTTCAGTGGGATTGTGAATTTTTTTTATCATAAAGGAAAATGAATATTCAATGGATATTTGAAAGGGGTTCATGGTTGAATATATTAAAAATTGGAAAATATGCATATGTAGATCATACAATATAGAGAAGGTTTAATGAGATTTATAATGTGAGTATTTGAAGGTATCTATTGTGGAATAGATTAAAAAGATGTTCAGTGGGCTTGTGAATTTTTTATCATAAAAAGAAATTGAGATGGGCTCGTGAATTTTTTATCATAAAAAGAGAATGAGATTCAAGAAATGAGTTGATGTACATGAGTTTCAAATTTATAACTATTATGGATGGGTTCAAGTGTGTAAGTTATAGTTAAAATTTACAACAATTTATAATACATATTATGTAATTTATTTTTATATTTTATTGAAATTTGGTAAAATAATTTTAAGAAAGAACATGATTTTTTGATGTTTGAAATGTATTTTTGAATGCATAAATGGATTTAGCACCATGGAAAATTTTTAAGATACTTTCATTTTACAAATTAAACAACTTAAACTCAAGTTTTATTTTTTTTTGCTAAACAAAATGTTTTGAAAAAAGCCATTTCATATATAAGTTAGATTATGCTTTTTCTATATAGGTAAAATTAAAATAAAATTAAATAGTGCAATTATAATTATTGAGTGTTCTCCAACCAATGTGGTAAAGATGTTGTAATGTTTTGTCTTATTAAACATTTGACTAGGTCAATTTGCAATATATATATATATATATATAATACCAAGTTAGATTCATCTTAATTAGGAATCAATCTTAACTAAGTCAATTTTCATTATATATACAAATCAACCTAAATCCATCTTAATTCTACTAAAAATTGAAAAAATTAAATCTCATTAATAAAAATAAATCTTTTTAAAATAAAAAATTTAATTTTTAAATAATAAATAAAATTAACTCAAAAAAATTCAATAAAAAATACTATTTATCTAAAAAACAAAGTTAAACTAAAATACAAAGTTAAACTAAAATATATATTTTAAAATAAAAACAAAGTTAACTAAAATATATAATTTAACGCAAAATAAATAAATTAAAATAAATTTTAAATTTTTTAACAATCCTGATAATATAATTATCCCACAAACAGAGCATTACATTATTATTATTGGATATTCCCTCCTTCGTACACATCCATAGAAAATCAAAAACAAAATAAAGAAATGATTACCGATAAAACTCTTATAAATAGATAAGCCATTAAATTTAAATTTCCTGAAAAACAAGCCATTAAATGAGATACATACGATCTCTCAACCTGTGATTTGATATTGTATAAGTTTTAGGGAAAATGGGTGAAGGAAAGAGGAGAATTATCAAGATCGAGGGGATCTCACAGTCAGGGGCCAAAAACGTAAAAACCTGGGCGGAAGAAGAATGGGAAAGGGCCATGCTCTTCCTGGCCAAAGGTCCTTCTGCATCCTTACAATTCCTGCCTGAAGAAGCTAAAGCTCTGCTGTATGCTTATAAAGCACAGGCACTGGATGGCCCTTGTCCTAGTGGTCAAGATGGCTCTCTTGCAATTGATCACGCTCTTAGGGTAAAACAAGAAACATGGAATGCTCTCGGGGATATGCCTAGAGCCCAAGCCAAGAGAGAGTTCACTGATCTGCTCACACAAGTCCTGCCTGAATGGAAAAATTGGTACAACAGTTACGCAGCAAAGGTTCAGAAGGCCGAGTACGTGGATGGAACTTCCAAGATACTGAGGGAATTCTTTGAGAGGAATGCCCTCAGAGCAAACCTGTAAGTAATTTTTGTACACTGGATTGTTTTGATTCACATCAGTTTTTTATTCATTCACTTATATGTACCTGTCTGGAAATGACTACATACACTACATACACTCATATATATATATATATATATATATATATATATATATATATATATATATATATATATATATATATATATATATATATATATATATATGTGAGTGGATGGAGCTTCCAAGTAACTGGGAATGCCCTCGGGGGCAAACCTGTAACTAATTTCTGTACACTGGGTTGTTTTGATTTGCATCAGTTTTTTATTCATTAACACATATGTACCTATCTAGAAATGGCCGCATACACCCGTCATCTGAACAACACAAATATGTACACTTGCACAGACACCGATGTAAATGGACACATATATGGGTATACACTCGAGGGCTGTAAAATAGCATAGCTAAACCTACTATAATTTGGATTTTTCCTGGGCATTTCGACTATTTTGATATTTATAATCTGTCTGAAAATTTAGAAGAATTGTTAGAATTATAGATAGTCATTGAAGAGCTTGTATAATCTCAGTGTTGATATTTAGAATCTGTTGGAAAATCTAGAAGTTGTTAGAATTATAGATAGTCATTGAAGAGCTTGTATAATCTCAGTGCAATATGCCATAAGTAGTTCGAGGGCAATAAATACATTTATGCATTTAATAATACAATTTCAAAATGTAATTTTAATAACGAAAAATTTCATTTGATAAAAATTTATATACCGATGTATATAAAAATCCAAACCATATAACATTTAAACTCTTTTCCCCGAGGTAAGAATTTAATTTTGTTGGTGAGTTTGATTAAGGGAACAGCTGTCCAATAGGGACAAGTATTATGTACCAAACAGGGAAGGATTAAATGCAATATAAACTGAGATATACAGCATCATATTTCAAGCATTTCAATATAAAACTGGGAGATACATCTCTGTTTAATATTGAAATGCTGGACATATTGTTGTCACCACGTAAATTCCGAAGGCTGAAGACAGAACTATGGAGGGAAATATCAAACCTCTTTGGAGTCCAGGACCTAGCCTTCCTAGACTCAAAGAGAGCTCTTTCTGTTAGATGTAGCTTTGTTGATAGGGGCATTTTAGGCTAGCTATTAGTGCATAGGGGTTTGTTTGATGATTTCTGGTTGAGGCAGCAGAAGAGGGCCATTGGGCTATGGAGTCAAACAGGTGTAAACAGATTCAAATGGATGAATAACTGATGTCAGGTGCAACCAGGCAAGCTAGCCATGTCAATGGATCTTAACAGCTTATGAAATGGAAAGGAGGAGGAGATTAAGGTTCAACGTGAATGTAGAGCAGACTGTCTCTTAATTCTGCATTCATGTCTTAGAGGAAAACATAAAGAACTGTTTCAAGACTGAGCAGGGTACCCCATGGTAAATCCTACACAAAAATTTCTATCTGCAGTAAAGAAAGAAAACATTTTGTAAAACTAGAGATGACAGATTACAAGAAAAGGAGCACTTCACCACAGGTCGTGACACAAAAATCTGGAAAACAACATAATCCTTCATTCATCCAAAGAGAGTGCTTACAACCAGATGAGTCTATTACAATGGTTTTTTCCCTTTCGGGCCTCCTTGATACTGCTAATGCATGCAGTATTTATATGAAAACTTAAGTCGGTTGCTTTGCCTGTTTCAATGATAGTTATTAATTACATTGAAGCTAAACCTTTGCCAAGTGGAACCATGCAAGCAGTGATAAGATAAGTCCAGCAGTAACAGTGGCCTTAGCAGTCCGTTATTAATTTCAGAGTGATCATGATTTGGCTCGAATGATGTCGAAGAGGCAAGGATGGCTCTGACATCTTGGCTCTACCTTTTGGACCGCCTTTGCTGGATTATTAAATCGATGAGGTGCTGGCGTTTTTCGTGGATCAGTGGCCGTGTTGATGTGTTGGTTGCCCCTTCTGTTTCTGTTGTTATATCACAATTAGTTCTGCACAAATGCCCTTTTGCCCGACTTGACCCAACTGGCACGTTCGCAACAGTGCCACCATACCTTTTTTGGCTCGATTCTGCCTCTTCTACTCGTGTCGGGCTTCATACCCGAGCTTTTCTGCCCGCGTTCACGTTTCTTCATGAAACAACGTCACAACATATAACCTTAGACTTTAAATTCTGTAGGCTTTAGTTTTGAACTTCATCGCATCCACGTCAATATCGCACATCGTGAGTTTTAAGACTTATGTTATGAGGAACGAGATCGGCGATGCGATGCGAATTGCGGAGGTGACGTGGCGGGAGGGGTGATGGTTTCGATGATGTGGAGCAAATGGAGCGGGAGTGGTATCAGAGTGTTATGGTGGACCAGTCGCATTGCAAATCGCAATCGAGACTAGATAAGTTTGCGATATGGTTAAAACAAATAAAGTTGTGATGCGATGTGAAGCGAGGAAAGGGTGACGTGGATATGCGGTGATCGCAAGGTTTAAAGTTTGGCGAAAATGCAATAAGTTATTTTTTGTGATGTGCGATGAGTTATTTTTTGCAATGTGCGATGAGGTATGTTTTGCGATGCGCAAAGAGTTATTTTTTGTGATGTGCGATGAGGTATGTTTTGCGATGTGCGAAGAGTTATTTTTTGCGATGTGCGATGAGGTATGTTTTGCGATGTGCGATGAGTTTTAACAGTCAGGTGAGTGGTATTGCTTATTGTTGAGTTTGGACCCCCCCTGGTGATAAGGTTGAGATCGTGAAGGGGGGGCCGAAAGGCTGTGAGAGCCGTCGGATGAGGGAAGGACTGTCGAACAATTATGGTGGAGCCAACCGCATCGCAAGTCGCAATCGGGACCGGATAAGTTTGCAATATGATTTAAACAAATAAAGTTGCTATGTGATGCGAAGCGGGGAAAGGGTGACATGGAATGGTGGGGTTGTGATTTATAAGATAAAGCGTCGGGAATGATATAAAGGATATGGCTTAGGGAGATGAAATGAAAAGGAAAGAATGCAGAGTAATGTATATAAGTTTTGAAACTTAGGATAAGAGTTAAATAACCTAGGATATATTAACATTCTAAGCAACATATAACCCTTTGAAAAACCTTCTCCTTTGGTAATTTCTTCATTACGCTTTTCAACAACATTTTCCTCCTTCTACTGAATTGAAAGGCAGATTGATTCCTTTGAAGCTCTTGACATTCAGGATTTCCCTTCTTTTTCTGAAAATAAATGACAACCATGGAATATTATTTTCAATATGAGAGATCTGAGAAATAATTAGTCACCTCGTGATACTGTGAATTACATGAGTCTAACACATATGATGCTGTATATCCCATTTTTGTATTGAATTTAATGCTTCATGGCTGACTGCTTATTGATTGCTGTCCAATAAATTCTATTCTTGTTATGGTTTGCCCACCTGTGTTGCACAAGTTTTGAAAGACTTAGGCTGAATGCAAGCTCCAGTCTATTTTGGTGTAATCCACACCTTAGTCACTGCATCCAGTGATTTTTATATCTTTTCCTTTGAAAAAGTTCGATTCGTTATGGTTTGCCCCACATGTGTTGCACGAGTTTTGAAAGACTTAGGCTGGATGCAAGCTCCAATTTATTTTGTTCTAATCCACAACTTAGTGAATGCATCCAGTGATTTTTGTGTCATTTCCTTTGAAAAAGTTTGATTTGCCAAAGTCACGAGTAGCTATGAACCCTGTCTGCTTTAACTCAAACCGCACAATGTGGAGACCCCGTGTAACTCAAGCAATCCATTGTTGATTTGCCAAAATTGCGAGGAGCAATGAACCTTGTCTGCTTTAACGCATAGCGCATGAATGTGGAGACCCTGTGTAACTACACATTGAATAAGGCGATTCGGCTGCTGAGGTTTGAACTTGAGTCTATTAAGTGACATATATCTGCTAATTGTTTTTATATTGATCAAAGTGTCCGAAGACACAGAGCTTACATACATGGAGAGTACTGCACTGCCTGTTAAAGGTCTAAACATCAAAGTAGGCTTCAAAACTAAACATAAATTCACGTTTATCACTATACAAAAAAACCAGAGTAAACCAAAATAGGCTTAATTAACAGGGCCAGCAATGGAGCTGTTAGATTTTATTAAAACCTAGTAATTGATTCGCAATTTCTAAGTATAAGAATCAGAAATACAAATAACTATTGTTCTGGAAACTTAAATTACAAATACGCTGAGTTTTCTAACTTAGCATGCACAACCAAAAAATAAATCAGAAGACAAACACATTAATCACATAGAACACAAGATATACCCAATAATCCCAACTCCGGGAAAACCTGCAACTGTGTGTGTGTTTTCTATAGCTCAGCAAATAATAATTTTCTAACCCCAACTCCGGGAAAACCTGCAACTGTGTATGTTTTCTATAGCTCAGTAAATAATAATTTTCTCGAGATTTATATAGCAAGAGAATGATTCCCTTCTACAGCAAACTCCAATCAATAACTGATCCAAAAGCTAGACAACCCGTGCGCAATGCTTGTGTAGATCTACTCCTCCGTTCAGAAATGCAAACTATACAGCCACACAAATCAGTCTCTCTTGATCACTGTGCTGGGCTAAGGCTATTCGGCCTCTTCCTTCTAGCCTCTCGATCTTTGATCTTCTCGCTGACTGCTGAAAACCCTTCTCTTGTTGAGCCAATAACACGCTATCTGTGCTTATTGAACTAACTGGCCACTTGGTCTATCTCCTCGTATAATTTCGACCTTAACATCTCTCTCAACAACTGAGATTAAATCGTGATGAAGGGCTAAGATTAAATCATAAGTTAACTTACGAATTTTTCAGTTTTTCATAAGTCTAACTTTAGGAAATAGTTAATTAAATTAATATTCTGCTAAAGTGGCTGTCTTGTGGGTCCCTCTCCCAGCCTTAGCACCTAGGCAAACAAAAGCCATTGCTTCTCTACTCCAATCAACAATCCCTCTTAGAAAGGAAGGTATTTTGCACTACACCCAGCTTCTCTTTGAGGTAAACAAATCTGCTCCCTGGCAAAGCCTTGGTCAAAATGTTTGCTGTTTGCTCCTTTGTTGGTACGTACTGGAGTGTAACTATACCTCTCTGAACAATATCCCTGATTTGATGATAACGTAGGTCGACGTGCTTTGAGTGATCGTGAAACATTGGGTTTTCAAAGAGCTTGATGCAACTCTGATTGTCATGGTGGATCGTGGTGGGCCCCAACTCTATCATGAATAGGTCCACGACAAGCTTTCTCAACCAAATAACTTCGTACCCTGCCAAACTGACAACCATGTACTCGGCTTCAGCTGAGCTCAATGCAACTGATCTTTGCTTCCGGCTGAACCAAGAAACAAATGCTGACCCAACACTGAATGTGCATCCTGATGTGCTCTTCCTGTCTATGGAGCTCCCTGCCCAAATCAAGCCTCATCTCATCAGCCTGTCTATACCACAATCCAAACTCTACTGTCCCCTTGAGTCATCTCAATACGTGCTTAGCAGCAACCCAATGCGCTGTGGTAGGCTTAACCATAAACTGGTCCAAAGAGTAAACTGCAAAATATATGTCTGACCACATGTTCACCAAATACATCAACGACCCAATCAACTACCAGTAAAGTGAAGGATCTACTCTCTCTGATCTGGATATTTCCACCTTCCTCCAGTTTATGACTAGAGGCGTGGTCATGGACTTACAATTTTGCACGTGAAATATCCTTAGAATCTTCAGTGTGTACTTACCATGCCCACAAAGATCTCTCCAACACCCTACCAAACCTCCAACCCAAGGAAATAGTGCATCAACCCCATATCCTTCATCTCAAACCTCCTTGCCAGATATCTCTTACACTCCTGGATGAGCTTAGCTGCACTTGTCAAAATCAGAGCATCTCCAACAACATTGTAGTAGAGGCTGGGGTCCGCTTCAGTCTTTGTTAAGCCCAATCACTGAAGGTAACTATCTATCCAAGCATACCATGCCCGTGGAGCCTGTTGGAGCCCATACATGGCTCTCTTGAGTTTGGATTCTGCATACATGTGTCTCTCTATTGCATGTCTTAAATCCCTTCGACTGCTCAATATAAATGTCCCCAACAATCTCATTGAGGAATGTTGTTTTAACATTCATCTGGTGGATCTTCCACCCCATCTGAGCTGCAATAGCCTTGATAGACGAATATCTGGCAATTGGGGCAAAGGTCTCGTCATGATTGATCCCCTCTACTTGTGAACCCCTTGGCCACGGATATTGCTCTATATTTCTTGCTGCTCCTATCAGCCCCATGCTTGATCTTGTAAACCCAACGAGAGCCCTCCACAGATTTGCCCTCTGGCCTCGACACCACCTCTTAGACATCATTCCTCATGATGGAGGCATACTCCTCCACCTTGGAATCTCTCCACACTTGTTGAGTGGGCTGCGTCTTAGTAACCAGAAGGCTCAACATCCAAGAACTTTGTCATAAGTGCCATATATCCTATGTGGCTGTTTGTTCTGCTGAACTGATGTACTCGGCGCACCAATTCACTCCTCCACCTCCTAGTTCATTTGATCTGCCCATATCGCTCTTCTTCTCCCAGTGCTGGGAATCACTCTCTATGGGCTCCACTCTCTCCTCCATCTGCATGTCCCTCTCGTTCTTTTGCTGCCCGGCTTGTCCATCAACATGTTGAGTTGTAGTCTGAGGTGCTGTTTGAGCCTCCTACTTGGAAGCTTGCTGCTCCTCCACCTGTACAGTAGCCTGCTCATGCTTTAAGGACTTTCTCAAAGCCCTTTCCTCCTCAAACTTCACATCTCTCCTGATGATTGTTTCCTCTGTGCTGGTATATACACCTTGGATGTCTTGCTGTAGACCACGAAGATGCCCTTCTTTGCTGTGGGTTCCAGTTTCTTCCTTTTCTCCTCCGGTACATGACAGTACACAAGGCTACTGAATATCCAGAAATGTGACACATCTGGTCTCTTCCCTGCAAGTGCCTCCTTTGGTGTAACATGCCCCATCACTCTGTGTGGGCTTTGGTTTTGCAAGAAAACTGCTGTATTGTATGCCTCAGCCCAAAGAAACTTGGGCAGCCCCTGGTCATGCAACATGCTTTGGCCACTCCAACTATGGCCCTGTTCTTGCGCTTTGCCACCCCTGTTCCGTTGAGGATTATATGATGTGGCCAGCTCCTTTCTGATGCCCTCCTTGGCACATAACTCCTTGAATGCGTTTGAGGTGTACTCCCCACCATTATTAGACCTCAGTGCCTTGATTTTCTTGCCAGTCTGGTTCTCAACAAAAGCTCTCTCTTATTTTTGCATAGGAACAACTCTTCACATTGACATCTCTCTTTATTTATAGCTACTACCTTTATTTTTATCTTCTGCAGTCCCTTAGTTTTCAAAATGAAATTTGGCACTTGAACGCCAAATTTTCTTAGCTCCTCACGATCAACTCCTATTATCAGAAGACTGAAGTGATACTATGTCCCATCCAGTGATACATGATAATGTTGCCAAAATCTGATGTGGCAATGTTATCACCTGTATATATTGCCATAATTTGATGTTTTGAAATTATTGCGATAATTTGGAAATTATTGCCCCATCTGCATTAGTGTCACCTTATAACCAAATTCTTGCTCTCTTAACGCTCATTTTGCAAAAGTGAGTTACAGGATTGAGTTATGAGGATGTTGTGACCATTTTCCATCAAGCAAACAAGGAAAATCCATTGTTTTCATTGCTATAATTCACCTCATGGGATTTTTTTTTTTTTTGGGCTGGTTTTGATGTGATTTTGTATCATCCTGTCAGAACTTATGGCTCGAGACAGAGATCATATTTCAGTGTTAATATCTGATGTACCACTTGACATCTGATACATTTTATATATCAATTTTATTTTCATATTTAATGTAGCAATGTGTTTGTTTGATGTTGATATTGATTTAGAAGTTCAAAAATTGGTAAAAATTGATTATTTTATATATATTTTTTAAAATTTCCTAGTAATTTCTGATTTTCCCCAATATTTCCGATAAGTTATATTCTGGACCTCCAGCGATAAATTCTGGATAATGATAAATATAACGTCGGTCCCGTCAACCACTGTGAAAGCACTATTGCTGAGCCTAATGATGTTGTTTGGGTAATGGCTTGGGCTATAAGGGGGCAAGAGTACAAATGAACCTTCAAGACCTAAACAATCCATCTTAAATGAATACTTCTTATCAAGTCACTAGTATTCTACAAATCTAGTCAATATTTTTTCTCGTATAATCTGTTAGAGCTTCTAACCAAATATCATACCTTGAGAGACCAAATGCTTGAATTAAGATTGGCCCGTGGACAGTTTCTCTTCAGAAATGTTCTTCTATAAAGTGAAAACCCTGCCTCATGAGTCATAATACAATTATCAAATTTAATGCATCTGAGCTGCTAAACAATGCTATCTCTCTTGATATGCTGACTGCTTTAGGACCTGCTGTATGATCCCGACCTTCCTTGGCTCTGTATAAAGAAAGGGGTAATGCTGAGCATTTCTTTTGGCTACAAAGCAGGTCCATTCAGAGAAAGTTGGCAGAATCTTGTCAGCCTAGATGACCCTATGGGTACCAAATAGATTTGACGAGCTTGCCAAAAGGCTGTGACAATGCTTTGCCAGGAATATACTTGTCAGCTCTGCAGGATTTGCTATGTAACTAATCCCTAGATTCAGAATTACTTGTACTTTATTAATACTAAATTCATATGTAATCATATGTTATTTCAGTCAGTCTGGCTATGAAGGCTCAGTTATGGCATATGCAAAAGGTTAAGATAAGGCAGGGCTATACATGAAATGTTTCGGTAATTATTTTACCATTTGGCATTTCATTTCATTGATGAATTCACTTCTTCTAAGAGATCCATTTCTTCTGATATTTGGTTTATCGTCAAGACTTTAATCAGGCAAACCTTTTTAGGACCTGCTGTATGATCCTGACCTTCCTTGGCTCTGTATAAAGAAAGGGGTAACGCTGAGCATTTCTTTTGGCTACAAAGCAGGCCCATTCAGAGAAAGTTGGCAGAATCTTGTCAGCCTAGATGATCCTATGGGTACCAGATAGATTTGACGAGCTTGCCAAAAGGCTGTGACAATGCTTTGCCAGGAATATACTTAGCTCCGTAGGATTTGCTATTTAACTAATCCTTAGATTCAGCATAATCGTGTCCTTTATTAACACTAAATTCATATGTAATCATATGTTATTTCAGTCAGTCTGGCTATGAAGGCTCAGTTATGGCATGGCTAGCATATGCAAAAGGTTAGAGTAGGCAGAGCTATACATGAAATGTTTCATTAATCATTTTGTGATTTTACCAATTGGCATTTCATTTCATTGATGAATTCACTTCTTCTAAGAGATCCATTCCTTTTGATGTTTGGTTTATCTTCAAGACTTTAATCGATGCAAACCATTCTAAGCCAGCGTATTTTGGCCAATATAACTTGTTTTGCAGTGAAACATTTTCGTACAATGTCCCAAATTTGTTTTGCTATCTAATAATGTTGATCAGGGCTAGTTGTAGGTGTGTACATTGTCAGTTATGTTTGGTTTGAGTAATATTCTCAATTGCTATAATCCACTGTTGATATGGATTAATTCACCATTTAGTAAATTAAATATCAAAATATGTTTAGAGTCATGTGGATCCACCCTTGATGCTGATCACATGGAGACTGTATCTAGATTTTAATCATCCAAGGGCACTGCCTGAGAAGGAGGGTAACATTTTGATGCAGGAGCATCAAGCTCAATTTTTATTATTTATTTGTGTGAAATAGGGGGTGAGGCTTTTTAATTATTTTATTCATTTTAATAATTTAAGAGAGAAAAATGTAAAGGTGAGGATTATTGTATATATTCTTTTAATAATTAACAGGATATGAGAGAAATAGAATTAGGTAGCAAATTTAGGGAGTAGGAATTCTATGTTGGGACTTTGTTGAGTCCACACCTAGAATGAATCTAATTTAGATTTAGTTGAGATTTGTGTTGAGAAATTTTTGGAATGGAGTAAATCCATATTTTTGTATAAATAAGAGGATTGTATGAGGGTGTACACTGTAAACAGAGAAGGAAAAGAGGTGAGAATTGAGGAATTAAGAGAGAGTGTGAAATAGTTTGAGAGCTTTTGTAAAAGGGCCAAGAGCTGAAAGAAGCTCTCCATTGTAATATTTGGCCGAGGAATTGTTGTGTTAATTTATATCAGTAGATTTATGTTTTGATAAGCTCTCTTTTCTTTTTGTATACATTGAGAAATTGCAAATGTGTGGTTATGAAGAGTTGATTTTATGAGAATTTTAATGCTGAAGGTAGTACATGTGTTTTTATATGCTGGGATCTGATTTAATTCAGAATCCCTGCATCATTTGGTATCAACGCTGGGGAAGATGCCTGTTTTGAATCTGCAAATTTATATATGCATAGAATATGTATAAATTTGTGGGTGCAGGAATTTGTTAGTAGAGGGAAGCAATTCAACGATTGGGTTGAATGTATTGATAGAGGTCACGTTCGAACCTGGAGATAATACCGTGTAGAGCGCTCAGCCCTTGCGGTATCAGACACCGGAGCAGTGAACAGGGATCAAAAGTTTATTGAAGGAATTACCACTTCAGCATTGAGATCGAACGCAAATTGTTAAAGGCGTAAGGAACATATAGCATTGAAGCCGATTGTTAAAGGATGGCGTTGAACAGACTGTGGTGAAGCTGACTGTTGAAGGTTGAAATTCCACACACAGCGTTAAAGAAACGGCAAACAAACGACCCATTTGCCATCGCATTCCATAACCCACTGGTCCCATCTAATCAGCAATTTCTTTGTTTTATTTTCATGCGTAAATGGGATACATATGTTGATGATAGCGTGGTGGAGAGACCAGCGGTCTCAAACAAGATCTGACTGTGTTGTTTAATGAATTCATCATTGGGTCTCTTGCAAAATGAAACATCTCCACCGATAGCATTTGAAAAAAATTAGATCATCAGTCATCAATACTTGGAAAAGTGGCACAGCAGATGCGTGGCTGGGAGTTCATGAGGTAGCGTTAAGCAGCGTTGAAGTAAATGGCAACATTGCCGTTGTTGTGAGTCAACAGAGGTTGTGTTTGGATCGTGATCAAACCAATAGTGTGGAAGCACTACCGTGCTCACACTATACAGTGTCCGATGCTAGGATTGTGTCATACCGGTCAATTAAATTAGCGTGGAGGCTTTGCTGTTTGCGTGGATCATAGCAACAACGTTAAAGTCTTGAAAATGACGTAATAAATTGCTTAATGCAAGAGTATAATGCAGCATCGGGAGATGCGTGCGTGAGGAATTACAACAGTGCCAAGCATAACGCAACTCATGCGATGAGTGTGTAAGTATGAAGGGTTTGGTTGGTTTGTCACTGTGAAATCAATATGAAATTTGTTTGCGAAACCGTCCATTTGCAATGTGAGTGAGGTATGGGTTTAAATTAAAATTATGTGGTGGTGCATAGTTGAAATGATCCCTTGTGAATCTGATAACCATAGTATTGAGAAAATGGTTGTGTTGAATATGCAATGTTAAATTTACAATTTAATCATTTTCCTTGATCAAGGAGATAAGCCTGGGCATTCATGAAAGTGAGTAATCTTGAATTGATTGTGTGAAGAATTTTCCAAAGCAAGAGTTGTTGTAAATCTGCGTCATTGTGTGAGCTTGCAATATTGTTGACAAATAGATAGAATTGAGGGGCATCCCTTTCGAGCTGGTGTTTTTACTATGGAGCGGTAAAACTGAAATTGCAAATTTACAATTCACATGGACATAAATGTTGGAAGAACACGTGGAGATCTTGCTTGTGAAGAAACCAGTCAATGGGCTGAGAAGGGATTCACTCGGACAAATTAGAAGGGCACATAAAATGGCAAAGGTATGTTAAGTGAGCATGTTACGTGTTGACATTTCGGGATTTTCTTAATTGAATTTATAGACAAGTATTTGCGGAAATGATATGTCAGCATGCTATTCAACATAAAAGTGAAAATGTTGCAAATGCGGAGGTATAAATGAATGCAAAGTGAATGGAAAAGAGAAATGTGCTAATCATGGGTGATATAGAGAGGAACATGCATTTTTACGTGAGATGGTTTTTATGCATAATATGTGGGTTTTGACATTTGCGTGAGTGGCATTTGTGTGAAGGAGTGTGAATGATGTACCATTTATAATATGCAGTTGTATGGTGCATGAAAGTACAGGTGAGATATGGAACAAGATCACACAGGGATCTTGAAGGTGAGCTGATATGTTTTATTTTAACTCTGGTTTTGAAGATGATATTTGCAAAATACAGGTTGCAGACAGTTGAAGGAAATCTCAGCAAATGAAGATCACAGTTTTAAAAGTAGTGATGAAAGAGACTAATAATAGTTTCTGAAGGAAAGCAAAGTGTGGAGCAGAACCCTGGAGAATTCCAACGGAGATTGGATAAAAGGACAGTTGTGTTCTTAAAAAAGTGCAGGTGAATTGAAGCCTAGAGGGAGCAAAGAGGATGCTCAAAGAGGTTCCAGAGAATAGAGAACCGATGCTTGCCAAAAGACCAAGTCCAGAGAGAGGATTGGTGAGGTAAGTGGCAGCAAGGAGGACTCGCTGTTGCAGAGGCTTTAGTACAGCTCATGATGAGTGAGTAAGGAACTCATGAAGATAGAGACAAAGATGACTACTGAAGGTCATTGCAGAGGTTCTGAAGAAGACGACAGCAGAGGAAATGAGAAGGAAGATGCCAAGTCAAATGGCATGAGAATGAGTCAAGAGCAGATTGACAGAGAGAGAACTGAGATAAATTTCCATCTTGAGTTGTTGATGGAAATGTTACGGAGAAGTAAAGTAGACCAGAGATGTGGATGGAGTATGAAGAGGAAAGTCACATGGCATAGACTGCAAGTGAAGTGGGAGCATAGAGTGAATGTTCAGTTGAAGGAAGAGTTACTCAGTTTAAAGGAAGATTTGATATGTGAGCCAGCGTATGGTCCATTACTTTTTGAAAGTAGTGATGTAACAGAAGAGAAATCTACAGAAGAACTGAATCAAAGGAAGGATTCAGAGCAGCAAAGAGAGATGTTGACTAAAGCATCAAGTGAGACCACAAGGTCTTATGTTTTTAAGACTAATGATTTATGTGTGATTGCAGGTACATCACAGGGTGTTGAACAAACTTTGAAGTTTGTTAAGGAGGAGAAGTTGAATCTGGAATTTGTTCAGAATGATGCTAAGATAGCACGATCTCAGAAAGAAATGAAGATAGAAGAGTCTCATGGAAATATTTAGTAGAATATTGAAGTAGAGGAAGAAGGGCCATCTGATGATTGGTCAACATCAAATGAAGGTATGGAAAGTTGTGTAAAATTTCCAAGTTCTACCCCAATTGAGATTGTTAAGTTATATAGAAAGTTAGATCTTCAGAGAAGAGAGTTGGAAAAACAAAGGATCTATACTCAAGGTGCATTGCTGAAAGAGAAAGACAAAGAACAAGGAGACATTTTTGAAACAGATGATATGGAGGAGGGACTAGCTGACAGTCTCATGGAGGATTTAATCAACATACTGATGTGCTGATGGAAGAAGAAATTTCAGAGCAGCATACTGAAATGTTGCCAGAGGAGAAAGAGGCACTGAGGCCTTATGTTTCTAATAATTGTTTTGTGAGTATAGGTTTTATTGCAGATGCTGGAGAAAATCTATTGGACAGAGAAATTGAACTGATCAGGAGGATAATGATGAAAGTATCTCAGAAGAAGCCAGCAACAGTAAAATAAAGAAGAAGCAGCAAAAGGAAGACAACAGAAGACTGTGAAAGCATAGCCAGTGGGACAATGCAACACAAAGTGTGGAGACCTGGAGAAAAACAACAAACAAAAGTAGCAACAAATGGAGAATTGCAACACAAGATATGGGATCCAGGAAGACAAAGATCCGAAACACATGATCAGGCGATCATGATTATTTTCAACCTTGGGAGTCTGATGCGGGAACATCAAGCTCAATTTTTATTATTTATTTGTGTGAAATAGGGGGTGAGGCTTTTTAATTATTTTATTAATTTTAATAATTTAAAAGAGAAAAATGTAAAGGTGAGGATTATTGTATATATTCTTTTAATAATTAAAAGGATATGAATGAAATAGAATTAGGTAGAAAATTTAGGGAGTAGGAATTCTATGTACGAGACTTTGTTGAGTCCACACCTAGAATGAATCTAATTTAGATTTAGTTGAGATTTGTGTGGAGAGGTTTTTGGAATGGAGTAAATCCATATTTTTGTATAAATAAGAGGATTGTATGAGGGTGTAAATAGACAAGGAAGAGAGGTGAGAAGTGAGGAATTAAGAGAGAGTATGAAATAGTTTGAGAGTTTTTGTAAAAGGGCCAAGAGCTGAGAGAAGCTCTCCATTGTAATATTTGGCCGAGGAATTGTTGTGTTAATTTATATCAGTAGATTTATGTTTTGATAAACTCTCTTTTATTTTTGTATACTTTGAGAAATTGCAAATGTGTGGTTATGAAGAGTTGATTTTATGAGAATTTTAATGCTGAAGGTAGTACATTTGTTTTTATATGCTGGGATCTTATTTAACCTAGAATCCCTGCATCACATTTTAGTGTTGAGGGCACTTGTTCAGCAAATCAAAGAAGTAGAACTGAATTGGGGTAAACTCTGTTTTAAGTATCTTTGTATTTGTTATAGAGGCCATGTTGACATTGGTCTCTCTCTAGAAGTTTTTCATCTCATAGAAGATAGCTGCAGCTGATCCTTCATAAAATCGAGAAAGCTATAAAGTGTATGAGATTGCGGTTTTCTATACTAGAAATGTAATGTAATTCCTTTATATGGCTGAAATCTTTGTGTATTATGTTTGTTTTCCCTAGTTCTTTTGCATTGGAACTGCGACCTAATAGAGTATTTTGTTGGGCTAAGAGGCGCTTTCCAGCCCAGTGTGCAAGAGTAGTTGTAATATTATGTCCGGTCCTGTAAACATTTTGACTCGGTCAAAATACATACGAATAAAAATAAAAATTAAATTAAATAAAATGATTAATGTAATGTAAACATTTTAACTCCATCAAAATTAAATAAAAATAACCCTATGTTAAAATAAAAATTCTCTGTTATTATTATTTTTTAATCAATTTTTGTTGGGAAGTTAAAGTAAACTTGAAATAAAAATAAAAATAGTCAAATAAAATTAAAAAAACTCCATGTCAAAATAAAAACTCTATGTTTATTAATTTTTATCAATTTTTTTTGGGTAGTTAAAATAAAATTCTATGTTATTATTTTTATTATTATTTTTTGTTGAGTAGTTAAGGTAAACTTCACTTGGTCAAGTTACCGGTGGTTTTTGACCTCCAGGTTTATGAGAGCCCATGGTATTCATGTGTAATATAGCCTATTTAAAGGGGGGAATTAAACCAACCTAGATCCATCTTAACTCCAGATCTACCAATCTTGAGGGAGATCAAATCTCTTAAGATATCCCATATTGACACATTCATTGTGTTTGTGTATGTGTTTACTGGTGTTTGTAGTGACATCTTACTTTCAAAAGAAGCAAACTTGTTGCCATGTTTAGTGCTGTATCTATTATAATCCGAGCTTTGTCTTATACTACAAAGTTTGATTTTTTCCTTCACACAACCATTTAGGCCTAAAGTTCATTAAAGTTGAAAAATATTCTAATACACCTTCCACATCGGGAATTTCAAATTTTTATAAATAACTCCCTACCATAATCCGATCAGTGTTAAAGATCCAATCTAATGGTTGTAACGGCTCATCGGGCCCGAAGCAAACCTCTTTTAAACATCCTTTCCTGGTCTGATATAGTTGAACGATGCGATCTGATCTAATTTGACAATACTTGTTTCACATCAGGTCGGAAGGTGTAGGCTGGTTAATGCCCCTTTGTTGACCCGATGAGATTGGACCATCCCTTCTAAAACAGAGCGACAATTATCATGTAATGTTAGGTGCGAAATTGCAAGCAAGTTAATCGTAAATCTCGACTCGATATATGTGATAGGGCATGGATTTCATAACCGCATTTAACATGATTTTAGTTTTAAATAAAAGGAATGCGTTATAATGGCATACTAATGCCACGCTCAATAATATACCATGCACACCCTTCACCAACTTTAGTAGCTAAATTCGTGACTAGAAGCCCCATTTTCACTTGCATGCAACCTAACCATGGTTGAGAGCTTCCATTCTCCATAACACGACAAACCGGGATTGGGAACCTGATCGATTTCTTCATAGGAAGCCAGGTAAGTACCTCAGGGTGTGAAACTGTCGAATTATCTTATTTTTGAAGTAATTTCAAGGAATTAGTTGTAGCGATGGTGGAGGAATCATCTAAAGAAGCTTTTATCGATGACCTAGCTCAGATAAGGGATACCTAGGTTCAAAACACAAATATCCTTACTCGAAAGAAAAGCCTGGAACTCACTTCCGGAATTTCTCAACGAGACGAACATTTAGTCAAGTTAGGAGTCCTTAGGGCCACCTTACCTGCTACTCATTTCGACCCAGATACCATCCTGCTTCTAGCTAGATTTTTAATTCCGAAACTAGAGACATCATTTCCCTTGTAACCAACCAAGTCTTGTAAACTGGATGACCTAGCTTCTTTTTGGAAGTGTCGAAACAAGAATTTGCTAAAATGCTAAACTTGTTCTCTAAAGATATAGATAATTTGGACAAGCACTTTGATGAGGATTTTATGACCTAGGTTGAGGACGAAAAGTTGATTTTTTTTCGAAATTTACTAAAAAATCTGTTAATTTTGGGAAACTAGGTCCAAACTCCATGTTGCACTGCTCATATGATGATGGTCATATTTTTGTTGGATTCCTCTTTCGGAGAGGTGCAAGATTGATCTAAAGATCATCTCGATCGAATGAGCAGAACATTGATTTTGAATTTATTTTCCACATGTGCAAGGTCGGCCAGATTTATCCCTCATGGCTAAGAGATGTGTCACACACCCTCATTGATGAATATAAATTGGAGAGACTTGGAGGTCATTTTCTCATCATCTCATCACACATTCTCTCATTGTGATCTAATTGGTTCGATAGCCTTTGAAGGCCTTTTTCCCCTCACACGTGTGGAGCGAAGCTGCTATTTTCTGCACTGATCTGTTTAGGGCTTTTTTGCTGCAGCGTTGACCATGGTCAACCCTTGGTCGTTTGACCTCAATCTTCTGTAGAAATTTCGATTTTAGGAGGCCGTACAACTGGGCACAAAAATCAAGGAATTCTACGCTGTTTGACTGAAGCCCTTGTTTTCCTCGTTGACTTTTATGAAGTTGCTTGTGTTGACTTTTCTGTGCTGTCCCTGATTTGACTTGCATTGTCTTGTGATGAGCTGTCTTTGAGGGTTGTGGGTATGACACATGAAAGTGTTGGCTGACCGAGAAAGACTTTGCTGGTTGAAGCATCCTGCTGACTGTCGTAGTGTAACAATATCTCATATCTTTGATGGACATAAGGAATTGTAAATCTAATCTATATTTGGCTTGTCTTCTATTGATCTATTATTGTGTTCTATTAGCATTTTACTTTCAAGTTTATATTTGTATTGTGCCTAAGAAAGATTGAAGTAAAAGTGCATCAAGCATAGAACACCATTGTTATCTAAATTTAACATGGTATCAGAGCTGAGGTGAAGACAAAGTCCAAAGTCCAAGTTGGTGTTAGAAGCAATCACCGTAGGAAGAAATCCCATCAAGGACAAATGGCCTCCTCAACCTACAAGGGTTTCAAGGTTGATGATAAATTGACTGATAAGTCTGATTATCATGCATGGAAGATGTCCTTGGATTTGGTGCTAGAAAATCAAGATGTCATGAACTATGTACAGGGGAATATTCAAGAGCCTCCATCAAATGCAGTTGCTGCCACGAAGACGAAGTATAGAAAAGGGGAAATCAAAGCAAAGATGATTATCCGAGATTCTATTCATAAGCACTTGGTTGCTTACATTTCTAAGCTGAAGACATCTAAGGAGATGTATGATAAGCTGGTGAGCATGTTCAGGGCTAGCAAGGCTAGTCAAATCCTCTTCTTCAAGAATTAATTGAAGAATATCAAGAAGGGTAAGGGTGAATCTATTCAATCCTATTTTATGAGGCTCACTGAAATCAGGAATAACCTCCTAGCTATTGGGGAAGCAATATCTGATCGAGAGATGGTTCTTATTGCACTTGGAGGTCTCCCCCGTGATTGGCATTTATTCAATACCAGTGTTCTCAATAATAATGTGATTCCTGATTTTGATGAAATATTGACGAGATGCACTCAAGAGGAAACAAGAATGATGGTGTATGCCTCTAATGGTAATGGAAGTGACCCTACTGCCTTTGCTGCTCATGCAAAGAAGAAGAACCATGGTGGCCCGATAAATCAAAACCATGAAAGAGTGAGGCCCAAAGGATGGAAGGGAAGATGTTACACTTGTAACAAGACTGGTCACTATGCAAGAGAGTGCCCTAATAGAAGGGACTCTCCTAGGGATGATGACAACAACAACTCGAGAAGGAATGGCAAGAACAACACGTTCCAAGGAAAAAGGAAGGCTCCCTCTAATCGTAATGGAAATGGGCAACCTTTCAATAGGTCAAGAAATTCCAGGTACGACGAGTCTAATGTTGTTGATAATAAGAGAAATGATTTTATTCTTGTATCTGCCCTCTCTGTTGCATCTCCACCCGACACCTTGGATGTCTGGTTAATTGATAGTGGTGCTTCAAGGCACCTCACTAGTTATAAAGAAGCCCTTTCTGATTTGGTTGAGAAGGATGCTAATATGGAAAAAATCCTTGGAGATAATGCCACCTATCCCGTGAAAGGTACAGGGACTGTGACCCTCCATTTATCTCAAAGTCAAGTCATCCGATTACAGGATGTGTTGTATGTACTTGATTTGAAGAAGAACCTTGTGTCCATTTCGACAATGGATGACAAAGGGTTCAAGGTGGCATTCGTTGATGGAAAGGTACTTATCTGGAAGAAGAACTTCAAGGAAGCTCTTTCTATTGGTTTTAGAGTTGACCCACTCTACTAGGTTGGAGGAAGTCCATTGGGGGCTATGACATGTACTACAACTCTTCAAACTGAGTTATGGCACTGGAGGTTTGCACACCTTCATTACAAAGCCCTTCTCAAAGCAAGGAAGGTGGTGACAGGGATGCTCGAATTAAGGGATGATCATGAAGGTATATGTCAGGGTTGTGCCGAAGAGAAGCATACAAGGGGATCATTCCCCTCAAGTGTCACAAAGACAACTGATATCTTGCAGTTGATACATTCTGACTTATCTGGTATGCTGCCTATGACATCCTTGGGAGGATGTTCCTATTACATGACTTTTGCAGATGACTTCCCCGCAAGACCTGGATATATTTTTTGAAGAAGAAGGACGAAGCATTCAAATGGTTCTGTACCTTCAAGGCCTTGGTGGAAAATCAAACTGAGAAGAAAATCAAAGTTTTGAGGACCAACAATGGGACCGAGTATGAATCAAATTAGTTTAATGAATTTTGTAGAGAAGCTGGCATTAAGCGGGAGACCACAACTGCGTGCACTCCTGAGAAAAATGGTGTTGCTGAAAGAAAGAACATGACCATTGTGGAAGTTGCCCGCGCCATGCTATGTGACCAAGGTCTTTCGAAGTTTCTATGGGGAGAAGCTGCGAACACTGCTGTTTATGTTCAAAATAGATGCCCGTATTCCGCTCTGTACTCCAAAACTCTCGAAGAAGCCTTCTCTGGTAAGAAACTTGATGTTTCTCATTTTAGAGTTTTTGGTTGTCTTGTTTACTTTCATGTGTCGAAAGAAAAGAGAAGCAAGCTGGATGCTTCTAGAAAGAAGGGAATGTTTGTGGGCTACAGTGACACTTCGAAGGCATATAGAATATATGTGCCTGGTCAAAGAGAAGTGGAGATATGCCACGATGTCACTTTCGATGAAGATGCTGCCCTCAAGAAAGTGAGAAATTAGCTCCAAGGAAGACAAAGAAGATGAAGAAGCAGGGAAATTGGAAGAGCCAAAGAATGACTTGATGCCCGATGTTGAAGGACCTATCGATACCATTGATCCACCTCCTTCAAATAAGAGAAGAACCTCATGGCTTAGGGATACTCTCGAAGATGCCGAGAGACATATTGCCTCAAGGGGGACATTCTGTGAAAGCAAAAAGTCGAAGAGATACCAAGGGTATCTAGCAGACATGAGTACGATAGTACAATCTGAGCCTGGAACATTTGAAGAAGCCGTAAAGCATCAAGTTTGGAAGGACACTATTTGGGAAGAATATGAGTCCATTATGAAGAATGATGTCTGGGAAGTGGTCCCAAGACCGGAGGACAAATCTGTTGTCACCTCAAAATGGCTCTATAAGATCAAGCATGGATCTGATGGAAGTGCTGAAAAGTACAAGGCAAGATTCGTTGCTCGAGGCTTCTCTCAAAAAGAAGGCATAGATTATGATGATATATTTGCACCTGTGGCCCGCGACCACCATCTGATCTATTATTGCCCTTGCTGCTACGCAAGGATGGAGTCTACATCAGATGGATGTGAAGACCACTTTTATGCATGGATCCATAAAGGAAGAGGTGTATGTGGAGCAACCTCTAGGGTTTGAAGTCCGAGATAGAGACACCCATGTATGCAGGTTGAAGAAAGCCCTCTATGGGTTGAAGCAAGCCCCCAGCGCTTGGTACGAGAGGATAGATAGCTATTTGATGAAGCTGGGCTTCACTCAAAGTAATGCTGATCCAAACCTTTATTTTAAGGTTGATAGAGAAAGGCCTCTCATTTTGGTCTCTATGTGGACGATCTCTTTCTGACAAGTGCTGACCCTTTCATTCATCAGTGTAAGAGGGAGCTAGCTTCCGAGTTTGAGATGAAATACCTAGGGCTGATGTACTATTTCCTAGGCTTGGAGGTTTGGCAAAGGCCAGGAAAATATGTCGTGAAGCTGTTGTAGAGATTTGGTATGGTGGACTGTAAGTTTGTGTCGACACCAATGTAACTCAACTTTAAGAAGTTGAGTGGAAACGTTGTTGGGCCTGTGCTAGAAAATCCTATCGAGTATCGACAACTCGTGGGGGCCCTGATGTTCTTAGTAAACTCTCGTCTGGACATATGTTTTGCAGCGAACACTTTGAGTCAACATATGGTTGATCCTCATCACATTCACTGGATTGGTGCCAAGAATCTATTGAGATATCTTCGGGGCACAATCAACCATGGGCTAAGATACACTGCTAGGAGTTTGAGACTCCATGGATATATTGATGCCGATTGGGCTGGCAGTGTGGTGGATCGCAAGAGCACATCTGGATGTTGCTTCACCTTGGGTTCTGCTTCGATATCTTGGATGAGCAGGAAGCAGAAGTCGGTGGCTTTGAGCACCGTTGAGGCCGAATGCATTGCAGCGAGTATGGCCTGTTGTGAAGCTGTTTGGTTGCGAAAGCTCTTTAGTGAGCTGTTTAGGCATGTGCTAGATACCACTGTTATCCTTTGTGATAACCAGAGTGGGATTCATCTTTCTGAGAATTCGGTGTTCCATGATTGACCCAAGCATATTGATATCAGGTACCACTTTATCCGGGATATGGTATAGCGAGGTGCCGTAAGGCTCGATCATATAGGAACTGATGAGCAGCTCGCGAATATTCTCACAAAGCCCCTGGGGAAGGTCAAGTTCCTAACCTTCCGCGAGAAGCTTGGAATCGTGGAAAGGCCCTATTCTGAGAGTCCTGCTTGAGTTGGACTATGAGCTCTGGGAGCTCCAGGGGGCTTGGGGATAGCTTCTTGGAGCTATAAACACATACAGGGCTAGGCTTGTGAAGCGAACAAAGTTCCTTCTCAAGTTAAAATACTCCAAAACACTTGGAATACAAAGATATCCATTGAGGATACAAATATTATATTAGAAAGTGTGCTGAATGAGATAGATGATTGAATGTTACAAATGAGTCCTGCTTATATACCCACACAGGTGCCTCTTCACGAAAGGTCATGTCTTATCAGACATGGCCTTTCAACCTAATTACTAATTAACTAATTAATCACTATTTACATTATTTTATTCATTACATTGCCTTCCCCTCAAAAAGCTTTGTTCTCAAAGCTTGTCGATGAAAGGCCTCGATTTCTTTTCCTGCTATGAACATCTTCTCATCTCGGGGCAGTTATCCTTGTCGATACAAGTTGATATGATCTTCTTAGTGACAAACAAAATTGTCGCACTGAGAATGGATCGGACCATCCTAAATCAATCTTCTGTGGAATCTTATGATGACTGGAAACTTGTGATGATTCGTTAGTATTCTTCGGAATATCAGCCTGTTTCTGTTCTAAATACATAGCTTGGTTGAGTTGTCTGCTCCCATGATTTGGATGTCGATAGGGCACTGTTTTGGTTTGACCTCTTTGATTTTCGCCCGGCGAGGATGTTATGGAGATGGTTACAAAATCTTCACGTAGAATGTTCCTTGTTCGTCCGGCATCTAAGTTTGTTTCTTCTACAACTTGCTTGTCGTCTTCTTCATTTGAGACATTTACTGAATCAATGTTCGATTTGTCTTCAACTTGAACTTCTATATTTGAAGATTTCGATGCTTCATTTTCGACAAGTTGTTGCACCTTGTTTTCCAACGACTTCTTATCTTTCTTCAGCTCTTAATTTGTGTTAGTAATTTATCGTTGTGATCCTTGAGGCGAGCAACTTCTTCATTCTTGTTAGTTGCGATTTCGTCAACTTCTCTTTGCAAATATTGTATTGCTTTTTTACTTTCTGGAAGAACTACTCTTGTGATATCTAATATGTCTTCTGGTGTTGGTGAATTCGGCTTCACCGTGACATCTTGTAACGTTATGTTTTTCTTTTTGTAAGAAAATGTCAAAAACTTCTTTTCGTATTAAGGATGAATGACCCTAGTGATTCCATCCAGAGCGAACCAAGAACTATATCACTATTATTGGAAAATAAGGTTTTAACGGTGAACTGAGAGACAAAGGAATACTCCCCAATACTTAGGTGTAAATTCTCTATGTTGTATTGTTTGTCATTTGCGTTAAATGAATTTGCTTTAGTTATATTTGATTCAGGGATCATTAATTGGTTAGCACATTCGGTACTAACATAATTATTCTTTCGAGTAAAATTGATAGATATGAGAACCTCTTTTCTCGCAAGTGACCCTTTGATTTCAATTAGCGCATCGATACACATACTATAATTTTTAGGAAATCTTCCCTCTTTTAATTCTGTTTTGGATGCCATTTTGTCAAATAACTTCGGGGTTGTTCAAGCTTAATTATTCTTTCCAATACCCTTTACTATTATTCTTTCAATCTTTTGTAATGAATCCTTCACTAATATTCTCTTTTAAAAGAGGCTCAAATTCTTTATATATGTATATATTCCCTTCTTAAATAAAATCTTTAGAATATAATGATTTATCTCCTTTTCCACTTTTCCAATACTTAAACCTTTAATAGCCTCTCTTTCCTTTTATTTACCTTCCAACTTTAATAATGATTTTTTAATATTTTAAGAAATCCTTAATAATATTTTTCCTTTTTTTTTGTTTGAAAATTTCTTCCTTTATATAACCTTAAATATAGTCTTCCTTTAGTGATGAGTTCTTTGACTAAGTAAATTCTAGTTTTATTTATAATTGTTTTTTTCTTTTTTCTTTTTAACAATTGTTTCTTTTTTAACTCTTTTTGTTTTTTGTTTTGAAAAGTTACAACCCTACTGAAACGTGGCTATTCACCTATATTCACCTATAAAATATATGTCCACTTATGTGTATTTGACTCGATTAATGTTCTCCACGTAAAAGTAAACTTACCATTCACACAGAGATTTTTTATTCCTTTTGTTCTTATTTTACCATTTTTTCTTTTTTCTTTCTTTTACTTATATATATATATATATATATATATATTTTGACTATATATATATTGCTTTTGCTTCTTTTTTTTTCAAAAAATTCCCTTTTTTTTCTTCAAATTTTTAATTTTGGCCAAAGGCCTATTGGTGAAATTTCTTCAAAATTTTAATTCTGGCCAAAGGCCTACTGGTGAAATTTCTTCAAATTTTTAATTTTGGCCAAAGGTCTACTGGTGAAAATGGAGAAACTCCAAGAATGGTAGTGAAACGCTTCGACGACAACAATGTTGACGAATTTTTGATGGCCAAAGGCCTGGACCGAGGGGCATAGCTTTGTGCAGTGATGAGTGACCAGAAGATCGAACTGCTCCGATACCAAATGAAGCGAACAAAGTTCCTTCTCAAGTTAAAATACTCCAGAACACTTGGAATACAAAGATATCCATTGAGGATACAAATATTATATTAGAAAGTGTGATGAATGAGATAGATGATTGAATGTTACAAATGAGTCCTGCTTATATACCTACGCAGGTGCCTCTTTACGAAAGGTCATGTCTTATCAGACATGGCCTTTCAACTTAATTACTAATAAACTAATTAATCATTATTTACATTATTTTATTCATTACAGCTTGCTGAACCTTGTTGTGCTTCTGCCCCACCGTTATGATATTGAGTTGGTTCACCTCTCTCTCACGCATCCTACCCATCAGACTCATGGGAAGTACCTCTCATTTGGCCAATGAGGTGGGAAATGTGGATAGAGACCATAGCAAGACCGATGGACGCATCAGAGATTGTCGTACTCTCTATGTCTAGGATGGCACGTCTCCAACACCTTGATCTGGGATCAAGTATGATGAGGTTTTATCCTCTAAACTGACTTGGGGTCAGTAAACTAACTTCGGGTTAGTATGAGACTCAGTCCGAGAGAGGTTTTTACCTCTAAGCTGACTTCGGGTCAACTGTGTGTAATGTCTTTGTGACTCACCTTTTGTTCTGAAATAAAGAGCCAACAAAGCAAGTTACAGCGGGATGATGCACGACGTCTGGTTTTTTACATGATGGATGGCACTTGTGGATAGATGGAGTTCTCCCTAGTTGAGAGGGAGTGTTAATTTTGGGCAGCTAGGTCCAAACTCCATGTTGCACTGCTCATATGACGACGGTCATATTTTTGTTGGATTCCTCTTTCGGAGAGGTGCAAGATTGATCTAAAGATCATCTCGATCGGATGAGCAGAACATTGATTTTGAATTTATTTTCCACATGTGCAAGGTCGGCTAGATTTATCCCTCATGCCTAAGAGATGTGTCACACACCGTCATTGATGAATATAAATTGGAGAGACTTGGAGGTCATTTTCTCATCATCTCATCACACGTTCTCTCATTGTGATCTAATTGGTTTGATAGCCTTTGGAGGCCTTTTTACCCTCACACCTGTGGAGCAAAGCTGTTGTTTTCTGCGTTGATCTGTTTAGGGCTTTTATGCTGTAGCATTGACCGTGGTCAACCTTTGGTCGTTTGACCTCAATCTTCTATAGAAATTCCGATTTTAGGAAGCCGTACAACTGGGCACTCAAATCGAGGAATTCCAGGTTGTTTGACCGAAGCCCTAGTTTGTTGCGTTGAATTTTTTGAAGCTGCCTGCGTTGACTTTTCTGCGCTGTCCCTGGTTTGACTTGCGTTGTCTTGTGATGAGCTATCTTTGAGGGTTGTGGGTGTGACACATGGAAGTGCTGGCGGATCGAGAAAGACTTTGCTAGTTGAAGTATCACGCTGACTGTCGTAACACAACAATATCTCATATCTTTGCTGGATATAAGGAATTGTAAATCTGATCTATATTTGGCTTGTCTTCTATTGATCTATTATTGTGTTCTATCAACATTTTACTTTCAAGTTTATATTTGTATTGGGCCTCAGTAAAAGTGCATCAAGCATAGAACACCATTGTTATCTAAATTTAACAAAATCCCTCTGAAATATCATTAGTGGAATTACCCGCGCCAACTAGGCTACTGAAATCCTTCTTTCGGATAATGGTGTCCCTTTTGGTAGTAATTCTAGGGCTCTCAAATGATTCAGAGATGGATGAGACGATGCTTATGCTTTTTAGACTGATAATGTCAAACCCTCATGAAATCACTATAAATTTCCCCAGGTATTTGGAACAAAGTATAATTTTAGATTTTAGCACGACTGCTCCCTTCAAGGATTGTACTTGGTGCATCTGATCCTATTTAATTATCCCGCATATTTCACTTCAACACGATTAATGGAAGGAAACCAAGATAAGGAAGGGAGAGAAGGATATTTACATGTGGACTGAAACTCTATATCCAGGACGGACCCTTGGAAGTTATGTCCAATATATCGGTTGTTTCACTTTTTATCTCTGGGTCAAATTGTTGGTGGAAAGTTGAAACCCTTGATAGGATATCAAAGGAGGCTAGAATATTATTGTGGTGAAGTAGAGAAGATACAATTGGTGACTAGTTCCTCTTTCAGGATTTCTTGGTGATTAGGATCTATGGTTTCTAGAAGGAAACTTATCGTCTCCCAAAATTTATCACTTTACATATTTTTGCATACGAGGTTTAAAGACATTGACTTTATGTAAATGAATTCATTTTGTTTCTAAAAAGTTAAAACAGAAAGACAGTTTTTAGTTTTCCTTATGGGGTTTTCTCTTTGATTGCTAGACATAAGACAACGATTGACATAATTGAAAAAGAATTGCTATCCTTTGGTTTGGAAAAAGGATGTTTGCTGGAAATATGATCTGCATGGTATTATTTCTAATCTGGAAAAACAAGTTGCTTTGTTTGCTTACGTTCATTAATACAGAATAGAGGTTGAACAATTGGCTAATGTGTTTCTTTTTCGTTAGAATAGAAAAAATAAAGCAGATATGCAGGTAGCCCAGAAGTTGAAAAATCGTGGAATTCAAATAGAAAGAAAGTCGAGTAGAGACAACACTTTGGGAACCATTCAAGTCAAGAATCTTGATCCCAATCAACCCATAGATGCACCAATTGAAAATGCCTTGAAGAGGAAGGCAGATGAATTACATCTGGAGGAAATAAGACGCGTAGTCAAGGCGAGAAAAGATTAAGAAGATGAAGTCGAAGCCTTTGAGAAAAACGCAGAAGAAAAGTCTGACAAACACTTGAAGAATCACAATTGAAAGATTTAGGTGAACAAACATTGTCAGTGAAGAACAATTTCATCAAAGAGAAGGCTATAAAAGGTATTGGGGGGGAGCTAATGTTGTTACCTCAACAAGCAAAAATTGTAGAGGAGATTGTGCTTGGGGGAATGACCCCTACTACGGGTCCTAGATTTATATCCTCCACGAACTTTGATAATAACATGTTCAATCTCACCATGGTACAACTAGAAATAGATGACAATAAAAAGTTGTTGGGCTCCAGAGCAACCTCTTTAGGTATCAATTTAAGTAGGGTGACTGATTTTGACATGGTCAATTGGCAGAAACAAACCGGAGAAGTTGTGGCCAAAAGGAAGGTTGTTAAATTTGGCAATTAGGGCCAAATTCCAACTTGGGACAACTCATTTGTTGGAGATGATGATTGCATTGGATTCCTCTTTTCGAGAGGTCCAAGGTTGATATAAAGATCATCTCATTCGGGCAAGTAGAAGTGAAATTTTGAATTTATTTACTCACATGTGCAAATTGTTCAGGTTGGCTTCAGACTAATGTAGGCTCAAGAAGCCCAATGGACATGTCTCTCCACCCTCAACGAATTGTATAAATAGGAGTGACCTCTCACGTCATTTGGACATCATTCACTTACACATTCTTCTCTCTCTCTTCATCAGACTGGTTTGTACAACTTGGGTATCCTCTCTCTCTCTCTCTCACACACACGTGTGGCTGAAGGACGAATTTATGAGAGATTGCAAGCCGAAATTTCAAACTGTTGACCAACATTGACCGAGTTGTTCTTGACTTCGTTTGACTGCGTTTTGAAGGTTAAAATTCCGATTTTGAGAGGTCGCATTGATTGGCACTAAAACCGAAAATTTATCACAGAACCGAAATTGCTGAGATTTCATACTATTGACAAATGTTGACCGACGTTGACCGAGACCTTCTAGGCATCATTTGACTTCGATCTTTTGGGGAAATTTCTGTCTTAACAGGCTGCAACTTTTGGCACATAAACCAAGGTTTTCTGAGCGCTTCTACTGTAGACCAAATTGCAAGTTGATTGCAAAAAATTACAACAGTTTTCTCTTTGCTTTGACCGAGTTTGATTGGACTGTTTTGGGCTGATTTTGACCTTGTGATCAAGCCGAGTTTGACTGGAGATGACTGAGCTGTTTTGAGGACATTTTATTGCTGCTTTGACCAACGTTGACTTTTTGGTTAGGGCTGATTTGACTACAGAATTTGACAGGGCTGATTTGATTGTGTATTGGACAAGTGAATTTGATTATTGTACTCTCTCTCTCTGTGCTGAACTATTGAATAATAATAAGAAGAATTGATCAAAGGGTTTTCCCCACATTGGGGTTTTTTCCTGACATCCGCCAAGTCCTCTGTTCTCTTGTCTTTGCTTGTCTTCTGCATTTTGTTTAATGTTCTATCTGCGTTTACTGTCAATGTGATTAAGTTATTGTGATTGCTACTGGAAATAATTGGAAATTGTCATTGGGTTGCTAAAGGAACATTGAAGTAAATTGTGCTAAGCATAGAACATACCATTGTTAACTAAAATTAACATGGTATCAGAGCTCAGGTGAAGGAAAAGCCCAAGCAAGAGAGAGAAAAGCAATCATAAAGATTTGTTGAACAAGGACCAAACCTCAATGGCTTCTACATCTTACTTCAAATTTGAGGATAAGCTCAATGATAAATCTGATTATCATGCATGGAAGATGTCTTTGGACTTGACTTTGGATGAAATGATGTCATGGATTATGTGCAGGAAATGTGGTGGAGCCTCCTTCAAATGCACCGACAGCTACTAAGACAAAGTATAAGAAAGGTGAGTTCAAAGCTAAGAAGATCATTAGAGACTCCATTCAAAAACATTTGGTTGCTTACATTTCTGATTTTGGCACATCTAACGAGATGTAGGACAAGTTGGTTAGGATGTTCAAAGCCAACAATGCTAACCAAATCCTCTTTCTCAAAATAAGTTGGAGGACATCAAGATGGATAGAGGGGAGTCTATCCAATCCTACTTCATGAGGATTACCAAAATTAAGAATAATCTTCTCTCTATTGGAGAAGTTGTTTCTGACAGGGAACTCACTCTTATTGCTCTTGGAGGTCTCCCACAAGCTTGGGATGTGTTTAACACCACTATTTTTAACAATGACAAGAGTCTTGGTTTCGACGAATTATTGACTAGATGCACTCAAAAAGAGATGAGGATGATGGAGAGAGACACGACTTCAAATGGAAATGAGCCCACTGCATTCTCCACTCATGCTAAAAGGAAGAACAATGTTGGTCCAAAGAAACAAGGTCAAGGATTCAAGCAGGGATTCAAAGAAGGAAGAAAGGGAAGATGCTTCAATTGTAACAGGTTTGGCCACTATGCTAGAGAGTGTCCTCATAAAAAGGATACACCACAGGATGACAACAATCACAACAATTTCAAAGACAATGGCAATCAAAGGAATAATAGGGTCAACAACAAAGGAAAGAGGAATGCTCCCGCTGCTTGATACGAAAATGGTTGACCTCCTAAAAGGTCGAGAAACTCCAGGTATGAGGAATCTAATGTTGTAGAAAAGCAAAAATAATTTTATCTTATTTTTGCCCTCACTTCTACCTCTCCTTTGGACACTTTGGATAATTGGTTGATTGATTGATAATGGTACAAGGAGGTCCTCTCTAATTTGATTGAAAAGCAGACTTATTTAGAGATCATACTTGGAGACAATGCCACCTACCCCGTGAAAGGGATAGGGACTGTCACTCTTCACTTGAATCAATGTCAAATTCTTCATCTACAAGATGTATTGTATGTCCCTGATTTGAAAAAGAACCTGATATTTATTTTTGCGATGGAAGACAAAGGCTTCAAGGTAGCATTCATTGATGGGAAGGTACGTATTTGGCAAAGGAACCTGAAAGATGCATTTACACTTGGATTTAGGGTTAAAGGTCTCTATCACGTTGGAGGAAGTCCTTTGGGAGTTATGACTTGCGACACTTCTCTTCAACCTAAATTATGGCATCGAAAGTTTGCTCACCTTCATTACAAAGCCTTACCTCATGCAAGGAAGATGGTCACAGGTATGCATGAATTCAACATAGATCATGAAGGTGTTTGTCAGGGTTGTGCAACTGGAAAACATACAAGGGGACCATTCCCCTCAAGTGAGTGTCAAACTACCAACATTTCTAATCTATCTGCTATGTTTCCCGTAACATCATTGGGAGGATACTTGTACTATGCAATTTTTGTGGATGACTTCTCCTGCAAAACATGGATCTATTTCGTGAAGAAGAAAGACGAAGTGTCCAAATGGTTCCACAAATTCTTGGTTGAAAATCAAACAGGAAAGAAGATCAAAATATTGAGGACCAATAATGGGACCAAATATGAATCAAACGAATTCAATGAATATTGTAGAGAAGTTGGCATTAAGAGGGAGCCCCCTACTACATATACTCCTGAGCAAAATGGAGTTGCCGAAAGGAAGAATCAAACAATCATAAAAGCTACTCGTACCATGCTTCATGACCAAGGCCTACCGAAGTTCTTATGGGGAGAAGTTGCCAACACTGTCGTATATGTTCAAAATAGATGCCTACATCAAGCATTGGACTTCAAGACACCTGAAGAAGTTTTCACCGTTTCTGCCCTTGGGAAAGTCAGAGATCTTCCTATCCCAAGGAAGGACAATGATGATGATGCATGAAAGAAGGATGAATCTTCAACAAATGAACAAAAAGCCCTCTATGGGTTGAAACAAGCCCTTAGGGCTTGGTATGAGAGGATTGATGGCTATCTTATGAAGTTGGGAATTGCAAGGAGCGAAGCTGACTCAAACCTATACTTCAAGGTTGAAAAGGACATGCCTCTGATTCTGGTTCTTTATGTGGTGATCTCTTTCTGACAGGTGAAAACCCTCTCACTTATCAATGCAAGAGGGAGTTGGCTTTCGAATTCGAGATGAAGGACCTAGGGTTGATGCACTACTTCCTAGGCTTGGAGGTCTGGCAAAAGCCAAATGAGATTTTCCTCTCTCAAGGAAAATACATTGTGAAGTTGCTTGAGAGATGTGGGATGGTGGAATGCAAGTTTGTGACCACTCCGATGGAACTCAACTTCAAGAAGCTATGTGGAAGTGTTGCTGGGCCTGATTTGGCAAATCCTTCCAAGTATCGACAACTTGTGGGGACCTTGATGTTCTTGGTAAACTCCAGTCCCGACATATGATTTGCTGTGAATACATTGAGTAAATTTATGGTCGAGCCTCATCACATTCATTGGATTGTTGCCAAGAATCTCTTGAGATATCTCCGTGGCATAATCAACTATGGTTTGAGATACACTGTCGGGAATTTGAGGCTACATGGATATACTGATGCTGACTGGGATGGTAGTGTAGTGGATCGTAAGAGCACATCTTGATGTTGCTTCTCATTGGGATCTGCTTTGATATCTTGGATGAGCAGGAAGCAGAAATCGGTTGCTTTAAGTACCACCAAGGCCGAATACATCGCTGCTAGTATGGCTTGTTGTGAATCTGTTTGTTTGAGGAAGCTCTTTAGTGAGCTATTTGAGCATGTGCTAGATACCACCGTGATCTATTGCGAAAACCGAAGTGGGATTTTCCTTTCAGAGAATCTCGTGTTCCACGACTGCTCCAACCATATTGATATCAGGTACCACTTTATGCGGGATATGGTACAACAAGGAGCAATAAGGCTCCATCGCATCAAGATTGATGAGCATGTTGCAGACATTCTCATGAAGCCCTTGGGGAAGGTCAAATTCTTAGCCTTCCATGAGAGACTTGGAGTCGTGGAAAGACCCTCTATGAGGGTCTTGCATGAGTTGGACACTGAGCTCTGGGAACTCCTAGGGGCTTGGGGTACTTCTTGGAGCTATGAGCGACCATAGGGTGAGTGGTTCACCTTCCCCTAGTGGTGCGCTATGTACAGGGTGAGTGGTTCACTTTCTCCAATGGCATATGAGTCGTATGAGTGGTTCACCTTCTCCTGCGGATCCCTCTAGCGAGAGATGCATTTAGGCATCTACGTGTGGATATGTCGGTGGTACGTGGTTCACCCTTTCTCCACATATAGGATTCTGTTCCCTACGATTGATGGTTGACATGTCAGTGGGATGTGGTTCATCCTTTCCCACGAGTAGGATCCTTCCTACAATTGATTGGTTGGCATGCATGTTGGACGTGGTTCATCATTTCCCTACTCTCGATGGCTTGCATGCATGTAGGATGTGGTTTATCCTTTCCCTATGTGTGGTTGTGATATGTGTATGTAGAGTGTGTGGTTTACCTTCCCCTACGATTGACATATGCATATGATGACTGGTTCACCTTCTCCTATGGCATATGAGCAAGATGAGTGGTTCACCTTCTCTTGTTGATGCCCCATCACACATCCTACCCATGTAGTCCAAGACTCATGGGAAGTACCTCTCATCTGGCCAATGAGTTGGGAAACGAGGATAGGGACCATAGCATTACCAATGGACGCATAGTGTACTATCGTACTCGCTATGTCTATGATGCATGGTGTTCAACAACTTGATCTGGGATCAATTGAGGTTCTACCTCTGGATTGAATTTTGTCAGTGGAGAGTGGCAAGGTCTTGTGATTCATTCTCGATTAATTTTTCTTTATTATTACTTCATGGTTCAATAGAGCAGAATAGAGATGACAAAGATGGTACATGATGACAGGATGGAATGATGATCAGTGGCAGCAGTTGGATTGGCAGGTGGAATTCTCCTTAGTTGAGAGGGAGTGTTAAATTTGGCAACTAGGGCCAAATTCCACCTTGGGACAACTCATTTGATGGAGATGATGATTGCATTGAATTCCTCTTTTCGAGAGGTCCAAGATGGATATAAAGATCATCTCATTCAGGGAAGCATAATTGAAATTTTAAATTTATTCACTCACATGTGCAAATTGTTCAAGTCGGTCTTAGACTAATGTAAGTTCAAGAAGCGCAATGGACGCGTCTCTTCACCCTCAACGAATTGTATAAATAGGAGTGACCTCTCACCTCATTTGGACATCATTCACTCACACATTCTTCTCTCTCTTTTCATCAGATTGGTTCGTACAATTTGGGTATCCTCTCTCTCTCTCTCTCACACGTGTAGCTGAAGGACGAATTTCTGGGACAGATTGCAGGCTGAAATTTCAGACTGTTGACCAGTGTTGACTAAGCTTTTTTTGACCTCGTTTGACTGCGTTTTGAAGGTCAAAATTCTGATTTTGAGAGGCCCATTCACTGGCACTAAAACCAAGAATTTCTGGGCTAAATCACAGAACCGAAATTGCAGAAATTTCAGACTGTTGACCAGTGTTGACCGGCTTTGACTGAGACCTTCCAGGCATCATTTGACTTCGAATTGTTGGGGAAATTTCTGTCTCAGCAGGCCACAACTTTTGGCACAGAAACTGAGGTTTTCTGAGCACTTTGACTGCAGACCAATTGCAAGTTGACTGCAGAAAATTACAGCAGTTTTCTCTCTCCTTTGACTGGACTGTTTTGGGCTGATTTTGACCTTTTGATCAGGCTGAGTTTGACTGGAGAAGACCGAGCTATTTTGAGGACATTTTATTGCTGCTTTGACCAATGTTGACTTTCTGGTTAGGGATGATTTCACTGCAGTTGACTGCAAAATTTGACAGGGCTGATTTGACTGTGTATTGGACAATTGAATTTGATTATTGTATTCATTCTCTCTGCTGAACTATTGAATAATAATAAGAAGAATTGATCAAAGGGTTTTTTCCACATTGGGGTTTTTCCCTGGCATCCGCCAAATCTTGTGTTCTTTTGTCTTGGCTTGTCTTCTAAGTTCTGCATTTTGTTTTGTGTTCTATCTGCATTTACTGTCAATGTGATTGCTACTGGAAATAATTAGAAATTGTCATTGGGCTGCTAAAGGATCATTGAAGTAAATTGTGCTAATAAGCATAGAAGATACCGTTGTTAACTAAATTTAACATTGTTGGACTCAATGCTAGTAACAGGAAGCTGTAAGCAATGCTCGCTAAAGTTGGAGAACAGCTCAACAATGCCAAAGTGGCATTGAGAACTAAGCTAATCGAATCAAAGAGCTAGAAGATAAGCTAATAAGCCAATCAAGCCATCCTAAATATTGGAGCGCTGCCATAAAACTTTTGGAGGAAAAAGATAAGGAAATAAAAAGCCTAAAATTGGCTGTGAAGATTCCTGACTATGACGCAACTAGTTTGAGAAAAGCCTTCAAAAGAAGGAAGAAATGGATATAAAATTACAGCAAATGTAGAAGGCCCTTGATATGAAGGATGTTCAACTCAAAGAACAAGAAGAAAAGATAGAGGTTGAGCAAGGAATTTGAAGAAATTGAGAAAAGGCACATCAATACAATTGAAGAATACAGAGTTACCATGGATAATGCTTTAAAACAGACTGCAGTTGGAACAAATGATTTGGACAAATTAAATATTTCTGAACTCAAGATCTCACAGCTGGAGCAGAAACTGAAAGATCTAGAATTGGAAAAGGAACAAGCTGAAAAGCGATGGTCACGCCAGGTGGAAATAAAGATTGAAGTCATTGAGGAGATACAAGATGCTCTTAAATAGAAGCAAGAATAGATTAAATCCCTCCAGGAAATTATAAAGATTACTTCAGCAGGTAGGCAGGTTCTAATAGAATCTAAGGAAGAGATATGGGAGTAGATCAATCGGAAAATCTCACAAATCCAGCTATATGTTAAGATCTTATTAGAATGTGAGAAATAATAATAAAGAATGCTAACCTTGAAATTAAAAATCTTGCTGTACTCGAGGAAAGGTTGAAGGACGTTGATCAGCTCGTAGACTATTTGAATGCATTGGATGAAGAAACAATCAAAGCTATGAACTTGCCCAAGAGAGATGAATGTATTTTCTCTCTCTATATAGTAAAAGAGAAACAAAAATATATCCTGGAAATGAAAGACAAATTTCAAAAGGCCATAAAGGTTGGAGAAGAAGCTTTCCAGGATGAATTTAAAGTAACCCAACAGGATCTAGGATGCCTTTCAGCTGTTAAAGGAGTTATCTCTACGCCATCAGTGATAAACTCTTTGTGTAGAGATTTCAACATATTAGCTATATTAGACAAATTGATAAAAGGCCTGCCTCCTGCATGTTAATGGCTGAAGCGTCAGTTGATTCTAGTTATCTCCAAGTTTAAGAAAGTACATCAGCCGAATGGGATCAGATTGCTAAGCTGAAGAAATGCTTAAATCTGTAAGTTGTTTTAGCACCAGCCACCACAGTGACACGGACAGTTCCCACATGACTTTGTAGTGCATGACTTTGAAGAATTATGGGTCTAATTCAAAGAAGAAAAATACAAAGGATCCCCAAGGCGTATCACTAACCACCACATCTAAGAAGCCGGCTAAAGTGGCCAAACAATCTGCCAAAGGTAAAAATGCCCCAAGAAGATGACTTTGTTTAAAGACAGTTACCCAAAAAACAGTTAACTTAATTTTGTATAAAAGACCTCGTTTCTCATTTTGAGGGGGTCTGATTGCACTTGCTGCACCGACCTGATCTCATGTTTTATAAATTTTAATTAGTGCAGTTTACACTTATGGCGTATTTTGATATTTTGTGTGTTATTTTTGTTTGATTACTGTTAAAGGAAATTAGTAGCTTACTGTTATTGACTTGATCAATAGTTCAAGCTACTGTTACAATATCTGGTTTGTTTTCCCATGGTATTATAGTATTATATTGTCTTAGGTATTTCAGATCAGAAAACTCCTTGTGAGATAAACCAAGGTGCTTGATGCTTCAGCTTTGTTGTAGGGGGTTATGTTGATGACTTTAGTAGCATTCATCTTATCTGATGTCCTCAGTGTGGTTATGTTATAACGTCTGAAAGACAATTCGATTATTGACATGATCAAGATCTGTTGTTTCAGCCTGTTATGAGTTTAATTGTTGTCTGATATTTTATACTATTTGAGGATTTTAAATCCATTTTGCTTATCTCTCTTAGATTTTTGAGATAAACAATACGTGATATTGTATACCTCAGCATTCTGTCTCTGGTAAGCGATTAATTGTATAACATAGCCTTAGTTACTTCTCTTTTTCTTTTTGAAGTTTCTTTTATTTCTTTTTATCCATAATATTTATGTTTACTTTATGATATGCCATCCATGTGACTGCACTTTGATATTTAAATATAATTTGTGATCCTATTGACAAACAAGTTTCCTGCACCTGGAATCTTATAACGTAACATCTTTTTTACACTTTGCGTAATCTGGTCAAATCATAAAAGTATAATAGAATATACTTCAGTTATAAATACAGGGAATACCCCCTGAGGCTACAGGAGACCAACCAGTTAGCCTGAAGCGGGAGGACTTAGGCCTCAGTCAATGTCTTTTTAATTGTTCCTCAGTTGCCGGAATAGTTAAAAAACCAACAATATCTAAATTTGCAAATTAACTATTTGTTCTTAATCTTACAGGCAGATGCAATTTTCTAATGCTTCTGCTATTTGTACTGTGCCCAAGTTGCTATGGAGGTTTAAGCTACTGATGAGAATTATTGCAGAATTCAAAGCATGCAGACTTGTTTATGCAATAATTATCGTAGAATCCAACAGATCTATCAATTTTTGGCTTTGCGAAAATTGTTGTTTAACAGGCTATTCTATTGTCTATTTCAGAGATGAATGCACGGCGTGAGCTACATGGTATTCTTTTAAGTTGTTATTATTAAGGAAAGCCCGACCCTTTTATAATTATCTGTTTTATTTTTTATGGAGGTTTCCAAATGTATGAAATAGCAAGGGGAACAGACTCAGTAATATATTTTCTTTCTGATTGTACAGGTGAGAAGAACGAAGGTTATTTGAAATAAATTGAAAATAAGTGCCGGAGAAGATCAGGAAGGCCTGCTTCAAGAACTATTATATCTTCTTTATCAATATATTTTCATGAACAAAATCAAATATGTACTATTTGACTAGAGGTTGCCAAGATGTCTTGGATGATCATACAATATGTATAATATGAACTCTCCTTTGTATGTACCTTTCCTTCTTAAAATGGACAGATAAAATAAATGAGATAATCAGCTCTGATTAATTTTCATTGTAAGATCATAAATTTGACAGCGGATTAGTACTCGCATGGAGGGTATATAATGGCAATGAAATATACCACTTGAGTTTGATTCTAGGAAAATCAGTCCAATAGACCAGGTAGGTGTATTTTTAAAACTGAGAACTACGCAGGCAAAAGATTATGTTTGCCAAGAGGTTATAGCTAACAATCTACTCGATGTTAATATTTCAATTACGAACAAGGTGTCAAGTGGGCATCGGTTCATTGGCGAGGTTGATGGAATGTCAAGTTGCCAATGATGGTTTTATTTTTGCTAGGGACTGTGCCACCTGTATAGTATGAGTTCCAAAGGGACGAGGACAGGTGCAAGTCCCTATGATTTTGGTGGAAAATACACCCCTCGTACTTGGCTGAAGTCCACTTTTATAATGTTAACCCGTGTAGGTTAGAGTGGGTTTAACAAGGAGATATGATACTCTAGTCATAATTAGTTAGTTTGTCCATTTATTCAATCTTAGGGTATCCTTGAAATCCTAGTATTGTTTAACCATGGAAATAACTCTCTTTCAAGAGGGAAATGAAACAGAGATCATCTGCTTGTAATATTAAACATAAATGTCTACAAATACAATTTAGACCAAAAGGTTCTATCTAAAGTTAGTAGCAAGGACATAGCAATTCGGGCAAATAAATGTCTTGTCCTTTGCACTGGAAAGCAGTCCTTTGGGGGATGTATTTTTAAGTACTTAAAAATATATAAATTTATGAACAAGGTTATGCCGGAAAAGGTGTCAGGCAAGAACTGTTGGTTAAGAGCTCAAAACCAAAATAATATAAGATGGGTCTGCAGAGTTAAAAATCCTTGGTGTTAAAGGCTTAAGGAACTCTTTCCTTTTGCAGTGTAGCCCTTGGATCTGTTTTTATAGTGCACTATGGAAGAAGAAATTACAAGCAAGGTGATATAAGCACTCGTTTAGAAAAGGCTTTCTTGCAGACAGCCCAAGGGAAAAATAAAGGCACTTCAAATTAAAAAAAAAACATTAGAATACTATGAGATTGCCAGTTGGTAAGTAGCATTGAAATTGAGTGTCATGGGAGTTGATAACTACCTTGCTTTTAGGGATTAGATTATTAATAGTATTTTTATTTATGATTACGAACCAAAGATAAGTAAAAACATTGTAGAAACTCCTACTTTTATGGAAGATTTGATTATATTCTCTAAATATTTATGAAGGCTTCTGATTTATTGACAGTGAATAATTAGTGAAACATAAGCTCCAGGGTTATATAAAATCATCAAAATCATTGGTGTGGTATTTGTTAATTAGCATGATATTTATTGTTAAACTTTCAAGCACAAGGAAGTTATTTTATTTTTATTACAGTGAAGATACTTGATGTCTAGGGGGTTTTGGATAGATGGTGATCGACTGCGCTGTTAAGACATCGTAAATGTTAAGTTAAACTTACAAAAAGAACCAATAAAAATATTTGATACAATGAGGTTGATACCCTTTTATTTTATGCTAAATAATTTTGTTAACCTTGCACCTTTATTTTTTTAACTCTATTTTTGTATTAATCAATTATATTAACATGGATTTTACCATATGTAATATTGAAGCATATTGGAGCATTTTGCTTCAATATTGCAGCATCCCTTTTACGATGTACAATGACAATAGAGGAATATATATATATTAAATGACATACTACATACTTCATATTTATTCAACTAGGAAATAATGCGCAGAATTGCAAAACTGAATTTTCATTACACAGTGGATGAACAGGAAGACATATCACTTCACCACCCATGGTTAAGATCGTACTTACTATATGGAAACCTTTTCTGCATCATTTCTATTACCTTTAACTTTCATAGGCATGTTCACCATGTGATGGATGTGAAGCTCTTTTCACCATTTCGATGGAACTGGAATTGGATAGCTTGGTGATGAGATAGTATTTTCAGCATATTTTATGTTTTTAAAAGATTATTTTCATGTAAGATTTAACCTTCGGCCACTTTATTCTATAGAGATAAATTAGTTGCTATACAGTGCTAGATCACTATTTGTATTGAAAAATTACGAGTAATATGATATATTTAATTAAATAAAGGTGACTATTATATTGGTTAGAAAGGGAAGGAAAGTGATTGATAAATAGAGAAAAAAAACCTCAGGTTAGAAAGGGAAGGAAAGTGATTGATAAATAGAGAAAAAAAAACCTCAGGTATATTGGCTTGTATTTAAGATTATTTTGGGTTAAGTTATTTTGGTGAGATACATTGACTCCTAATTAGAGAGACTTGATAACTAGAGTGATTTTAATTTTTTAATTTTGAAAACCTGAGGTATATTGGCTTGTATTTAAGATTATTCTAGGTTAAGTTATTTTGGTGAGATACATTGACTCCTAATGAGAGAGACTTGATAACTAGAGATTTTAATTTTTTAATTTTGAAAAAGTGAAATTTTTTCTTTTCTATTTGATATGGAGTTAGTTTGTTATATAAGGAAAATATACTCAAGTATCTGTTATTTTATGTTATTTTAATCTTGTTCGTAGAGCATTCGCTTTTATGTTATTTTAATCCTGTTCTTAGAGCATTTACTTTATTTTCTTGTGATAATAAAAATTATAACATGTTTAGTATTATGTAGAGCATTCACTTTATTATTTTGTGACAATAAAAATTACAATATGTTTAGTATTATGTTTACTATTTAGAGGAATTTGATATTTTTAAAGAAATTTTTATATATATAATTGAATGTAAAAAAAAAAACTGTTTTATTTTTACCTAATTTTCATAAGTTAATAAATCATAAAAATGGATAATATTGCAAATATTGTAAAATTGATAAGTTACTTATCATCAAGTGTTTTTTATTCTCGATTTTCATTGTAACACAAGGATTGTAGTTATTTTGTTCAACAATTTTTATATATTCTCTTAATAATTTCATTGTAATTTTTCTTTTGTTTGTTGATTTGATTCATGGAGGGATTTGAACCTTGAATCTCATAGTTTACACAAAATATTAAAATATAATGACCTTCAATTGAAATGCCCCCCGAATGGGCTAATTGTAATTAATCCTTATTTTAACAATGAAATTTGGAGTTGGCTTTAAAGGGACTTTTTGGAATTTCCGGGGCTGGAATTCGACATAAAAATTTGAGCTAAAATCTTGATTTGTGTTATTTAAACTTGTTTTTTGACTGTATATATGGATTAAGCACCCTGAAAAACCCCATAGGGCACTTTGATTGTGCTGGGGTTAACCATCAAACTTGTGATTTCAATGAATTCTTGCAGGATATAGAGAGATTAGACTGGACAAATCCATTATGCTGAGGGTGATAGGGAGTTATGTGATGAAATCGGATTACTGTTTAATTTCAGTATAGCGCTTCTTTATGATGGATTTACATACCTAGGCTTTCACATGAAGCCCATAAGATACTATGCGGAAGACTGGAAGTGGCCGTTGAACAAATATCATAAAAGGATTAACAGTTGGTCTATGAAATGGTTTTCGAAGGGGGGACACTGGTGTTGGCCTAGGCAGTACTACAAAAATACACTGTGTACTGGGCGCACCTCTTTATAATCCCAAAGAAAATTATTGATGGAATCAGGAGGGTCATGGCAAGCTTCATTTGGGGTAGGGGCAAAGAAAATGGGAAATACCACTTGGACCGATGGGATATGATTACAAAACTGAAGGAAAAAGGAGGATGGAGCATTTTGGACCCGGAAATCTTTGGCAAGGCACTTCTTATCAAATCAGTTTGGAGATGTTTAAATGCCCAGGGTATATGGAACAATATTATTAAACATAAATACCTAAATCAGAGGGGTGTGGAAGAGCTATTCATACATGGTTGGTATAAATTTTCTGGGGGGTCTACCATTTGGAAAGGCTTCATGAAGATATGGCTTCTGCATGTGGTGATGGGAATAAAGTTCTTATTGGTCATCCGAGTATCCGTGGTTTAGCTCACACACTCTCTTAGTGTGGAAACAATGACTATTCTTAATAAAGGCATTTTTACATGGGACAGATAGTTAAAGAATGGGTGGGTGATGAACCGAGATGGATGTCGACAGGTACTTGGATTTGTACGGAAATATGGAAGCTGAGTGGCTGATTTACACAAAGTCCTTACAATGTCTTGGAATGAGGAGACATATTGTGGGCGATCAGGTCTCATGGGGGGTACATTAAAAAATGGCAGGTCATCACAAGTGAAATTTACAGTGACCTCATAAATACAAAATTTGGGAATAAAAAAATAGTTGGTTCAAGGATATGTGGAAGGTAAATGCACAGGTAAAGATGATTATTTTCATATGGCTTGTATGGCAGGACATGAATCTCACTTGGTCAAATCTACAAAAAAGAGCCAAGAATGGACCTGAGATTTGCAAACTATGCATGAGGGACAACAAATATAACACTCACCTTTTTTACCTATGTCCTTTTGCTCGGGAGACTCTCAACTTGTTGAGTAATCATTTCAATTTTATGATGCCGGAATATGAGAACACAAAGGACTGCATTCGATGGTGGTATCGCAAGGGTAAGTCATACATGAACATTCCCATTCTCTTTCATTGGTGCATTTGGTGTTGCAGAAACATATGGATTTTTGAGGAGCAAGTAAGCACATCGGAAAAAATCTCTCTCTAGATTATTCAATCCTGGGGGAAACTTAGAATTCAACAAAAGCCTCCTACAGATTTATCTAAAAGAACACGACCTTTTGAAATTCACTACCTTGTTGGCTTTTTTGATGGGGCATCACAAAATTTAAGATGTGGTTGCCGAACATGGCTCATGATATCCCCAAATTTTCATGACAAAATATATTGGTTTGGTGGCATGGGAATTAATATGCTGGCTGAGATGTTGGCATTATGGGGATTTCTATGGTTCTCGAATCAACTATATTTGGACAAGTTGTGGGTTTTTGGGGACTCCCAAGTCCTTATGGATCATATGAACATGGGAACCTCTCTGAATCCTGGTCATCTTTCTAACTGGCTTGAAAGAATCAAAGATATGAGTAGAACCTTCTCTTCCATTTCTTTTAAACACATTTACCAGGAAAATAATACTCAAGCGGATCAACTATCAAAAAAAGGTTTGACTGGGATCTTTGGTGAGATGCATTACGAACTCTCTGATACTACAGGTAATGGAGCGAGTGGAGTTGTCAATTTTTTTAAAAAAAAGGAAAAGGAAGAAGGTTTTTTGTGAAATGCAGGGGGGTTACTTTTTATACATGAATCTTTGTGACACACTGCAATTTGACCACAGGGAAATAAATAAAACATATAGGACGTCTGCACATAGAAACAGGGTAGTTCAGACTCCGCGGGGAGCTTCCAGCGTTTTTCCTTGAGCAGATAGAATAAACATTTGTTTTTGGTTTTTATTTTGAAAGATCTTGCATACTCTTACATACTAGATGTTATAAAGCTGTTATCTGAACTATGTTAATACTTGATGTAACAACTTATATTTTCAGACCAAAGCTTACAAGAAACTTTTTTCTAAATCTAAAATGATAATTAAAACATTTTTGTGCTGGTACATTATATAAACCAGAAGTTTTTTCAACTGAAAAAAAGAAGAAAAGTTTTCTCATTCAAATTAAATTGAATTATTTATTTATAAAACATTATTTCTTTATAATGAAATTAACTATGCCTCTTTCACTCATACTCACAGGTGAATATGGAGATCATAGATGAATTTGGAGATTTAAACCCCGAACCTCCTAGCTCATAACACTTATTTTCATAGCCATTGCCAATTAAATTATCTCCAAACAACTTTATTTTCTCATATTAATTACCATTTTTTACCTATTAAATTGTGATAATAATTCTAATAATATTAATATTTTAAACACTAAAACTAAAACTTTATGTCATTATTCCACATTTTTATTATAATTATAAATAAATTTCTTCATGTCATTATCCCACATTTTTATTATAATTATAAATAATGATATAAAACATGTTTTATTGTCTTCTACTCTAAGGTTAAACAACTAGTCACAACCATAACATCTTATACTCATTTGAATTAAAAAAAACACACACACCCAGTACATATTTGGTTAATTTCTCATATGGTTCTACATTGAACAATGAGGAAAAACCATAATTTCATAATATTTGGTTTCCTTAGATATCTGGAATCCTGGGAGATCCTGCAAAGGCCCTGAAAAATTCTTTTTTTTTTTTTAGAGGAAAACTTGATTGTTTATATTATGATATAGCATGAGTGATTAGCCGAAAATCTCAAAAGCTTTGTTAAACCAACGAGATCTGCTTTTGTATCTGAGGAGCCAAAATATAGTGCTCCATCAAAGTAAGAGGCGGCAAGTAAAAAGTAGGCCGCCACATATGGGGACAAGATGTATCCCTACAAAATACGCTTAGTGAAAGATACGGCAAAAGAGAGACATATTGGATTATGATTCAACAACGATGACAATTGACATAAACGAAATATATGATACGACAAAAATTGGCTGAGGGGAGAATTAGGATTTGCAATTTAGGAGATCCATTACAAAAAAATTCTAACACGAAGTCCACATCCAAATGCATCTTTCCCTTTCATCCACATGTAATTATTTTGATATTTTTTAGTGATCATAATTTATCTAATGTTGTATTCTACATATGTGAATTCAATAATCTTAATTGTAAAAAGAAAAACAAATTATTAAAAATAAAATAATTATTTTGATATTTTTTAGTAATCATAATTTATCTAATATTGTATTCTACATATGTGAATTCAATAATCTTAATTGTAAGAAGAAAAACAAATTATAAAAAATAAAATAAGTATCTTTAAAATGTTTATTTTAAACATTAAAATAATAATAATAATTATAATTAAAAAATAAATTTGTTATAATTTTTAAATATTTATTTTTAAAAAATATTAATATAATTTTTATAATAATTATAATTAAAATTGAAAACTAATTTTGTTATTAATTTTTAATATTTATTTTAAAAAATGTTAAAATAAATTTAAATTAAATTTATAAATAGTATTCCTATTAAATTAATCAATTTATATTCAAATTAAATTTAAATCTCAAAATATTTGATATATTTAATATATTAGCAAACTTAATTTCAAAATATGGTTATATTAGTAATTTTTTGAACTTTTGAACTCATTAAAATTATAGTAATCATAAAACAGTTTTAGTATAGAACATTAATTAAAACAATATATATATTATTTAAAAAAATCATATTTAATTATAAAAAAATTTAATCATCATCTTTATTCTTAATATTTATTTTATTAAATTAAGAAATTAAATAAAATTATTTATATTATTAATTTATTTATTTTAAAACTATATTTATTAATTTTAAAAATATGCTAAATTAAAATTTCAAATTTACATTATTATCCATTGTAAATACACAACCAAAAAAATACAATGACTAGTACACTAAATTTGTTATATTCCAATTATAAATTCATTTAAAATTTCATTTTAGTTTCCCCAAATTATATGAAATCTATCAATTTTGAATTGATAATTAATAAATTGGTTTGGTGAAATAGGTTTTTAAGAAGAGAAATTTTGGAATTGTTCATTGTTTATGATTTTAGTAAAATTATTACAAATAGTAGTGTGGTATGATATATTAGATTTTTATTTATTTATTTATTTTTTAAATTTTTATTTTATCAAGCTTTATAACAAAAACAATTTTCATTAAAACTTTCATTCTTTATTAATGTTATTACTCATAATAATGAGTTAATATCATGTTAATTTTGGATCGATCAAAAGTTTAGAGTAATGAAATATCTCAATGTATGATTTTTTTAGTAGATGCAAGTTTGAAGAAGAGTTTACACCTCCAAGGATTTGATTCCTCTTTCTTACTTGATAGATTAAGAGTTAAGAAGATGGACTTATGTTGGTCCTTAATATATATATATATCTTTTGTGACTAAAATTAGAAGTGTTTCTAGTAAATTTGTGCTTGGTTGGAGCAAATACCCGAGGAATTCATTACATAGCAATTTTTCATTGAGATCTTCCACTAGGGTAATGATAAAATCCATGGTTCATGGAAGACATCCCACTGTTTTCTACAAATTCTACAAATTTTGCTACTCAACCCTTCTACACATTTACAAGGGTAAATTATTATATATTTTGACCATAATAGGATGCGAAAACAATACCTTATGTTATTTGGAAGGCTTTTGGAGTCGAGAATCCATGCAAAGTTGGAATCCTGAGGCCAAGTTAGAATTTGTTTCTCGTTCTTGCTTTTCTTGATTGGATTTCCTACCTCTTGCGAGAGGTGGTTCCACTTCTTTTGAGGAGATGTAGTTTTCAGCGTTGCCTCCAATGCATGATTTTGCTTGAGCTGCTCTAATTTCCATAACTTCTCGGTAAATATTTGTGAAACATTTCTTTATATTTGCAAGAGTGCATGGCGTAAATTCCAATGCTCTTTTCTCAAAATTTGACTATGGACTTGGAGGATTGATTAATGGAGGGGATTGCTCTTCATTGTCCATCAACATTTTTATATTTCGTTGATCCTCATTTGAGGTTTCATCCATAAGGGTATCTTCCTCTTGTTTTGGATTTTGAAGAGCCTCAAAAGAGGTTTTACTGATGGAAGGTCCCGTGGTTGGATCTCCTTCAACACGTTTCTTTGGAGTTGCCTATAAAGATGCCTCCAGTCCCCATGAAATATGAGCCTGATCTAAAAATCAAATCTCTTTCCATTTTCTTGGGAAATAAAAAGACATAGAAGCCCCTTCCTACTTCCAAGAAAGTCACTCGACCTCGAAGATATATATATATATATATATATATTATTAAAATCTTTCATAATGTGATATATATGGCATTGAATATATATATGAAAATGAGTTTATTTTGAGCATTAATTTTTTTATATATTTATTAATTAAATTTAAATATGAAGTTGGATGAGAATATGAATCATCATTATTTTAATTTATGGAGGAAAAAAGATATTCATTTATAGGTGTTATTTAATTTAATATATATTTCACATTTCCAGAGGCCCCGAAATCAACTAAGCACTTGTGGAGATTTTCATTGAAAATTTCAAGTGTTGATAATAAAGGGGAGTTTTACTTAAGCTTCTCCAATAAGACAGTTGAATAGGTGTGATAGTGATCATCCCCATGGAATTAGGTGGAACTTTTAGAAGTGTTGTAATCTCTAGTTAGCACGATTGCAAGGTCATTTTACATACATCCATGACTGATATATTATGCTTCATTTTTGCTAGTTCCTCTACAATGCTCTATTCTATGTGTGATGCACTAGGTTTTTTCATGGACCGAGATGAGGTGTAAGAAATGTAAGATAGTATCTTAGGGCATTCACTATGGGTGAGATGGGGAGTTATATTTTTTGCAAGTGTCTATTAGCTAAGCTTTGGGTTAGCTAAATTTAGGGTAGGAACTTTACCTCGAAAATGATATCTCCCTTTGAGACGGGATTCAATTTTTTTTCCCTAATGTTGATCCCAGAAAAAAAAATACCATGAAGAGGAGTTCTGGCAGTTCTAGTTGTGTGTCATCATGAGCTTTAGGAAATTCTTTTAATGTGTTAGTGTGGGTGTTTCTTTAGTAAATTACTCATTAATAAATATATTGGCCATTAATTCCATGTCTTCTTGCAACTAAATATAGGTTCCCTTTAAGTGATTCTCTTGATGGTAATGATAAATTTTGTCCATGGTGGCATCATCCAAATCTATATTAGGTCAGAGGTGACTCAATGAGGAGGATTTTCCATCCCAAGGATATATATGGCTTGAGGTTGGTCATGGCTTCCCCTATGCTCTTCTTAATATCAGATAATTCATTTGTCACTTTCTTAATCTTTCTTCAGAGATATCCTAATTTAGGAAACTCTCTATTTTTGTCCTTGAATTTAGGCATGGATTTATTCATGTTTATTCCCTTCCTAGGTTTATCTCACTTAAAATGATTCTCCTTGCAACCCATCATTTCTCACTCTACCTTTCCAACTTACATAATAGTCTTATGTAGGATTTCTTTAGTGGATCTCTTTAGCAATATGGACATAGGGGTAGGTAGAGCATTGGATTTTATTTTTATTTTTATACAAATTAGTGGAAGGTTATGTAAATTCCTTGATCCTATTTGTGTTTGACATAAACCTATGCACAATGTATTTAACATTTTTTTGTAGGTTGTCATAGATAAAAAAGGCCTTGTCGTGAGGGCTACAATCTTGACTAGGTTTCCAAAATTTCTAGAAGCAAGGTCTAGATGATATTCTAGTTGATGATACATATAGTGACTAGGCCAAAATACAATATGGATGGATTTTTCTCAAAGGTGTATGGGAAAAGAGGACAAACGACGTCCTCATGTTAAATTTTCATCAATTGGATAGCCAAGTTAAACTTGTTGATGTGGTCTTCAAGTATTTTAGACGTATTTGGGTTAAATTTTGGCAACAAACCATTGATTTGTTTAGGCATATTATGGGAAATATTAGTGATCATAAGCGCATACATATCGAACCAAGCGTAATTTAACTCTCCCATGTGGAAATTAAATTGAAAAATTGCTTTCTAGGCTCTTAGACATGATATTACAACGCTATGATAAAATTCACAATATCTAATGTTCTCCTCCTCCTAGGATTGATCTAACTCACATGGGCCTATACATAGTATCCCTTTCCTAATCCTCGAGTTTTGTAATGCAATTAAAAAATGATATTGCTGAGGGCCAACATGGATATCATGCCAAAACTATTGATTTAAATACCCTTCTAAATTTAATTGTAAATTGCTAAAGTTGAAGAAGAAGAAGAAAAACCTATACATATCCCAATAACTTGCTTGAGGAGGCATGTAAAGGGGATTGAGAAGTTTATTATCATTCCTAAAATTACTGTTTATGACCTTTTCTGTTCAAGCTGAAATACTTAACTTCCAAGAAGTTTTGAGAAGTTATTCTGGGAAGAGGTATGGGGTTGGCCCTTTTGGAAATAGTGAGAGGGGGGTGAATCAATATTTCTTTCCAATTGTTAAGTTATGCCAGTTAAGTTTTTTATCACAAATTAATCTAGGGCATAAAAATATGAACAATAACAAATTTTTTTATTAATAAGATGACGAGGACTCCAGTCCTTCTTTACAACAATTCAATCTCTAGCCTATAAAATACATTATTCAATTTTTGTCAAGGCTCCAACCTTGGGTGAGGACTCCAATTCTCACAAAAAATCCAAGCTCGAACTTGGTCAACTAGATGACTCCAATCTTCTCAACAATTTGAAGCTCCAACTTGGATAAAAACAAAATTTTACAAAAAAGACTTACTTCACAAGAGATCCAAAATTTCTTCAAATGCTTCATGATTGCCTCTCTCAATAGTACTTGAACACAACTGGCTCAAAGATAAACAATGGGTCCTCTCCAAACAAGTATTCAAGATCTCTTCGAGAGTTTTCCAAGGGACAAACTTCAATACTCATTTTTCTTTAACCATAATTCAGAGATACTTTCAAAAAATGCTCCAAAGTACTCTTCAAGGTATATTACCTTTAATCCTTTTCCAAAATTCTGCTCCAAGTTTTATCAAGACTTCAAGTTTGCTACAACAAGGAATCCCAACAATTTCTACAAGGATATTTCAAGGAATTTACAAATCAACTACAACTAATGCTTCAGATGTCTTCAATAAAGATAACTTCAAAAACTGCTCCAATAGATGTTCCACAACTACTTCACATAATCCGAATTTTTGTTGGAGAAGTTGAAATGTTACTCCTGTAATAGGCCAAAGTATACTCCTGAAATAGGTCGAGGTATTTTCTTAAAGTAGGCTGAGGTTATATGTTTTGCAATAGGCCAAGATATACTGTTGTATGGATCATAAATTGGTTTTTCCTAGTAGGTCGAGGTCATCTCCTTCAAGTGCACCTTAGTTCTATACTAGGGTGAGGATAGATCAAGCAGAGGTCCAAGGTTTGTAGCTCAAGACAAGGTGTGCAAATGTGCCATGAAAGCCAAAGAGATTTATGCTCAATAATCATTAAAAACCACAAAAGTATCTCCACAAAATCCACAAAAGTGTATCCTCCATGAAATTCCACAAAATTATTTCCACAAAATCCACAAAAGTGTATCTCTATGAAAATGCACAAAAGTATCCTTGTTTTGCCCCTTGGTTCATGAGTTGTGAACCTCTCTTTTTATCTACTTTAGATCTGACTCTTCCTCTTATGTATATCAACCAAATTTTATGACCAAATGAGGAGTGATCTCCTTTTATTTATACACATAAACCATTCATGAATAAACACATATGTTAGAGAGAGCCGACCTGAGTTTACGTAGGCACATGTCGGTTGGCTTCAAAAAATATATTTTTTCAACTTAAAAATTCATTTTCTCTCAAACTATGAAGAGTTAGGAGGCAAGTAAATGCTCATTGGAAAGTTTTGATGTCCTCTATCAGCCTATGTCATCATTTCCTTGAGTTGATGTCTCCTTTGACATCAATAACATATTTTCTTCAAACATTATCCCCCTTTTTTTATTGATGGGAACTACTTCCCACAAACTGCTCCCCATGTCATCATGCTTATCATGTTGCTCCCCTTGTCTTCATACTTTTCCCCCTTTGACATCAATAGGAAAGGGATTCTCTAATGAGATGCAAGCGAGATGACCCCCATATTTTGACGAAGATGTTCAATTGCTTCTTGAGGTAGGAGTTTTTTGAAGATATTTGTAATTTTTTCCTTAGTATTGACATATTCCAATTTGATGTTTTATTCTCCAACCTGTTCTCAAAGGAAGTGGTACTTGACTAGAATATGTTTTATATTTGAATGCATCACCAGATTCTTCGAGATATTGATTGCAATGGTATTATCACAATAGAAGGTGATGGGTTGGTTTGTTTCTATTTTGACATCCTTCAAAGCTTCCTTCATCCATAGAATATGTGTACAACAATCTGTAACTACTAAGTATTTGAATTCAAATAAATTTATGTCAATTAAACGAGAATCGTGACCTGAAAATGAGAACTTTAATAAAAAACCCCCAAAAAACATGAAAAACAACCTGAAAATTAAAAAAAGTGTATGATGGAAGGACATTTTTTTTTGTCCAATGGTAAATTTTCAACATTTAAAAAAAATGGTAGTCAAAACTAAAATTTTAACAAGAAAAAACACCCTGAAAACAAACAATGTCGATGCTGGAACATTGCCTTTTTTTTGGGCAGGGGGGGGCAAGTTTTCAACATTTTTTAGCAATGGCATTAAAGATAAAATATCATGACTCTGAAAAACCTTATAATTCCTACAATTTTCAAGCATTCCATTAAAGATAAAATATCACGGCTTTGAAAAGCCTTAAAACAACAACAATTATAAAGATAAAATATCACGACTCCAACAAACCTTAAAATTCCAACTATTTTTAGGCATGATGTTAAAGATAAAATATCACATCTTTGAAAAGCCTTAAATTTCCAACAATTTTTAGCCATGGCGTTAAAGATAAAATACTTATAACTATTTTCAACTATAATATTAAAGATAAAATATCATCTCAGAAAAACCTTAAAATTTTGAAAAATTTTCAACCATGGAATTAAAACCAAATATCATGACTACAAAAAACCTTTAAAATGAACACCTGAATGAAAGAGTCATTATATTAAGAGTAATTTCCATTTTAAATGCTAAAAGTATAACTGTTTTAAAATCTTAGCCTAAGACAACTCGACACATGGCAACGAAAATTAAAAAATCAACCATCAAATTGACATGTAGTGGAGGTGAACTCGGCTCATTGCAATGAAAACTTAAAAGTCAACCATGAAATTGACATACAATGGGGGCAGACTTGATCTATTTTAACGAAAAATTTAAAATCTACTATCAAATTGATACATAATGGGGTCGGGACGTTAGTCGATGATCAACATGGACTCTGCAGAAAAAATAAAATAAACAAAAATAATAAATAAGTAAAAATTAAAATTCAAAAGAAAACAACAATTATTAAAAGATTGAAAAAATTTAAAACAAAAACAAATTAAAAAAGTTAAAAAATAATAAAATTTAAATGAAAAAATATATTAAAGCATTAAGAAAAAGATAAAAAAAAACAAAAAAGACCCAAAAAAAAAAAAATCAAACTAAAAAATATAAAAAACACAAAAAGAAAAGAAAAAGCAAGCATAAAAAATGTAAAAAAAAACCAAAATTAGATCATAAAAGATAAAAAAATAAAAAAATATTTCCAAAATAGCATAATTTAAGAAAAAAAATGTCCCTCGAACCAGATCCCCGCAAATCCTCTGGCACACTTCCCAATGCCCTCTGTCACCATCCTCCACTTGGCTCACATCCCTCACCAAGTGGCAGACCTAGCCTTTACACCTCCTCCCCGACTCTAGTCGTCTCTCTACATGGCTCCTCTCCTCCCTCACCCTTGCAATAAATAAATTATAACCATGAAAATTCGTTTTTCCCGAATTTATTCACCTTTTTCCATCCTCTCCAATGCTTCCTCTAGCTTCGACACTTCAACTCCACTCTATTTCCCTCTGACCATGAACCATGAGAGGGGGAGGGTCCGATACTCGGGTAGATGTAGAAGCTGAGGGTGTCTCCCCACCACCTTCGATGACGCCACCATTGATGTGATGTTTGATTATGATGTTCTTCAGTCCATTCATAGGGAGGTCCTTTCCATGGAGGAGGTGAAGATTCACAAAGGTTGTCTGACCCTCTGGACTCTTAGGAACCTCCTCGTACGGCAACTCAAGGAAAAGGCTCAAGAGAGGTTGTAGGCCTCCGAATGGATTTCCAAGCTCACTACCCACCAAATCCACTTTGTCTCCTCACTAAGGAAGCTTACCAGAGTCCTCCGTGTCAAGTTCCTGCCAAACATCCCCTCCTCCTCCTCCCCTAATCCCTCCCCTTCGCCTTCGCCGCTTGTTGGCTCCTCCACTCCGCGCATTCCTTGCACTCCAGTGGCCCATCCCCCTCCCTCCCATGCTCCCGTCGCATTGGAGGTTGACACAACCTCCTCCCCTACCCGTCCAAGTCCCTATGGATGCTACATTTTGGAGGAGCTTCTGGAAAAAACTGGCAACATGCAGGCTCAAGGCATCGCCTAGGTGTAATGTGGCACCAGCGCGGCAGCAATGCAATTCTAATGTGGAAATTTAGCTCCTCGGCTATATGACAACTTTCAGGTTAGTTCTCTCAGTCCAATCTGGCCTCTCAGTAGGCCTCCTCAGTTTTCTTATTTTGGATGGTTGGCGGACCTGTGTTTGAGAGCCTTCTGGCTCGATGTGCACCAATTTTGGCCTCCCATGCAATAACTATGTAATGATAGATCTTAGGAGCATGTTTTTGGTTGATTTTTAGTTGTTTTTTGAAAAATATAAGACCTTTGGGCTCCATTTTCTCCTTCTCGGGGCAAAGCCCTTCAATCTCCATCTCCGATTTCGTCACACAAAAAGTCGAGAATGCACTCTTGAATGTAAAGTATGTAATTTTTTTGCTTGTAAATATAATGTAGATACATTTGCTTACCAAAAAAAAACAACTAAATAAAATCAAGTGAGATAATTAAAAAAAAACATATAAAAAAACAAACAATTTAAAAGAATTAAAAGAATTAAATTAAAAAAATTAGTTAAATGATAATAACTCTTAAGTTAAAAAAAACAAAAAAATATATAAGAAACATTAAAATGTTTTTATTTTTTTAAATTTTATTTTATTTGTTCTATTATATATATCTAAATATATGAATGACAAAAAAAATTAAAAATGATATATATATATATATGACAAACAAAAATTAAAACATAAAAAATTAAAAATTAAAAAATATAATTACATATATATATATATATATATATAGCTTTTAATTTTTAATTTTCTTATGTTTTAATTTTTTTTGTAAGCTTGGTATTACATACATTTTCATTAATTTTAATCAGCAAGTTACAACTAGATATATACTGTTAGGTGGCCTCAACTTGCCCTGAACGAGAAACCAAGTCTGTTGGCCACCTAATGGCGTGGTATGCCATCCAAAAACAATAAGTTATGAGTCTATCAAACCAATCTAACAACTACTGGATGCTCATACATATTATATCTTTTACTTGCCTATTGGCATGACTAGTTATACATATAAAACTAAATGCTATCCGCATATAAACAGTAAAAAAAAACAACAACAATAATCATCATAAAAACTAATCTACTTCCATCTTTCTCACACGATGAAATAGATTGGTCTGCAACTGAACCCTAGCTCTTGCCCTATCCCTTGGGTTCCTCTGTGGCATCAGTTATGGAGCAGAATGATCGCCACATGGGGTCCTCTTTCAAAGAACAGGTTGTGGGCTCCTCCCACACTCCTAACCTTTCATTCTTCACGCGCCTAATAAAATCTTCAGCCTCTCCCCATTCAGATTTAGCTCCCCTTGTCAGGAAAAAGACAAAGATAACCACGACCCCAATCAGGTTTGCTTTGCAAACGGGCACCAAGATAAGACAGGGGATTCTGAGCGAACAATACACCTGTCAAAGAACCAGGATGCTAAAAACTCTAAAGCTAAAGAGAGGGATCAGAACAAGAAGCAAAATACGCATGTCTGCCACCCAAAAGCATCGAAAATCCAGATATAGAGGTCTACAGGGAGTACATGAAAGAACATGCCATCATATGTAAATTTATGGGAATCTGGCCCTTAGAATGAGCCCTTAAAGGTTGGATCCAAGCTAAATGGAACCCTAAAGGGGCAATAGAACTTCAGCTCGGATCGAAGGGTTTCTTCACTATTGTCTTTGCTCTCCTGGAAGACAAGGAGAGAATCTTCGAAGGGGGTCCGTATTTTTTCAACTCAGCTGGTCTTTATATGAGATTCTGGAAGGAGAACTTTACTCCTGAAAAAGAAGACTTCACTCGAGTCCTTGTCTGGGTAAGACTATATTCTCTCCCTACAGACTACTAGGCACCCTCGGTTCTCCAAGCCATTGGCAATAGTCTGGGAAAATACATCAAGATGTCAGAGGGTACCACAAATGCTCATTATATTTCATATGCTCGAATCTGCGCATATATTGATGTCTCTGACGCCCTTCCAGAAGCCATCAACTTGAACTTTTGAGATGAAACCTGGACTAAAGTAGTGAACTATGAACACATACCATTTCATTGCAGGAAATTCCATGAGCGTGGTCATCTCTTTAGAGACTGCCCATAGAACCAACCACCCCCAAAAGAAATTCCATTGAGCATGAAGGACGAGCAAGGATTCATCAAAGTAAGTCACAAAAGTAGGCAAAGTAGAAGGAACAACACGGGAAGAGAAATCCCAAAGTAGGCACATCAAAACAGATATGAAATCCTTGCTCCTACTACAGAGGAAACTGGATAGTATAGCAATAGCAAGGATCAGAACAAGGAAATGGATATAGACATGGAGAACAAATTCAATCTCTCTCAAGCAGAACAAGCAACTCAGGAGGAAAATGAAAAGGAATTCACACTAGACCTACCTACTTCAGAGGAAAAGTGATAGAGGACATCCTGATGGGAATGGACCTGCAGAATATCTCAAAGGAATGGACCTCACACTAGTACATTTGGGGGAAATTCCGACACTTGGTTCCAACACTTTTGACCAAATGTCAGAAATTTCCCCAAATTTTTTCAATCTCGCCCGAAACCGTCACTATACTGACATTTAGAGAAAAGTGTCGCAATACCGACACTTAGACAAAGTTTCGCAATTGCGACGTTTGGAGGAAGACGTCGCAATTGCGACACTATGCCCCAAAGTGTCGCTATTGCGATGGTTGCCTCCAAACGTCGCAAGTGCGACACAATGTCTAAGTGTCACAATTGCGATGTTTGGAGGCATTCGTCGCAATAGCGACACTTTGGTCGCCGTCGGTATAACGACACTTATATGCCTTTGCAAAATCCGTGTCACTTATGGTTTATTTTTTATTTTCTTTTGCTTGAACTAAGTCTTATTTCCATGTGGAATGTGTAATTTCACTTTTATTGCATATTATAGAATGTGTTTGTTTATAAGATTATATGATACATGTGAGATAAAGGTTTATTATTTATCATATATAAATAAATTTTATCAATATTGTACATTTACACTTTTATGAGGTGATGTTATAAGTAAGTTCATAAATATCTCTTTTTAATCCTCATTTTACTCCATGAATATGTTTGGAAATGAAATTTCAATAGATTAATTTTCTCCTAACCTATGTATCATCAATATTGTACATTTACATTCTTAATTATGAGGTGATGTTATAGGTAAATCCATGAATATCTCCTTTTAATCTTCATTTTGCTCCATGAATATGTTTGGAAATGAAATTTCAATAGATTAATTTTCTTGCTATTATATGTTTTATGAAGTTATGGTAAGGAATTCTCTCTTGTTCTTCTTAGAAATAATTATATATAATTTTTTTTTTTCAAAATAGATTAAAAAATTATATGAGAAAAATTATTAATTCATCAATATGTGTGTGTGTATGTTGTGATGAATAATTTCATAGTTCAACTTAATGGTTCATTATATAATCATGTGACCATCACCAATGATATATCTTAAAAAGCAACTAAAAATCCATGTGTACAAAATCGATGTATACTCTAGAGAGTGGTTCTCATATCACTATGTAAATTGTTGTATGCTACTTCAACAAAATTATAAGATAAACTGTAATACACATCATGTATGCACCATAACAATTTCCATACAACTAATTTGTTTTAGGATACATGTGGCATTCTAGGGGTAAATTCCATATGATGTGTATATAAATCTATTAGGTGTTGGCAAGTTGTGAGTATCTAAGAAATGATAAGGAATATCCATACATCACGATCTTGTAATGTGATTATAAATTGTGTCTATAATTTCCATAAAATGTATAAATGATTTGTTTTAAAAAAAATCAATACAATCAACCCTAAACAATGCTCATGATGTGGAATGTCATTGGCGAAACCAAAATGATGGTCACATGTCCCATTTCTATGGTAATGGTGATCATATATCTGTTGTAGCGACACTTGATGAGCAATTAAATAAATCTCAGAGTGTGACTCATTGTGCCATATTTTTTTAAAGCATGATTTGTTTTCCTAGTTTTTACTAATTTGTTAACGTATTTTATTCATTTGGAAAGCTAATTAATGATGCTTTAAGTAATTGGTACCTAATGAGAGATCATCTTCACATCTTCACTGAAATATATTTGGTAATTGTAGTCACTATATGAACCGCACATGCATGCTACTTAGGAAAAATTGAAATATAAACTATAATACACATCTTATATCTGCCATAACAATTTCCATACAACTTATTTACTTCTAGATACATATGAAATACTTCAGGTAAATGCCATATTATGTGTATACCAATATAGTAGGTGTTGGTAAGTTATGAGGATCTAAGAAATGATAGGGTATCCACACATTAGTGCCCTGGTGATTTTTTTGCATAATTTTTTATTTGCTGTAATTTTGTTGCTTGGATTTGTTATAGATTTCAAATAATGCAATTATCTACCAATTGTTCTTTATAAAGAAGAAGTAAAATAAGTAGTCACCTAAAAGTGAGCCATCTGAAAATATTGGTAACATGAGTAACCTGGTAAGTTGTAAATGAAAAGTGAATAACCTCCACTCACCAACAGGTGGCAGGCAGGGTTGGAATTTGGATTTCTCTTTACCTGTCACACAAATTTTTTTGACGTTTTGGTCATTATTTTTCTAGTCAATAAACGTTACGTTTAAAATTTTGCACTTCATTAATGACGTTCTCGTAATAAATTAACCCTTCACCAATAAAAGTTTGATTAAAAAATTGAACGCTCTTCCATTTTCTTTGGATTTTGGAGTGTGATATATCTGTGTCATGGACTTTTAATACCTAAAGTTTCAAGAGAAATAATTGATTCTTGTCAAACTAATATTTCCTCAATATATTCTATGATCTACTAAAAATTACTTCAAAAAGAAAGTAACCTTCCAATATAAAGAAAAAAACATGAACGAGCTTTCCCTAAATTGCAATAAATTTATGTTTATTATTAATATTGCATAATCTGTCTTATAAAAATTGCATAATCGGACTAAGAATAGATCCTCAGTGCAATTTTTATTGTTGTTGTGATTAAAATAATGAGCCAAAGAACGCTAAGGCACTCAGAGAAATCCATCTATGTATTATTTCTCACAAAATCATGTTGAGTAGTGGAGACTAAGCGCTATATTTTTTTTGTCCTCAATTTCTCTATTAATTATGTCTATGTAGTTATAAGAATAACAAGCCAAAGAAATCTCAGGCTTCCAGAGAAATTGGTCTCTGTGTGCAGATATTAATGATTACTATTGACTAAATGTTATACCATTTGAAATTGCTGAGCAAAATTAATCAGGCCATGATGTACCATTTGTTAGTATCTATTTTCTCATGTATGAAAGTTGATGTACCATTGAAATTTTAATAATTCTATTGAAAGTTTAATAACTATAATATATATATATATATAATTTTTTTTTTTTTTTTTTTTAAATTTAATGATTAATAATAATTAAATTAAAATTCTTAAAAGACAAAATAAAAGCCTAATAATCATGAACTGTTATGATAATGTAAAAATATAGAACTTAGGCTGAACATAGTTACAAAGATACCAAGAAAATAAGAGTGCATGTGAATGATAACCTCTTTCTTGACAACCTATGAATGCCATTCTCAATGAAGACTCAAGACTCAACTGGATTGGATTGTGTATCAAAACAATAGGAATGAATCAAAGTTCAATGAATGAATAACTTGATCGAGAAAATTTATAGGAAAGGTAACTTGACTATCAATCTACTAAACCTCACTTCCATGATTAAAAAAACACCCCCACCTTCTCAATGGTCCCATCATGGTCCACCTATTGAAAAATAACCAACAAATATTATTTTTTATATATTTTTGCATGGCCATTGGACAATGATTTACTATGGTTTTCCTACTGAATTCCAATGGATGATTATTCAAAAATATTGAGAATTAGTTTAGCCTCAAGGCATAGCCAAGAGTCTTACTGGATAATTATAGATTACCTCTCCATTGGATGATTGTAAATTTTTCATCTACTTTTTTCACGTGAGTTTCAGTTGATGCTAGATCTTTGCCTTCTATTTCTTTAGTGAAGCTAAGAGTTAACTTTGATCTTACATTAATAACTATACTTGCATGAATATCCATGCTTTTACACTTCCCCACTGTGGTCAATGTTGATGTATGGCCTTAGCCCATTGATCTTATAATTAACTCACTATTCATATTCAATTTTCTCCAGTTCAACCCAATAAAATAAGGAAAATAGAAAATGAAGTCTTGATTTTTCTTTCCAGTGCTCCTACATAATACAAATACTCTTAAAAACCAATTAATATATAAATTGTCATCATTCATGATAAAATCAGTTTCAATTTTTTTAATGAATCTGCTTACAATTAATAGATTACATTGCTCACAGAATAAGAGATAATTTAGAACTATGATTTCACAATAATAAATTACCCTAGCAGTTCAAACTTCGAACATACCTTATGAAATTAAAATATGGCAGGTTAATGAGCCAATCTAGTTTCCTCGGAGCCAATCTTGAGCTCGGCCTAAGTTTGAATGCCTTGAGAGTGCGAGTGGAAGGAAATAGACGCCTAAAGCTTTTATTTTGTGCTTGTGTAATTCACTGTTTGACCATCAAGCCAAGCCACCAACTATATTAACACTACTTCATGTTGGGGCAGATTGGCATTCTAATTTTTTAGTGCTATAGCCGTACTTTTTCACTGCTTCACTAATCACAACCTTGGAAGTTTCTAGGGCAATGGGCTTTATTCTTTCTTTGGTGTTTTATGTAAAAGAAAGGATTTTTGAAAGTTTTGTAATAGGAAGGGGAAAACTAAATTGATTCTAATTTTAAAATATCAATAATGATAAGTGGTAATTCCTTTATTAAATTTTTAATTTTGAGTGAGCCCAAAAAGTAACTTTCCTTACTTTTTGAGTACAACCTTGCAATTGCGAAGAGGACTAGTGTTGCAAAATTATTGGTAAGTGGAAATTAAAGGGCGTAAGAACATTTTTGAAAAAAATTCAAACGTCAAAATTAAGTCTTCTATCCTTCCTAGCACGTCATGGAAAACGGGAATCCACAAATTCTAGTCGTCAAATACGTGTAAAATGCCTTATGACGGGCAAAATGGAGGACCGGTCCTATGCTGCTACATGAGTTAGGGTTTCATGTGGCAGCAGGGAACCTTGTATAGTTTTTCAAGGATAGGAAAGGAGAGTATTATCAGTTAATCATCACATGAAACTTCATCACCATTTGAAAATTGTGTCCTAATTTGAAACAATAAGACTACCCAACTATTTCATTATTTAATTTAGATTGTGTAATACAAAAAAATATCCTAGATAACTTAAATAATGTAAGCACTTTTGTAAAAATTTAGTGGGGAGAACCTTCAATTACATTTATTTTGAAGATCCACTTGCATTTTAAGCCATTTTAATTAGTATTTCATGGCTATTCTAGTAAAAATTTCAACCTCTTGTAGAAATTTGTTTGTCACTTGTATTAGAAATGAAAAAATAAAATGTATATAAAAATGATTTGAAATGAAAAAATCAAATGCGCACTACATAAAAATGATTTTATTAAAAACTACATTAACGTTTGATATCACACGCGCATTCGCCCTCAGCTCTTGCAGAACAACATTCGCCCTCGCTCTTGCAGAACAACATTCGCCCTCAGCTCTTATAGAACATCATTCGCCCTCAGCTCTTGTAGAACAGTATTCGCCCTCAGCTCTTGCAGAACAGCATTCGCCCTCAGCATTCACCCTCAGCTCTTGCAGAACAGAATTCACCCTCAACTCTTGCAGAATAGCATTCACCCTCAGCTCTTGCAGAACAACATTTTCCCTCAGCTCTTGTAGAACAACATTCGCCCTCAGCTCTTGCAAAATGGTAAGTTCTTACTGCAGGCCCTTCCTCCTATAGTAGGGTTGACTCTATTTGGGTTTTTTGGTCAATTCCATTGGATTGTGTTAGGCTATAGGGTTCTCTCTAGATGGCTTCCAATGTTCTTTTGGATGAGTTTCAAAGAGGATGTGTAAGATGTGTTTGTGCTTGCATGAATTTGACTCCACCAGTTTCATGAAGTTTAAGCTATGGATTTTAGTTCGACAAACTCATCCATCTCAACACCCAGTAACGAATTTCCCTTGGTATGATCTATATTGAAGGTGAAGTGCAAAGTGGTAGAGAATGGGAGATCGAAAGTCATCAAATTTATCACAAGGGTAGTACTCCAGATCGAAAGTGATGAGCTTTAGTTCTCCATATTTGGGGATTTTCTGATGACATACCAAAGGTCACATCCATACAACCATATCAAGGTCAATGTTGAGATCATTCTCATATAGATATAGGTCACTAATATATAGGGTTAATATCATCATCACTATCCATGGAAAGCGAATGGTTACAAAATCTGTGATTATGGTTGGCTCATTTATAATTATTACCCATTTACAGTAGAGCACAAAAACACTAAATATGGCTCGAGCAGAGCCTTTACAATAGGCAATGGAATTGCAGCTGCTTCATCAATAACCAATAGCTCCACTTGAAAAAACTTTTCACAATCTTGGGGCTGGATATACTACAGAGCAAACAATTGTAGTTATCATTCGTTCTCCAATATATTAATATACTTTTTACATTGAACTGAAGAAAGGGAAACAATAAAATGCTAGCCATCATACAATGCTTTGACATAAGAGTTTTGAGTGACATACTTGAAAAAAGAACTCATCCATTGATATTTATAATCATTCGAGTTATTGAAGTTAAAAACAATGTCAAGAATCAAGATTCAATACCCTCTATTATCTTCATCACCCAATACAAGATTTAAATTTTTCCCAAAGAAATGCTTATTAAATTGGCAGCCATTATTTCTCCCTGCTTTAAAAACCCTACATTTAAATGAAAACAAGCATTGCATTTCAACTACAAAAATCTATTAGTGTTCAAATGTACATGTGTGCATCACTTGTGTAGAGTATTCCTTTTCCACTTTCACATTATCCAAGAATGTGTGCAGTATAGTTCATATTTTTTGTGATTTAGATTATCTTGAAAAAGGAAAGGTAAATTATTTTCCATGGAAAAAGAAGGTTTTCCCTTTTTACTACTGGAAATGGTACAAAAAAGTTCCATTTCTACCCGAAACTCCTATGAAACAGGAACCAAATAAAGGCCATGTCCTCAATGGACAACATTTGGCTTTGAAAATGGTCATTGCACCATGTTGTTTCTTATATTACAGCACAATAGTTTCTTAGGTCATTTCTTGTTTCTTGAGATGAAAAACAACCAAAGAAATCGTGAAGATCCTTTTAAGAAATAAATGACCATTTCTCAATCATATCTCAACTATTTTTTATTTTATTCAGTGGTTTCTTACTTTGAGAGAAATTTGACACTTTTATAAGGAATATAACATAAAAACACAAAATGGGAAGGACTTGATGAGGTAGATGACGTTTAGTTGTTGTCAATTAAGAATTGATAATACACGATGCATGTTCTGTACTACAAACTAGATTCCTTCCTGGAGTTATGACACAGAGTATTGAATCAAAGTTGTAGTTTCTAACTTCTTGTATTTCTTCATCAATCTTGAAATTCAGACATTGCATGTCTTCATTGCTTCATGTTTGAATAATTTGCATTATATCATACAATAGGAAATTAGGAATTATGATTATTATTACTTTATGGATCTGTTAATTTACTTTTAAGTTTTCATGGTTTAGTGTGAAATTATTCTTGTGTGCCCCTAGGCCTAGGTGAAGGAATGCCAAGGACTGAGAACCCTAGTTTTTAAATGGTATTGTTTCTTATACCCAAAAACTCCTCAACATCACTTCTTATTAGTTCTTAATAATAGTGCTGTAAACAATTTGAGAATTGATATAGCAAAATCTCGCACTTCTCAAGATAAAGTTCTAAAGCTAAAGTGTGATACCATGTGTAATTCAATAGCCCCATTGTCACCTCACCAACCTCTTTTCACTTCGGGCTAGCTCTTCTGCAACTCAAGGGGGGTTCTCCCTAGTAGATGTTAGGGATCTAATGGCCCAACCAAACCAAGTCAAGAGCCCCCTAACTCTCTATGTTTACTACTATCAATCAAAATATTGAACAATAGGGTCGGACATGCATCCTGAAGATAAAATTGCCAGGGTATTTTTGGGTAATTTCAAAGGGAAAGTCCCCAAACACATATAATCAAGGAATTATAACGTGATTTCAAACATTAAATATCAACAAAATTGTTTAAAGGATATTGAAAGGAAAAGGTGATGGAAGATAGAAAGTGCCTTACTTAAATGCTCTAAGGATTTTTCAATAGTTGCTCCAAAAGCTTCACTTCAAGGCCCTTCAAGATCGTCTCCAACAATGCTATACCATAAGCTTCAACAATGTTGCTCCAAAAATGTCCTCAAGGTATTCACAACAAGTTTACTAGAAGTTTCTCCAACAATATATTCAATAAGGTCTTCATTGTCAACTCGCCTCTTGTTTGGGTGCCTTAATGTGCAATGACATGTTTCCAGGATTGAATTCAATGCAAGGCATATTTGAAACTCTAACTCTGTCTTCCGGTGTCTTATTATAAATTATTTCATTTTTCGTTTTGTGTTTTCAAGTTAGATATTTTTTTCAAGTTTTTACATTTATAATTTTATTGCAATGTGGCAGACTGATCAGGGTAGTACAGGAACAACCCCAAGACGGGATGATCACGGAAAGAGGCCAGCGGAAGAACATGTAAAGTGCCAGCATTGCTCCATCTTCAGGTATTTTAGTTATTTACATAATTGAAATAATATTAATTTTGTTCAAATATGTAGACACCTAGCCATGGTATGCCTAATGATTCCCTCTATGAGGAAGAGCTTTCTTCATCCCTATCTCCAGCGCTCTTGTTGTGAAAAAAGGCATGAAATGCAAGGTCAGAATTTGATACTTTGATAGACGTGCCTCAAACACCTGAAACATAAGAGAGGATAAAACAAATTATGACCTAGCTAGAAACATACCAGGTAATAATAAAAAGTCAAAAAGATATTTTTTTTGTTCTACATGAGATGAATTGTGATAGTTTGATTTTTAATTTTTACATTGACTAAACTAACAAAAAGTTCTTTTGTATGTAGCATTTTCTGAAACTTGCTGAATCCGGTGTTGGTGGTAGTGGGACACAAGGGCAAGAGATTTCCCAGCAACCGTCTCGTACACCTTCTACTCCTTTAGGTGCCAGCCAAGAAACACACCCTGCCCAAGCAGACACCCAGCCAACCGCTGAACGTGTTGGCAGTGATGAGGCTGATATGGCCAACTACATTATTGCATTTCCTGGAGATACACGTGTTAGCTCCACAAGGACCATTAATGGCACGTTGTTGGTGAACGATGAAGGTGTCCCTATAAAGGACGTACAACTCCCAGGTAAATTTTAATATTTTAACTATTTCATGTACTCTATCTAAAACATATTTATCATGATTTTTATTTTTAAAATAATGATAATATCTTTTTTTTTTTTTCCTGTGTAGGAAACAATGAGTTTTACAGGTTTTTGGAGAGCCATGCGTTGGTAATTTTTGGCCCAACCATACGCACAAGGTGGAATTCCTAGAATTCCAATCTGAAAAAAGAACTTCTAGATTATCTAGAAGCCCTTTTTGGGGTTGACACATTTGACAGAACAACGATGGCTCGGGTAGCCGGAAAATATTTAAAATATACCAAGGACACCTATAGGATGCAATTGCAATTTAACCTTAGATACGAGCATCCTCTCACAATTCCAAAGAGTGAGTGGAGAGCACTCATCCATGACGGAAAAGAGAAAAGGGCAAAGAAAGAAGGAAAAATGCCAACTGGACCCGCAAGGTAAATTACAACTTTAATTCAATAGCTTTAATTTTCTCTATGTCTAAAATAAAAGTGTGCTACGTCATATCTGACTTCAATATTTTAATGATAGGTTGCCTGACACCTCGAAGGCAACCAAAGGTAGGATTGAAAAAAAGGGCCATCACAAGCTATGTAGGTTTTAACCTTGAACATAAATTATCTACACACGAATCTTATAACAAAAAATAAACAATAGCGAGAAAATAAAACATAAAACAGATAAACACAGAGATTTTCTCCTGGATCCCAAATCGGGACGACCAGCTTGATTTTTCATTATATTCCTTTTAGTGTTACAACACATATATATACATGCCGAAGCATACATAAACCCCAATCCATTAACCCTGGATTAGAACATAACCGTAGCTCCCTTAACCGGATCTACAAAATACCGGGGGCCGAAAACCATCATACCCCAAAACCATGTGCAAAATCATGCACAAAACATGGGTGGGTCCTCCTATGAGTGGGTCCGCACACCAAACAAATTTTCGCCGGGGCGCTGCCCTGGACCCCAACAGTGGGGGGCCTCCCCCCTTGTGATCTCCCTACTGCGCCCAACGCAACGTACAGCACGTGGGGCTAGTCGTGGAAAGAATATAACACATACCAACAAGCTAGGCCAGGGTGACTACTTGAAATTAGCCGCAAGAATTGTAATTAAGTAGCTAAACATCTTATAATTAATTGTATCGCCTTCCAACGTTTTTGTAATCCTATCAAATATGATTAAAAATACACAATCATATGTAATGTAGGGTGATGAATTCGGAACATAAACTACAGAGGAAGATAAAAATATCACTTTCCATTTCGGCTATCAAGCCGTAGTTGAACGTCGCAGAAGCTTGGGGCAGGTCCCAAGATCCAGAATGCCTAATAAGGTAAAACATTAACCTTTCAATATGTTTGTTTTCGTCCATAGATTTAATTTCTAACAACTTTGTTTAAATCAGGGGAGCATCACTACCGATGAGGCAAATAACTCAGTTTTAGAGCCAGATGTAGATGTTCCTCACGTGCAACCTGATCATTGTTGTGGGGACCAGGCCGACAATGCTACTATCAGTGAGGGTTGTGACGGTAATTAATTTCCACTTATAATTTTTTCTAATTATACCTTGATGGTTATCCTTATAAAGTTTTTGTTTAAATGACAGAGAATGTTTCCCTTGAGGATCTTACCACCAGAGAGGAAGACAGGGCAACAGTCCCAATGGCGACAACTGGTGCACCAGGTAAATAATCTCATTGCAATTTTTTTATTAATATTACCGAACTAGTTCAATGATATTTAAAAACTAAAAATTAAAATTTAATATTATTTGTTTTTTTAGGCGATGCCCCGTCACTGGATGAGACCAGACATCGTGACTACGCAACTAGGTCAGCAGTGCGGGTCGAAAGGCACGAAACAAGCGCAGAGCACGATGATATTGATGATGTAATTAGGAGCTTTAGAAATAGGAAGAAGAAAAATAAAATTTGATAATGTAAAATATTGTATTATTATAAGACACACGTTAACATACTTGGAATGTTTTTTGCGTTATATAAAAACTCACTTATCATACTATTTTTATGTCAAGCATTAATTTCAATGTTTCCTTGCATACTTTTTGTTGAATTGTTTTTTTATTAGTTATTGAATATTTTTTTTATGCTCATGAAAGTAAAAAACAAAATATAGATTGGGTATTGGGGAATTGAGAGTGATGTGGGGGAGGGGGGAGGGGCCATAAGAGCTTCCACCTTCACGTGGTTGGCCCTGTTTAGTAGAGAATAATTTATTGGAGCGATTTAATCTTGGAGCAAACCTCCCTCGATCCAACGTAGCAACAAAAGTCACTGTTGACTTAGTTGCTACTCTTTCAAATCGTGGGAGGCTTGTTCCAAGTTCATGCGACTCCAATAAATTGTTCTTGAAACGAAGAGGAGCTTATTCAGGTATGTTTTGACATTTTCAACATGTGTTCTAACATTATCATAAGAATGCATCTTAGAGTAAAAAATACTACATCAATTACTTGTATTTATTGTATAGATAATGATGGGATTTTGATTGACTTGGCAGTGCAGGTACAAATCCTCTTGCATCATGAGCAATACAACTTGTCAACCAGGGTCATGTCCAGGATATTTTTGCTTGCGCGCTTGATCAGGTTCGTAATATCACATTTTGTAAGTTCCTTTACAGTTCATAATTCAATATTAAGCTTGTTCATGATTATTGTCTAGGTTTTTTGTATGTGTTTTTTCATCTATTTGATTGTAAGAAACTTTGCATGTTTCCTGTTGTTCACTATGATTTCTCCCATTACCACTCCCAGGATGAATTCGAATTTATTGTTACATAGGTTACTTTAATGTTACTATGATTTCTCCATTTACGATTTCATAGGTTACATCATGTAAAGTTGTCAATCTCAGGTTGGTGATGAGCTTTAGTTCTCCAGATTTGGGGCTTTTCTGCTATTTTCTCCCTCATGTCATTCCTGCATCACCTCGTTGTTTGAGCATGCCAATTGTCTACCACTTGTACCAATTGGCACATGTCAATCTCTGAGTGGTGCCACATTTCACCTATTTTTAGCCCACTTGACCACCTGAAAAACTCAAATCCACACACCATGTGTCTTTATCATGGAGTGCCACATGTCCTAGATATTTAGGCCGATAGGCCTTCTGTTATGAAAGAGATCAATTTTTTTTCGTCAACACTTCTTATCTAGGCACGACACCTGTTACTTGTTTAATCTGACGGTCACAGTCTCTCGGGTTACCTTCTAGGTTTGATATACCACTAGTTTCTGGTATATTTCCATGGAATCGGTCTGAAAATACCAGCAAAAATCCACACACTTGTAACCGTCGACAGACCTGCCGTTTTAGTAGCTACATTTCCGCAACTGCCAATACACCTGCCGTTTTAGTTGCTGCATTTCGGCAACTGCCAATACACCTTCCGTTTCATTCCCCTGGACTCTGTGTATGCATATTTTTCATATAATTTTATCACGAAGTTGGATGCAGTGCTTTGACATGCCTTTGAATATTTTTGCAGGTTAGAAGACATTTCAGGCCAGAGCTATTGAATAGACTTGATTAGATAGTTGTATTTGATCCTATTTCTCGTGATGAGCTCATAAAATTTGCTAGACTACATATGAAAGATGTAGCGATTCGTCTTGCAGAGAGAGGTGTTGCTTTAGGGGTCACAGATGCTGCTCTGGATCTTGTTCTTCAGGAAGCCTATGATCCTGTAAGTAATCACTTTGTTTTTCTTTCTTTCTTATTCAGAGTCTATCTTTCCAAGGGATGTGCCCGTTATGGTTTGTTATGAGACCGTTGTCAATTTCATCACCGTCCCTCATAATATGTTTGATTGTGTTTATAAATAATAAACAATTATTACACCAAACAATAAACAATTAACTGTACTATGAGTAATATGATATCTTGAAATAATTCTCATTATAATTTTATAAACCTCTGCTCTCACTTGGTGGTGTCTATATCACTAAGTGTGTCTTCTTTAAAATTATATTTATAGCAGACAATGAACAATCAACTGCACTATGAGTGATATCTTGTAATAATTCTTATTATAATTGTTGAGCCTCAAGATTGTGCTTTATTTCATCTTACTTTACCTCATTTTCCTTTGTCCATTGTTATCCCAGACCCAATTGATCAATGAATTTAGTTAAAATTACTTCTAGAATGATTAACATGACTGACTTGCTAAGTTTTGTGATTTTTGTCATTGTAATGCATTTTGACCGGAACTAGCTGCAGAATGCAGACATTCCGTAGCTAACCGGAAATTCTGTAGCTGTCTTCACATTTGGGTATGTTCCAGGTGGCCTCTCAAGAAAAACCGCATATGGGTATATTCCACGTCATGTCTACATTGTTCGTTGCTCACCATGAAGGAAGAAACGAATTCTGGATATGGTTTTGGTACGTGGGAACACATTTAAGAAGGCAGACTTCTAATAGGACTGTCTTAGTCCGGATGTCCTTTTCCTTTTTACGCAGCCACTTCAAGAGTCCTAATGTGATTTCGATAAGGAAAGACAATGATCCTGGAATTGTTGCAAGTCTTGTTATGTAAATTTGTTATAAAAACACTTGGGAAACCGAGAGCTAGGCTAGATTTTGTTCCAGATTTTGCTCTAGATTTTGCTTAGATTCTGTGCTACATTTCTGAAGATACAGATTGCTCTGTTCAAGTTATTTCTCCTTTAATGAAGCAGACAGTATTGTTTTGAAAGTGTTGATTTTATTTGGAGTTAGATTCCGTCTGGTGGTAGAGGGCCCCTGCCTCCTGCACGGTTTTATTTGGGTAATTTATATAAGTATCCTAGCTGCCTTTACGTTTTTGAAGTTGAATTCGTAGTTGTTTTCATTAGCTACTATAGTTATACTCGTTCTAAAAACTCTTCCAAAAGAAGAAGCTCTTCCAAAAGATCATGATAATGAATGGGAAATGGCTATAGTGTTGTAGGATTTAATTGTAATCTCTTTTGTTCACCATCACAGTTATACTTATGCTAAACACTCTTCCAAAAGAAGAAACTCTTCCAAGAAATCCTTATGATGTCTTAAGCATGATTGTGATCCTGAACGCTTCAGTTGTGTGTTTTCACTAAGTACCATAGCTGTTCTTGCTCTTAAAATGCTCTTCCAAAATATCATAATGATGGGTAGAAGATAGCTATGATACCTTAGTTTTTAATTGCTTTCAGTCTTTATGTTTGCATTTGCACTGAATTGTACAGTTAGGATTGTTCTAAGAAACTCTTCCAAAATACCAATCATGATGGACAAACAGACTGCATAATTCCATAGAATAATGCATGATAGCTTAGTTAGGATACTCCGGAGTCTAATTGCATTTAACTCATGCTCAGTCATTTTTTTTTGAGTTTGATAATGACTTGTCAGTTCAGCACTGTTTTAGACTAGTGACATCTTAAGTTCAGTTTTAGCTTAACTCATTGCATTTGCACTCCACATTCAGTTGTCATTCACTGCATATTAGATTATTTCAGTTGTTAAACTTAACAAAACAACCCTCATTATTTACAAACCTCTTCTTGTTCTAAAATCTATAATTGATTCATAACCATATGAACAGAAGACAATATCATTTCAAGGTCTGAAGTACTTTTGCAACTTCCTTATCATCTCACAAACAAACATTTCCTCAAGACTATTTTAAAAATCTATAACCTTTGAGTGAAGTGTAGTGTTATCAAACTAAGTTGCAGAATAGAGTTAGGAACTAGTCTTAAAGTAGAGATCTTATGATGGTATCAATGTTTTACTCCAAATATGCTTCAACAAATCTCTAATCATGGATAACATGTTGCATCATTATAAGCTAGTTGATTTAATTGTTTAGATTAGGAGAATTTGTATACTTAGCTGACCATTTCTCAAACTCTCCCAAAAATACCTTTGATAAAAGAATTGGACAAGTTAAGTTTGTGTTTTGATTCATTTCCTTAAAGTCATTATCAAGCTTTGTTTTTGCTTAGTCATAGTTTGGATTTGACTCTTTTTCAATATCTGCAATTGCATTTGTCATTTGTCATCAACCAACTAGGCTTCATTCTGTTTTTAATCATTAGCTTCCTTCCACTAGCTTTCTAGTCATTTTCCTTGTGAACATAAAACTACCAAAAGACCAAAAACATCATAAATCATCACAAAAGATCAAAAACATCATAAAACACTAAACACAACGCATTAAGAAACAAACACCTAGGTACATACAGTACACTTCACTTCAGCAGTTTACCAACCCTGGTTGACAATTAAATGAACTCAATTTAGGAGACTAGGTTGAGACCAAACAATAATTTCCTAACCTCTGCTCTCACTAGGTGTATCTATTTTAAAATTATAGTTTCAATGGTAGATAAATTGTTATCTTAAAATTATAGCTTTGATGGTGATACCTTGTGATTGATAATGCAGTTTGAAGCAGCTTTGGCTTTGACTAATATAGTCTCAGGAACCTCTAAGAATACAAAGGTTGTGATTGATTACTGGGCACTGCCTATATTTGTGGAACTTCTTACCTCTGGGAATGATAATGTTCGAGAACAAGTAGCACGTTTATTTTAGAGGCATAAAATTATTCTTCCCAACTATCTTTGTATGTCTGTAATTTTGGAATTTGATTTAAAAAACTAGTACCTAACTTTGAGTTCAACTGGTGTTTGTGTAAGGCTGTTTGGGATTTGGGAAATATTGCTGGAGGCTTTGCAACATTTAGGGATCTTTCCCTCAGTCATGGAGCTCTGAGGCAGGTGCTTTCCCAGTTGAATGATACTGCCAGAATTTCAATGATAAGAAATGCTACATGGGCTCTGTCAAATTTTTGCTGTGGTAAACCCCAACCACTATTCGAACAGGTAAGCATAATACATTTTCTGCCTCTTCTTCTTAGTTCGCAGATACTGTGGATTTTTTTTATAGATATTGGTGCTTGGTAGATTTGGACGTAATATGGACCTAGGCGCTTGTTCATTACAATGAGTTTTTCATCAGGTTTTAGAAAATGCTCAGAAATTTGGGTTTCACAAGGGGATTACCCTTGCTTGAAATTATCGATTATCAATCACATTCAAAAAAAGTCTTTCATAGCATTGCTGAGTTCTTTGTAAGTGAATTTCCAAGGCAATTTCAAAATATATGAACTAAATTTGTCTGTCCTTTTCAATACTCCGCGCTTGTAACAGAACCAGACAAACAATCTAGTGGCCAATGCAACAACAACAAAACCTCCTATTTCAATGCCTGCAATTGACCCTCTCTGCACGCATGAATGACTATGGCACCCTCTTTTGTGAATAGGTACTAGAGCTGAAGGTACTGGTTTCCATTAGGATCGTGGAATTCAACATCCAAAATAGTATCAAATTCCACTGCAATAGTATTCCACAGCGAGGGCAATAGTTCATTGAGACCTATTGGACTCATCACCCCCAAATAGCCTCCAGGGATACCCAGAGTGTGATCATCTGGAGCAATAAAAAATGCTGATCCATCCCCAATGGAAACAAGAACAGGACCCACATTGGTTACAGAAAACGAGAAACACGTTTTGAAAGAAGAACAAACTTTTGTATTAGGGTCCATAAATCTAACTGGTCTATTGTACAATGCCCTACCTGCACTTCAAATTGGTACTCCCAACTCCATGCTAAGGCTCACTGTGCCATTATTCAGATGAGCATCTTAACCTGAAGTTTGATTCCAAAAAACCCAAGTCCCCTGTTCTATGCCCAAGACCTCTGTTACAACGAGTAGAGTTCTGAGAAAAATAATTCACAATAGGAAGAAAAAGAAACATCACAAAATTGCTCGCTTTAGACTGATAATTTTCTGTGAAAAAATTCAACTGCAGACAGTAAAAACATAATATCAAACACAACCAATCCACAATGGAATTTGAACATGAGGATTTATAACCAGAGAAAACCTTCTCCAGGTTAAAATAATTCCAGAATGGCTTTAAGATTCTACTAATGAGCGCTTACAACACCATAGCAATTACTGTCACAATGAAATCTGCTGGAAGCAAAGCCCTTGTACAGTTTCTACATTTCCACAGTGGAAAAAATAATATTGCTATCTCTCACGATCTGGTTCTGTGGTCAGATCCTTTGCTATGGCTATCTTGTTCTGCTAAACGTGAATCTATCTTAGCTTTGGCTCTGGTTCTCATTTAGGATCGTGGCTATCTGATCTTGCTGTGGCTTTGACTATACAAACTTGTTCAATAGGAAAATTTTGACTCTGCTATATATAGGAGCTTCAATGGATGCTCTCAAACTGCTCTACTACAGTAGTTGCACTCTCAATGGACTTCTACAGCAATTGGCACCATCAATATGATTTGTTACAATGATGACTCATGTCAACAAACTGTGCTACAACCATTGGCACCATGAAACTTCTCTTTGCTTCGTCAAATGGTTGGCACCATCAACTGACTTTGCGCTCCTCGGGGTGATGACAGTGGCAAACACTTTTTTGGGTAGCTTTGTTTTGTCTCTGATTCAAGGCAGAACTATGTTGGCCTTGTTTTTTTAGTCCTTGGAACTTAGTTCTCTCATATTTGCCATCCTATCCTTAGTTTGCTACCGAGAAAGACATAACTTCACGATATCAAAATTGACTACTTTTGGCCATTTATCTTTAGTAATGGTACAACTTTAATTTGGTGCATTCGTACAGTACTTGAAGAGCACTCTCAAGCTATTATTCAGTATTTTAGCATAACTACTACATTTAAATGCCATGCTCTAATATTTATATCAACCATAAGCATTCTTAAGGTAGTTTCACGTTTGTGAAGCAGAAGGAATGCTTCTGACAGCTTCTTATCATAGTGGTACAATTCTGTTCACAGTTTATGTTTTATAAACCTCCAATTTTCCAAACGTAGTAGAGACTACAGTTTGCATCTCAAATTTTGGACAATATGTTTAGTATTCTACAGAAAATGCATTAAGAATACAATGCTGTGTCTACTAAGCACAAATAATTGTTGTAGTGAGTCATCTAAACATCTTGACATCCTCATTTTATATTCCTTTTCTGTTTTCACAAAGTTTCCTCTGCTACGGAAAATGTAATTATATTAATTTTTTTCCATCGATATACGGATTGGATCTAATTAGATGTAAACCCTTGCTACAGTGGTTATTCGAATGTGTTAGAATGTGCATTTTTGTTTGTTTCTTTTGAAATACATGCATTACCACTACGTGAGATCTTTGCATTAATTTTGAAATGTTGAGATCTTTGCATTGATGTTGCCTCTGCTTGGTGGTGTCTCTGAGATTGAGCTGATCCAAAGGCAATGGATGTGCATCAGCAGTCGATTGCTCTTTTCTAGTAATATAATCCAAATCCTCTAGCATGCAAACATGTGTCGAAACAATTATATCTAGGATTGATCGTTTTTTTCTCACCTTCACTTTAGGCTTGGAAAAATTTGTTCCATATTTTTTAGCATTTGAATCACCTAATAGACAGTGATCTATGTGGGAATTTAAGGCTATATTGGATGTAGATGAGAAAGATCTACAAACAGGACAAACCTTTGGTATCATGGCCTCTGGAAGAGATCCCAGATTCCCAAATTCTTCGTTCTTCCCAGGATCTGCCTTGCTCTTCTCCAAAGTTTGGATCTGCCTTGTAGGCTCCTGCCTCTTCTACACTACTTGAATTGGAGCACCTCCATTATGATATCAAATCATCCGCTACTATGAAATGACATAGGTCGCAGATGCTTTGATAGACTTTCCTTTTGGGCACTTCATCGCAAACCAAGTTTTAAATGTGACAAACCACTTGATATTTATCCCTAGAAAAAGTGTCACATGTGAAGATCAGGCTTTTGATGAAGCGAATAACTTGGTAAAGAGAATTTTTGATTACTTATGTATTCGGCCCAACAAGATAGATTTTGATGCACTATCATTTTTAACCATGTGCTGAAAAACATACAAAAAACTATGTTTTTAGTGAAATTTGAGTTCACAAGAATCGATGCCAATCAAAATCTAGACCTTTCTCCCAGCTTACTGGTAAAAGGCGGTACTCATATTTCATGCAAGTAATGGAATGCCTTTTTCGTTGTTTTATCTCGTCTTATTCGAACTTCCAAGTCTAGCATCAATGATTGTCTTATGCTTCAGAAAAACGGTATTATGCTTTAGAGAGGTGTATCTACTTCTTATTATACTTATTAACTTCCAAGTCTAGCATCAATGATTATTTTATGCTTCACACATAATCTAGTTTTCATTATACTCCTTGAAACTTTTTTTATTAGTTGAATGAGACGAACTTAAAAGGAGTAAGCTAATATATTAGCAAAAGGATTTCTGTCACAAATCTAATATTCTTATAGGAATTCAATGGAAATTTCAGGCATCACCTGAGTAATCTTCAGTGTCTGCAAATTTTTACATCCAGAGAGAAGTTTGTTACAAAATTAGGCAGCTCCTACTTCAAAACATGTTGATGTTGACGCTTAGCAATCTCCTTCATTTATAGCCATGTGTTGGAATATTTGAAAATTCCAGAATAAAAATGGAGAGAGTAATAATTTCCTCTTCTAACATAGAGAAAATATTGAAATTTCTTCACTGGAAACAGAGTTCAACACTTTGAAAAATTTCTATTCCTTAAAAAAAAAACTATTACAAATTCTTCCTCACTGAGAGGGATTACAAAATGTGACTGCTGTAAAACGCAATGCACTCAAAATTATTCTCTGTCTCTAAAACTACGCACTGCTGTGCTCTTCAAAACACTTACACTGCTATTGTGTGTAATAATAAACTTTACAACTACATTCCGAAACATGCTCACAACCCTTTTCTTTTATATGCAATGCATATATTAAAAACATAACAAAACTATGCAAATAAAAAATCTATTAAAATTCTCCTGGGGTCCACAATTTATAAATGTTTTAATATATATATGAAATATATATATAAAACATATATACGTCGCATTTAAAACAAAATATTACCGAAACCAGTGTGGGACCTTAACAAACAATAAAACTATTCTGCCGCGCGTTATATAAAACATAAAACAAAACCTTTGTCAAAACTTCAAATGAACCCTTTAGCCGTGGAGCCCGCCGGACTTCAAACGGCGATAAACTATAATTCAAACCAAATTCGCGTTCCAAAATAGCTTGCTGACGTCGGCCAATCTTGTGACGTGAAAATAAAATGAATTCTGCCCTAATCTTTTTCAGGTCCGAATTTGGGCTAGCGTATGGAGAGAGTTGTGACGCGAATTTCTTATCAAATTCACCCTAATCTTTTTCGGGTCCAGATTTCCGCTGCGCGAGTGGCCCAAACAAAGATCTGCTCCAATCAATTTCTGCCACATGTCCTCCTATGGCTTGCCGTGGTGCGGGACCACCAAACTTTAAACAAAACCCGTGCTTTAATCAAAAGTTGCCCTGTTCTAGGACGCGTGTGCATTGGATGGTGTTTAAGGTGATGGGACATAGATGTGGCGAATTCATATCAATCACATTAAGTTTTAATGCTATTCAATCAGCCGATATTTAAGTTTCAAGGTTTTCATATCAATCGCATTAAGTTTTAACGCTGTTCAAGATCGGACCTCCACTCCTGTTAGCGATTCCGCATGCTCCAATATGCTCTGGCCTTCGGCTCTCATCAATGATAGATTTATGACGGGCGTTCTTCGATGCCATTGCAGTCAGGTCGATAAAATGGAATTTCGCTATGGTTTCTCAGACGAGCCGCAACCTTTGAATTGCAAATGCTCTTCGGTTGCAGGGTCACACTGCCTGCTCACTGTGACAGGAAGGAGAAGCCAGCTAAACTGCTGCTTAGACCTTGGTGAAAATCTGCATTTCTCTCGGTCTGGTCTATGTCTGTCTTCCTCGATTTCTTGGAATCCTGCTTCTCCGTCTCATCTTGTGCCCACTGCTGAGACTGCACCCATGCCTCGCCTACGTCAAAGGATGCGTTGCCGTAGGGGTAGCACTAGAGGCCAACCCCTGCGTGCTCCCTCCAGCCCCACAACCGAGTCATCTTCCCACTCCAGTGATTATTACACAGGCCGCTATCCAAACACTAGAAGTGGGAGGGGTCGGGTTTTAGGATCTGGCCACCGTATGGGCTCCCCTTCTCCTCATTTCCCCACCGCTTCACCTTCTCCCACGATGCACACTACGCTTTTTTCCTTTAATTTCTCTCTGAATCGCCCACGAATCACAGCTTCAATCACTGTGGTTTTCCATGAAGAGGCCCAAATGGAGCAACAATGCACCCGTCCGACGGGTCTGAGCTCAGAAAAAGCCTAGCTTTTGGGCCTTTAGGAGGGGAGTGGTGGCGTGAATGTGAAGGAACCGGATGCTCAGGTTCGTAGGGCTCATGATGTGGAGATAGCACCTGGAGATCCTGGACCTTTCGTGTCTAAAGTTTCTCCCACCATGGACAGTGACATGTTTGCCGAAGGATGGTGCCGAACTGTCGAAAAACCACTGGATGAGTGGCTGCTTCTCTTTGGTTTGGTTTTCTTGTTTCGCGGCCCACTTAATTGGGCATGTTTTTGCTTATATTAATGTGCTGGACCTCTATTTTATTTTTGAATTTTTTAAACACTGTAATCATCAAATATATCAAATGATTGTTCCCCTGCGTGGGCGATGCAATGACCTGAAAACGTTCAAGACTGGTTTCCTCGTATGAGGGCAGCATTATTTTTTGATTTTTTGAAAAATTTTCCATAAGTCTGGGCAATGTTTTTGAATTCGTTCATGCTGTAATTTTATTCCCACCGTTAATAGATTAACCTTACTTAGAAAAAAAAAAGTTGCCCTGTTTCTATTTTAAACCTGTTTTTTGAAATACAGAGCCATGTTTATATGATTGTTTATAGTTGAAGCGCTGCGGGGTGGTTTATTATATTAATATTTCATGGTCAAATTATGTTCATAACGATTGGAATGCCCACAATTCATAACAAATATTGGAGATTTACTGCCCTGTTTTAAAGTTTCATTTTTATGTTTGCTGAAGGATGGTGCCGAATTGTCGAAGAACCACTGGATGAGTAGCTGCTTCTCTTTGGTTTGGTTTTCTTGCTTCGTAGCCCACTTAATTGGGCATGTTTTTGCTTGTATTACTATGCTGGAGCTCTATTTTATTTTTGAATTCTGTAAACAATGTAATCCTCAAAGATATCAAACGATGGTTCCCTTGCGTGGGCAATGCAACGACCTGAAAAACGTTCAAGACTGGTTTCCCCGTATGAGGGCAGTCTTCTTTTTTGATTTTTTGAAAAATTTGCCATAAGTCTGGGCAATGTTTTTGAATTCGGTCATGTTGTAATTTTATTCCCACTGTTAATAGATTAACCTTACTTAGAAAAAAAAAAAAGTTGCCCTGTTTCTATTTTAAACCTGTTTTTTGAAATACAGAGCCATGTTTATATGATTGTTTATAGTTGAAGCGCTATGGGGTGGTTTATTATATTAATATTTCACAGTCGAATTATGTTCATAACAATTGGAACGCCCATAATTCATAACAAATATTAGAGATTTACGGTCTTGTTTTAAAGTTTCATTTTTTTTTAAAAATTGAACTCGCCGTCGGTATATCGACGCTTTGTAAGGGTCGGTCTTTCGACGTTTTGAACGATTTCCATTTTCGTCGGTCTTGTGACGTCCATTGATATTGCGACAGTTCTTCATAGCGTCGGTATTGTGATTCTTTTGGAATGCGTCGGTATTGCGACACTTCTGAAAAGCGTCGGTCTTACGACACTTTTGCAATGCGTCGGTCTTGCAACACTTTTGTACGGTGTTGGAATTGCGATAGCTTAAAAACGTCAGAAGAGCGACAGTATAAAAACGTCGGAAGAGCGACGTTCAAAAAGTTGGACCACATTTCATCGGAATTGTGACAGTTTACAAACGTCGGAAGAGCGATGGTATAAAAAAGTTAGAAGAGCGACGTTCAAAACGTCGTACCACATTTCGTCGGAATTGCGACAGTTTACAAACGTCGAAAGAACGACAGTTTGGGAAACGTCGAAAGAGCGACGCTTGTTTGGAAGTAATGGAAAAGTGTCGGTAGTGTGAAACTTTGTCAAGGCGTCGAAATTGTGACATAATGGCGAACCATGTTTTGCCTGTCCTCGAACTGTCACTCTTGCGATGACTATGTGTCAGAATAGCGACGAAGTGGCCATCAGAAATTGGGCCAAATTTTCTAGTGTCAAAAGGGTTTGAGGGTATACCAGAAGACTACCTCCAAAGAATTGAAGAAGCATATACTCTGCAAAAGAACTTCCAAAAGAAAAGAGAACATCAAAGCAAAGGAAAAAACCAAGCTGGAGGAATCAAAGCGAACCTTAAAGCCAACAACCATATCACAAAAGAGAAACCAAAAATAAGAGGACAGAAAACAAACAGTCAACACCTCCAAGAGCTTGGCAACGAACTCATCAATGTGGGCAAGGTAAAGGTTCTATCTCTAGCTCCTAATATTTTATCATGATCTGCACATCTTGGAACATAAGGGGACTCAATAGTCCTACAAAAAAAAGGATCCTCAAATCGAAGGTTACCTCAGGAAAAAATAGATATTCTAATGCTACAAGAAACAAAAAGTGGACTGACCGAAATGATGTCCATCCAACAAGCCTGCTTTAAGAAGCAGTACAGTCATGTAGCCATTGCAGCCTTGGGCACTGCTGGAGGCATAGCTATGTTTTGGAAAGACTCTAGGTTTTATCTGATTGAATCCTTTGCCTCCAGACATGCCCTCACCACGATTCTCCAAATTACAGGAACTAAAGAACAACTATGTATTACCAATGAATACGGTCCCCACACAGTTCATGAACGCCTGGCCTGGCTCAATCATCTCACATCCATCCTCCAACCTCTCGATCATAAGTATTAGCTCCTCGCTGGAGACTTCAATATGATCCTAAATTTGGGTGAAAAAGGGGTGGAATTCGCAGATTAGACTCGGACTCTCAAGCCTTCCAAAGCATGATAGATGACCTGGGCCTCATCAATAATCCCACTAAGAATGGTATCCACACCTGGAATAATAGGAGAGGGGGAGAGCGTCAAATCGCTTCTAGACTTGATCACTTTCTTCTCTCAGAAGAGTTATTCCTCTCCTCTCTGGAAACAGAGGCTAGTATTGCTCTGCAAGTCGGCTCAGACCATTGGCCGATCGTTCTAAGCATCAAGATCTATGAGAGGTCGAAGAACACTCCCTTTAGGTTTGAGGTGTTCTGGCTCTCCTACCCTGATTTCCAAGACATAATTAAGGAATGGTGGGCCACTTCACCCCCTCAACAGGGCAGCAAGATGTAAGGCTTCCATCAGAGACTAAAATTCATCAAGCAGGAAAAAAAAAATGGAACCAAGAAACCTTTGGAGACATCACTGTGGAGAAAAAAGTGCTAGAACTAAAAATGAGAGCAACTCAACAAAAAATCATTCAAAATGGATTGACAGAGGAAACCAAACAAGCTGAAATGGAATTACAAAAATAATGGGAGGATAGGGTCTCCCAAGAAGAAACCCTTTGGAGACAGAAATCAAGGATCAAATGGCTCAAAGATGGGGAGAAAAATACTTCCTTCTTCCATAAATCCGTGATCCAACATATAAAGCACAACAGGATTTTCAATCTAAAAAATAAGCAGGGTCATGTGCTTAATGCCCATCAGGAAATTGAGGAAAAACTGCATCAGCACTTCTCGAGCATCCTCAAAGATGGGGTCTGTGTAGTCAATTTAGTGTCCTAAATTGCTAACATAAATTATCAACCAGGGTTAGTAAACTGATGAAGTGTGGTGCACTATATGTGCTTAAGTGACCTCTTCCTTACTTCGTTGTATGTGTTTTTCTTATTGTTTTTGGGGTTTTGTCTTTTTAGTATGCTACTCTATGTTCAAAAGATGAAATCAAATCTATGTCAAAAAGAAAAGAAAATGAAACCTTAGACTCAAAACAGAGTGTAATTGTAAATTCTATCCCTAATTAGGAAAATGGTGAAAAACAGAACATTCTAATCCATGGATATCCTAGCTTGCGAATGAACATGAAATGTAACTCAACATAATACAACCAAATCTTTTTCATCTAATATTGATATGTTGGAAGAGATTTTTAAGAAAAAGAATGATTGTAAGATAATGAGGGTCTTTTAAACTAATTGCAAAACAGAAAATGCTAATTAACTCAACATGATACAACCAAATCTCTTTCATCTAATATTGATATGTTGGAAGAACGTTTTAAGAAAAATAATGATTGTAAGATAATGAGGATATTTTAATCTAATTGCAAAACAGAGAAGTAACTTAAAACATTATAGTGAAATCTCATTCATTTGATAAAGGTTTGTTGGAAGAGCTTGAGAAAAAGATTACTATAATGTAGTAAGGATCTCCTATGAAATGCTGAAACAACTTATAACATTACAACTAAATCTCATTCATGAGTTAAAGGTTTAATGGAAGAGCTTTTTGAAAGAGATTAATCATAATGTGATAAGGATCTTCTATGAAGCAAAACAATCAATAACTCACAATACTACAACTTAGTCCCATTCGTGAATTAAAGGTTTATTAGAAGAGCTTGTGAAAGAGACTAATTACAGTATAATGAGGAATATGATCTAAAATTGTGTGAACGAAATATTTATTATACAGAGATTGACAGTAGGAGCTTTTACTGGTTATTTCACCTTTACTAGAAAGGATGAAACCAGAAGCTTTTGGCCCTCTTACTGACTCTGCCTAAAGAAATATAATGTAAACACTAAAAACTAAATAACAGAAAATGAAATGCTAATAACTCAAAATATCACAATTGAATCCCATTCATTTAATAATGATGTTTTGGAAGAGCTTGAGAAAGAGACTAACTGCAATATCATGAGGATCCTTTATCTAAGCAAATGACATGAAAAATAATGCTAAAAGCTATGATTTCAGAAAGCAATCTAAGTAAGGAAATATGACAAAACATAATTGAAAGCAACTTATCTAGAAAACATGCAAAACCTCCTTGAATAGCAGGGGCCCTCTGCTACCAATTTGGTGTAATCCTTAGCTTCAGCTCCTTAAAATTGTAATCAAAACAACATCAAAGAACTGAATTTCTTTATTGAAAACCTCACAAATCTACATCCTATTCCATTGTAAATTTTTTTACAAAAGACTCTCTATTCCTTTCTCTCCTTCTCCTATTTTTCACTACTTTTCATTACCCATGATAAGAGAAAGCTTCTCCTATTTATACAAAATATGAAGAGTTATCTCATTAATGGGAGTCCATGAATCTCTCCCTCCATCTCTAGAGTTACAATCAAAATAGGAAATGATAAGACACATGTCCTTCTAGAGTTTCAACACAATTAAGAAATGAGACACATATCCTCTTAGAGTTTCAATACAATAAGGAAATGAGACACATATCCTCTTGATCCCATGATCTTCTCAAACCAAATTCGAATTTGTCCTTAGAGTGCCACATAAGGGTCTTCTAGAAGTCTCCTTTTTGACCTACACATGTCACAAAACTCATAACACATATATAGATATATGAAACTATGTTAATTTTCTAGTTTCTAGTCATAAATTCACTTTAAATACATAAAATAAATAACTTTGGAAAACAAGGATCCTAACCCATATATTTATGAAAATGGTTACTTGATGTAGGGTTTTAGGCCAGATGGTTATGAAATAAGAGCTAAATGGCTATGACATAATGGAAATATGTATGAATATGGAAAACACTTTTGAGACTCAACATACCCCCCAACTGAAGTTGTTGCATGTCCTCATGCAACTATTGCAATGATTCATTTGTCCATGAGTTGACCTTTTATGAGTTTTGTTTTATATAGATTCGTTCCAAACTTTGCTTCTTGATATTTTCCTTTTTGGCAAAGTGTAATACATTTGATTGCAACATTTTTTTTTTTTTAATGGTTGGTTCTTGTGTGACAACCAATTTTTTTTGAGCAATGGTTCTTGTGTAACAATGCTTTATTTTATTTGTTGCATCAAAGTTCATGAAAACATTTAGAATCAATTACTTCATCAATGAATTGATCATTTGCAAGGCATATAATCTTCTGGATCATGTTGAAACAATAGTTGGTTGGAAAGTATATGTGGGTGGAAATGAAATGAAAATGTGTGATAGTGTATGGCATGTGGATATGAAATGATGTCCCTTCCCCCCCCAACTAAAGATATGACAATGTGAAAAAGGGAGTGAGGAATTTCTCCAAAGTTACAATTTTAGCATTCTAATGAATTACATGACTAAAAATTAGAAAACAACATACCTTCACTTACCTTAAATGTGGATGAGTTGTGTATGTGTGGTGGCTGCAAAATTCTGATCATATTCTTCTTCAAGTGGTTGAACAAGAGGAGTCATGGATAAAGAGATAAGATGACTTTTTATTGCTCCTACTAAAACTTGCTGAATCTGCTCCAAAATGCTGAAAATAATAGTCTTCATGTCTTCAAAACTCATTGACACAATTCCTACTATGTGAAAAGATGTTCTGATGTCGAACATAGTAGGAAATTGTTGACTTAGTGGCCATTAATGGATGCCCTAGTCAACACGAGAACTCTCACCATTGATGACAATGAGAGTCAAGATGCCTAAACACATCTTGCTAGGTACGAATGATTTTGCTGATGTCGAGTCACCTAGAAGATCTGACGAACAAGAGACATTAATGTATTCCCATTGTTTGTCAGCATGAAAACTTGCCATTAAGGCATGCAAGCCTCAAGGTGTTTTTACAAAGAACTTAGACTCAAAGGACTATGGACTCAATAATTTGCATTGAAGCAGGGCTTATTTGCGGAATGAAAATGACAAGAAATAGAAGATGGCAATGGAGAGTAGAAATGGCAATGGGCAATAAGCATGTGAATGAGCCTCTTGCTTTTATTTGTGGTTATGAATGGACAAAAAGAAATGGAAAGTGGATGTGAATGTAAATGGAAAATATGAAGTGAAATGAGGTGAATGGTTTATTATGAGGGATGGATGTGATGGAGACAATAGTATCTGAAAGTTTTTCAAGTGTTTGGATCTGATTTTGCATCAGCATATTTCCTCTTTGTTGCTGATCATCCTCTTATGAAAGAAATTGGTCTCTTAGAGAGACACCATTCTCTTGTAGTCATTTGTCCTTCCTCTTGGAACTTGCAAAAAACTAATATTTCTTCTGCAATGGAATGTAAGATTATCAAAGGAGAGAGGTGATCAATCTCTCTGGTTATGATATTTATACACAAAACTAAGAATTTGTATTAATGAAACAAGTTCTCAAAGGAAAAAACAAAAGAATTTATACCTGTTTTGGAATTAGTGCCTCAAGTTGAATGTTGTTTCTTTTCAGCAATTTATTTCATTATTTACAATTTCAAACTCTAATGATGGATTTCTCATTGTGTAGATCTTATTGAGACCTTTCCAACGATACTTGAATCATCAAAATCTGATTTTGTATGAGAAAGTTAGGTTGATTTGAACAATGAGGTTTTTTTCTGCTGCGGAATTGGATAACAGCTGCGGAATGTCGACGGTTTTTGTAGCTAAAAATCTTGAATAAAAAGTTAGCCATTCATCTTTCATTATCAGTCCAAAATTAATCAATACTTTCAGAAAAGTGAGCAAATAACTTATTCATTTCATTGATTCAAAATTATTGAATTTTTATTTTTATTTTTTTATTTATTATTATTATTTTTTTTTGTGGTTGGAACACAGTTCTAAAGAAAATGGTCGAAAAACATGGGTTTTCATTGTGCTACCTCCGTGTTCTCAAACATTCGCAATACACTGTAGGTCATATAGTCTAGTTCTCTAATTTTATAGAAGCGGTGAAGAGCATCATCATAAACAAGACTACGTTCTCCTTGCGGTGAATCATCCAAGTTACAATACAGAAGGACATTCATTAGAGAATGTATATGAGATTCTGATGTAAAGTACAAAGGAGTTATGCTATGTCGTTCAGGAGTCTTGACATTTGCATACTTTGGATCCAGACGATATTGTGTCTCTTTACCGTCATGATCTTCTGGATCCAATGCCTGTTCACTTGATTTTCTTGAATCATCAGACATTCTCTGACATCTCTTCGCAGAATCACATTCATCATCACCAAAATTAGAAGATATGTCAGACCATTCTTGAGAGTACTTCAGTGCTGCAACATCAATAGCTTCTTGGCGAGTGTTTTGAAGATCAATCAATATCTTTCCAAGCAATCAGCGTGCAATCTTTGACCCAATTTTGAGTTTATGTTTAGGATTAATACCATATTCATTAGGAATAACTCCATCTGCAAGCAACTGAGTCACTTTGAAGAGCTCATCCAAGCCATCAAGATGCAAATGTGCATTGTGTATGAGGTCATACTTGCACGAGTCATAAACATCTGGAATCCACGTTGCTCAAGGTTGTTGATTGGCTTCAATAGAATTTGTTTTCAATTTAGATTCTTCTTCCTAGAGATCAGGAAAACCGAATCATGGTTAAAATCAAATGCAGAGCACCGTTTTCAAACTCTCCATTGTGAAAAAACCATTTTTCCTCACGCGGCAGGCAAAAATGGGCTTCAATGAATTGAGAAATTCTCCCAGACCGCCACGAATTTCATAAAACGATTTCTGGGTTATCTAATTGACCCTGTTGGCGAAAAAACCCATGTCGTGGATTTTTTAAATTCATCTTCAATCAATCAGAAAATTCATTTCAAATCCACGTGTCAAATAAAATTGCGTTTCTGGAAATGGAATACGACTTCTGGTTTGCTGATTGCCGCATGCATCAATCATTAGGCAAGCTACTATAGTCATCTCACTTCTTCAGCCAACACCTAAGACATTCGACCTCTTTGATGATATCATTTTAATGTCAGAAGGACAGATAGTTTACCATGGGCCCCATGATCATGTTCTCGAGTTTTTTTGAGTTTTGTGGCTTCAGGTGTCCAAAGCGTAAGGGCATTGCAGAATTTCTGCAGGAGGTAAATATAGAGCTATCTCCATTTTATTTTTGTGATTTGGAATGAGATTTACTTGTTTTACATCTTTTGATGACATGGTGCAGGTTACCTCTAGAAAGGATCAATAACAGTATTGGGAGGATTAGGAAAAGATGTATAGATACATTTCAACAGAGCATTTTTCTCAGAAATTCAAATAGTTTTATGTTTGCCAGAAGTTGGCAAAGGAATCTTTCTAAACCTTATGATAAATCCAAAAGCCACAGAGCTTCCCTGTCTTTCTTTCAGAGTTCCTTTCTGCAGGGGCATGGGTGCTAAATTCACTTGACACTTCATCACTGATTCCTTCACCAATTTTTGAAGCAGGCTTCGAGCTAACTGCTTCAGCTGCACTCTCATTTGCTGGTTTACCTACAATCTCACCAAGGACAACAAAGTGCCCTTGTCAATATATTACAAAGATACTCAACTGTTGTTTGTTTGTTTCGCAAATCCAAAGCATCAACAATCTTGTGCGTTCATCATCGGTGCCTTTGTGTGAATGCTTCGGCGTACTGTGCTGTTATTACAATTTATTTTTCTTTGGTTGCAAGTTTGTAGCCAGGCTTATGGCTCAGAGGTCTTGTTATAGTTCAAAGTTTTTCAATGGCCATGGCCATTGAGTTGGTTTTTGTTTATTTATTTATTTATTTTTTTAATAAAATGACATATGTTATATTTTCAAAAATTAAAAATATACATATGTATTTTACAAAACAAAATAATTTTTTTTTTAATTGATTTGTTAATGAAATTATGTATGTTATATTTTCAGAAGTTTAAAAATACACATATATATTTCATTAAACAAAACAATGTATTGGAATTTTTTTCATTTTTTTAAATTTATTGAATCAATTGAAATGATGAAGTTTATTTTGTCTCTTTTTTTTTTTTTTCTTACATAACAATTATTTTTCTGATCCTCCAGATCATACGAAATGCAGGAGGAGAGCATACTCAATAATTATTATTATTATTATTTTTTTTTTACATAACAATCCTTTTTCTGATCCTCCAGATCACACAAAGTGCAGGAGGAGAGCATACTCAAGAATTATTAATTTTTTTTAGATGTAAGAAATAAGGTCTCCTAATTACACTTCCTCGGCAACGGCGCCAAAATGTGTAGTCAATTTAGTGTCCTAAATTGCTAACATAAATTATCAACCAGGGTTAGTAAACTGATGAAGTGTGGTGCACTATATGTGCTTAAGTGACCTCTTCCTTACTTCGTTGTATGTGTTTTTTTTATTGTTTTTGGGGTTTTGTCTTTTTAGTACGTTACTCTATGTTCAAAAGATGAAATCAAATCTATGTCAAAAAGAAAAGAAAATGAAACCTTAGACTCAAAACAGAGTGTAATTGTAAATTCCATCCCTAATTAGGAAAATGGTGAAAAACAGAACATTCTAATCCATGTATATCCTAGCTTGTGAATGAACATGAAATGTAACTCAACATAATACAACCAAATCTCTTTCATCTAATATTGATATGTTGAAAGAGCTTTTTAAGAAAAAGAATGATTGTAAGATAATGATGATATTTTAATCTAATCGTTGTGCTCAGTAAAATGCTAATTAACTCAACATGATACAACCAAATCTCTTTCTCATCTAATATTGATATGTTGGAAGAGCTGCTTTAAGAAAAAGAATGATTGTAAGATACTGAGGATTTTTTAATCTAATTGCAAAATAGAAAAGTAACTTAAAACATTATAGTGAAATCTAATTCATTTGATAAATGTTTGTTGGAAGAGCTTGAGAAAAAGATTACTATAATGTAGTAATGATCTCCTATGAAATGTTGAAACAACTTATAACATTACAACTAAATCTCATTCATGAGTTAAAGGTTTATTGGAAGAGCTTTTTGAAAGAGATTAATCATAATGTAATAAGGATCTTCTATGAAGCAAAACAATCAATAACTCACAATACTACAACTTAGTCCCATTCGTGAATTAAAGGTTTATTGGAAGAGTTTGTGAAAGAGACTAATTACAGTATAATGAGGAATCTGATCTAAAATTGTGTGAACAAAATATTTCTTATACAGAGATTGACAGTAGGGGCTTTTACTGATTATTTCACCTTTACTAGAAAGGATGAAACCAGAAGCTTATGGCCCTCTTACTGACTTTGCCTAAAGAAATATAATGTAAACACTAAAAACTAAATAACAGAAAATGAAATGCTAATAACTCAAAATATCACAATTGAATCTCATTCATTTAATAAATATGTTTTGGAAGATCTTGAGAAAGAGACTAACTGCAATATCATGAGGATCCTTTATCTAAGCAAATGACATGAAAAATAATGCTAAAAGCTATTATTTCAGAAAGCAATATAAGTAAGGAAATATGACAAAATAGAATTGAAAGCAACTTATCTAGAAAACATGCAAAACCTCCTTGAATAGCAGGGGCCCTCTGCTACCAATTTGGTGTAATCCTTAGCTTCAACTCCTTAAAATTGTAATAAAAACAGCATCAAAGAACTGAATTTCTTTATTGAAAACCTCACAAATCTACATCACATTCCATTTTAAACTTTGTTACAAAAGACTCTCTATTCCTTTCTCTCCTTCTCCTATTTTTCACTACTTTTTCATTACCCATGATAGGAGAAAGCTTCTCCTATTTATACAAAATATGAGGAGTCATCTCATTAATGGGAGTCCATGAATCTCTCCCTCCATCTCTAGAGTTACAATCAAAATAGGAAATGATAAGACACATGTCTTTCTAGAGTTTCAACACAACTAAGAAATGAGACACATATCCTCTTAGAGTTTCAATACAACAAGGAAATGAAACACATATCCTCTGATCCCATGATCTTCTCCAACCAAATTCCGAATTCCGCTCTTAGAGTGCCACATAAGGGTCTTCTAGAAGTCTCATTTTTGACCTACACATGTCACAAAACTCATAACACATATATAGAGATATGAAACTATGTTAATTTTCTAGTTTTTAATCATAAATTCACTTTAAATACATAAAATAAATAACTTTGGAAGACAAGGATCCTAATGTTCACATATATTTATGAAAATGGTTACTTGATGTAGGGTTTTAGGTCAGATGGCTATGAAATAAGAGCTAAATGGCTATGACATAATGGAAATATGTATGAATATGGAAAACAATTTTGAGACTCAACAGGGTCAGCACAAAGAGGATCATATTAGGAAGATCACCAACAAAATCCCATCTATTTTGACTAAAGGACATAATCAAATGCTGCTAAAAATGATTACCATCGAGGAAGTGGAGAAGGATATTTAGTCAATGCTGAATGGCAAGGCACCCGGGCTGGACGGCTTTACCATCGACTTCTATAAGGCTTGCTGAAGCACGATCAAAGATGAGGTCTATGACTTGGTGGAGGAATCTGGAGTGAAGAAATCCATCTTTCTCTCCCTCAATGCCACTTTTCTTGTGCTTATTCCTAAATCTGATAGAGCGGACACTCTGGATCAATTTAGACCCATTGCTCTCTGCAATGTAATATGCAAGATTATCTCCAAGGTTCTAGCCAATCGTATCAAACCTCTCTTGCCTCTCTTGATCTCAGCAAATCAAACGGGGTATGTTGAGGGGAGAAAAATTATGGACATCATCATCCTCTCGCGGGAAATCATCCACTCACTCAAAGATTAGGGAAAATAGGGTATGCTAATTCAATTAGATATGTCCAAGGCTTTTGACAAGATCAATTAGAATTACATCAGACATATGTTAGCAACCTTCAGGTTTAACAAAGACTGCATCAAGTGGATCATGGCTCTGGTTTTAGGGGCTTTCTTCTCTATCCTTCTTAATGGCTCCCCTACCTCTATCATCAGCCCTTCGAGGGGAATTAGACAAGGGGATCTTCTCTCGCCTTTCCTCTTTGTCATCATGGCAGAGGGTCTGGGCAGGTCCATCTTAGTCGCCTCTTCTTCCAATCTCCTCTCTGGCCTTAATCTCTACCCCCCCTCCCTCCCTCAACCCACCAGCAATTTGTGGACGATACTCTCCTTATGGGCCGCCCTACTTCCAGGGAAGCCCTTTTTTTCAAGAAAATTCTGGATGACTTCTCCCTGGCCTCACGCTCTGTGGTAAATAATGCCAAGTCTAAAATATTTTTTCTCAACACCCCCACCGCCATCCAAAATCATATCACCTTTATCCTTGGTTTCCAGAAGAGCCGTTTCCCCTCCAAATACCTGGGTGTTCCCCTTACGTACAAACCTTTGGCTTGTTCAAATTGGGAACCTCTCATCTTGAAGGTCAAGAAAAAAATCTCCAACTGGACCTTTCGTTCCCTCAACCTTGATAGTAGATTAATCCTAGTTCGCTTTGTTCTTCAGTCCATGCCCCTCTACCATCTCTCGTCCATAATTACTCCGAGATCCATCTCAAATCAGATCAGAGCCATTCAGCGGGACTTCCTCTGGAAAGGCAAGGCCAATAAAGGAAAGTGGGTTTTGGTGGCTTGGGATAAGGTCTTCTCTCCCAAGGTTGCAGGTGGTCTTGGCCTTCGTGATCCAGACCTCCTGGGAAGGGCTCTAGGAGCCAAGACCTAGTGGCGTTGGCTCACTAATCCTTCCTCTCACCGGGCCTTGCTTTGGAAGGCCAAATATGCCCCCATAATCCCTTGGGACTCTCTTATCGGGCTTTCAGGTAACCTCAAAGGTTCTCCTATCTGGAATCAGGCGCGGGATAGCAGAATGCTCATTCAAGACCATAGCTTCTGGTAGCTAGGTAATGGTCAGAATGCCTTATTCTGGGTGGATGCTTGGGAGCAACAACCCAAATTTGATTTGGGTATCTATAGGCCAGTAAAAGAGAAGCTTGAAGCGCACAACAAAAGCAGAGTCAAAGATTACTGGAAACTCACGGAAGAATCAGAATGGAGGGAATGGGTGAACATCCAAGATTTTCTTCCCAAGCATCTCCATCAGCCAATCAATATCCTAGCAAAGGAACTAAATAACAGGAAAATTCAAAATGAAGAAGGACCGGACATCCTCCACTGGGGCACTAATGCGGCAGGGAAATTCAATATCAAAGAAGCTTACAACATCTTCCAAAATCCTACCCCTGTCCAACTAGATCACAAATGGCACAATATTTGGAGCAGGAAACGTTGGCCAAAGATTACTCTCTTTATCTGGTTGGTTATGCACAGGAAAATACTTACTTGGGATAATCTTTAAAAGAAAGGCTTCATAGGACCTTCAGTATGCACGCTTTGCCACTCTGAAATAGAAACGACCAATCATATCCTCAACACCTACCCCTATGCCTCCAACATCTGGTCCTGGTTCCTTCATGTATTCAAAGCCTCTGACTGCTCTCTTGATTCCATCAATTCCTCTCTGGAAAATTGGCGCCCTGCCTTCTCCAATTAGCCCCTCATCAATTTATCCTGGAATCTCCTCCCGGGAATCATCTGCTGGGCCCTTTGGAAGGAGCAAAACTCCCTGATCCAGGTGGATATTGGTGGCCACCCGCCTATTCCACTTGGCCCGCCACCATTTTCTCTTTCAGTTTTTCAGTTTCGGCATAACTTGCTATTTTTAGCATTTTTTCGGGTCCTGAACTTCCGAAGCCGTTTTGAGGCCCTAAACGACGTTTTTTGGGCATCATGCCTCCAACGTATATCATTTCGTTCCGAATGATATTCATGGCGAAAGTTGTATTCCTCGGATAGAGATTTCTAATGATGTATCATGTTTGTCAAACGGAGATAGTATGCCAAAGTTACGTCCCTGGGAAGTTGAAACACCAATTTACCCAAACGGGGCCCATAGTTTTGGCGCTTCATCTCCTAGGGTTAGGTTTTTGGATGTTTAGGGTTCTCCATTGTTTCTCAATAATAAATAGGCCATCGAGCCTCATTGTAACTCAGTTCAGAGGCCTGTAGCCGCCACATCTCTTCTCAAAGATAGCTACCAGCACCTTAGCTAGTTTTATTTCCATTCTGTCTGTAAGCAAATTTCAGTTCTTTGATATTAATGAAATGAAGTGTTATTTCCGTTGCATCTCTGTATTTATGGTTATATGTTTATTTTGTTGCGTTCCTGCATAAATCTGGATCAGTGGTATCAGAGCAGTCTGCTTTTTCTCGATCCTTCTTTGCATGTCCCCAATGAGGTCGAGGTATAAGGAGCTAGGGCTTGATCTGGTGGAACCTTTGCAAGATCAGCCTCGCAAACCTCGACGGACGCCCATGGGGGATGAAAAGAAAGATGATGGAGCAGGAGATCCTATCAAAATATTTCTTGAGGAGGCCCTCGAAAAACAAAGGAATGCGATGATGGATAACTTTGCTCAGATCCTTCAACGGTTTCCCACCGGCGGCACATCTGCATCTAGCAGCCACTCTGGAGGTGCAACTCCTTTTAAGGTACAAGTAAATTTTGAAATTCCCATATTTGAGGGTCAAATAGATGCAGATGTCGCAGATAGATGGTTGAATCTATTAGAAGGATATTTCTCTGTTCATGACTTTTTAGACCGGGAGAAGATTATTTTTGCACTCCTCAAAGCTACCCCCCATGTTAAGGACTGGTGGGAAACCTACTGTGAGAACAAGGACCAGACAAAACCCTCTCTGTTCTCGGCCGTACCAACTTGGAATTATTTCCAAGACGCCGTCAAGGAACAGTACTATCCCATGGGGAGCTATGAGGACAAGTACATACAATGGACCACGCTGCTACGACAAAGGGATCAAGATGTGCATGAGCTGATGACTCTGTTCCATACCCTACGCACAAAGTTGGGTATCAAAGATTCAGAGAAACATTTGGTGCTAAATTATCGTAGCTGTCTTCATAGATACATTCAGGAGGAAATGGAGTTCCTCGACATCTCCTCGCTTGGTACGACATACCGGTATGCTGCCAAGATTGAGCAGAAATTCAAACAGAAGAAGCGAGACTTTGGATCTGTGAATCAAAAGCAAGGGAAAGGTGCTTCCAAACCACAGAACAAAGGACAGAGCCAAGGTATGGTGGCTAAAGACAACCCATCAAAGCCACAAGAAAATAACATCACCCCAAATCCAAAGAAGGACACGAGAAAGTGGTGTGAGTTCCATAAGAGCTCCACTCACAACACAAGTGAGTGTCGGGCCAAGCAGTCATTAGTGGCCGAGATGAGGGCTTCTAAGTCATATGCATGCTCCGAATCTGAATCAAAACCTAAAAAGGGGAATGAAAAAGGGAAACAGATTATTGATGCGGAGCCCAATGCCACTGTTGCGACTACAAAGATCTAGAAAGAGGAACCGGAAGATCCAGAGGAAGAGGAACGTCTCTTCCACTCCCAGATGTGGGTAAAGGGCTCCCCTATACAGTTCATTGTCGACAATGGGAGCCAAAAGAACCTCATTTCAGTAGACGCCGTGAAGCGGTTTGGCTTGCTGACCACAACTCACCCACATCTGTACACCATCGGGTGGCTTCACCAAGGACGAGATCTCCGCGTCAGCTAGCAGTGCCGCCTTCCCTATAGCATCAAGCCCTTCACGGATGAGGTATTATGTGATGTTGCTCCTATTGATGTTTCTGATGTATTATTAAGACAACCATACTTGTGGAAGCGTCATGCTGTGTATGAGTCTCGACCTCGTGCTGTTATTGTTACTTTGGGAAATAAGTTGTACAGGATACCAGATGTACCACCTCCTGTGGCTATCTCTTTGGTTACTGCAAAACAATGCAGTAAGCTCATTTCCCAAACCAGGAAATTAGTTTTCCTGATGATCCGCCCCCAAGGCAAGAAGAAGACTGTGGCCACAACCTCGAGACATGGCTCATCTGCACGACAACAACAAATGGATAAGGTTGTGGAGGAGTATGGGGAAATATTCACCTCACCCACAGGGGTTCCTCTGCACTGTCAGGTCAAGCACTCGATTGATCTGACCCCAGGTGCGCCGCTACCCAATGGAATGATCTATCAGCGCTCTGTTCTGGAGAATGATGAAATCAAGAGGCAGATTAGGAGCTGTTGCAGAAAGGTCACATCAGACCAAGTTCATTGCCCTGTGGGAGCTCGATCGTGTTGGTATAGAAGAAGGATGGGACGTGGAGACTCTGTATTGACTATCGGGCACTGAACAAGATCAGTTTCCGGAATAGGTACCCAATCCCACAGATTGATGACCTTCTGGACCAACTCAAAGGTGCAAAATATTTTAGCAAGATTGACCTGAAGTCTGGGTATCATCAGGTACCAATTGAACCCTTTGGTGTGTGGAAGACTGCCTTCAAAGCCAAGGAAGGCCTTTTTGAATGGCTAGTCATGCCTTTCGGGTTGACGAATGCTCCCACAACCTTCATGAGGATGATGGACGACATATTACGACCATTCACCAACTCATTTGTAGTGGTGTACTTGGATGACATTCTGATCTTCAGCAAGACTTGGGAAGAGCACCTTCACCACATCCGACAAGTCCTCCAAACACTGCGGCAACACAAGTTGTGTGCCAATTTGGAGAAGTGCACGTTTGGCATGACCCAGGTTCAATATCCGGGATACATTATTGATGAAAGGGGGGTGCATGTGGATCCAGCCAAGATCCAAGTCATTCGGGATTGGCCAGCCCCGACTACTATAACAGAGCTTCGCAGCTTTCTGGGTCTTGCTAATTTCTATCGTAGATTCGTGTTGGGATTCTCTCATATCACTTGGCCCTTGAGTCAAGTCACCAAGGGAGGAGCAAGAGAAAAATTATTTTGGTTGGAACCTCAACAGAAGGCGTTCAGAGAATTGAAAAATCGCCTCTGTTCTGCCCCAGTGCTCACTTTACCAGACTTGCAAAAGCCATTTGAGATCGAGACAGATGCCTCTGACTATGCTATTGGGGCAGTTCTTACTCAACAGGGACATCCAGTGGCATATCACAGTGAGACATTGTCTGAGACAGTTCGCAAGTATCCCACCTATGACAAAGAAATGCATTCCATTGTGCAAGCCTGTCGACAATGGAAGCATTACATTTTGGGGAAGGAAACAATCATCCATGCGTACCATTGGCCTCTCGTACCATACAAACACAAGGAAGTTGCAGTAACGATCGCCATCGTAGCGGTCCACAGCAGACCGCAATACTTTCATTTTAAACATCAAGTACACATGGGTAGCACCACATCAAAGGCAGACCGCCCCTTTACCCCAAAAAAAAAAATATATACCTCACACCCCCCCCCCACACACACACACACACACACACACACACACACACACAGGCTCTTAACTCTTGTGGGCACGAGACTTCTGATTGGCCGCTTCTCTATGAGAGTGACCCAGAATTCGGCCACACTTACAAGGCACTCTTGGGAAGTATGCAAGTTCCAAATTTTCACCTCCAAGATGCACTTTTATGTCACCTGGGACACCTTTGTGTTCCTTCAAGCGAGCGTGCCAAGATGATAGGGGAAGCACACTGCAGTCGAGTCGCTGGGCATTTCGGGGTCGAGAAAACAGTAGCAATACTGCAGAAATATTTCTATTGGCTGAACCTTCAAAAGGATGTCAAGAAGCACATCAGATCCTGCACTGCTTGTGCCATTGCCAAACCGACCATCAAGAAGCAAGGCCTATATACTCCACTACCTACCCCTAGTAGACCTTGGAAATCCATCTCCAGGGATTACATGTCGGGCTTTCCTTCTACTAAGAATGGAAATGACTCTGTTTTCGTCGTCGTTGACAGATTCTTGAAGATGGCCATTATGGCGGCCTGTAAGAAGAATATCACAACAGAAGCCACTTCTAAACTCTTCTTTGAACGAGTGTGGGTGCACTTTGGCATCCCAAAGTCTATCATATCAGATCGAGATAGCAGGTTCCTCAGCACATTTTGGTCCAGCCTCTGGTCAATGTTGGACACAAAGCTCACCAAGTACACAACTTTCCATCCCCAAACAGATGGCCAGACAGAGGTCGTCAACAGAATGATTGTACACATTCTGCGCATGTACAATTCAAAGCATCCACACACATGGGACGAGAGCCTCCCCTATGTACAACATAGTTATAACAGGGCTCTCCACAGTTCAATTTGCCATAGCCCCTTTCAGGTGGGCTTGGGATTCCAGCCACTATGTCCCATTGACGTAGCCATGCCATTTGCAGCTGCTCAGGCCGATTCAGCTCATGTCCAGTCTAAAGTTGACAAAGCCAGTAGCTTCATCGAGCGCATTCAACACATCCGCCAACACGTTCATGATATATTGATGTATCCTAATGGGTGGCGTAAAATACCATGATTACACTGGTGCCACAACTCGGTGGCCAGTATGGCTACATTTGCAGAAGGAGCGCCTCACTGGACCCCACCGCAAGCTTCACCCGCTCTAATACGGGCCGTACACCGTCACCAAGGCTGTAGGGAACAATGCCTTCGAGATTAGTATTCCTCCATTCCTTGGTTTGCACCCAGTCTTCAATGTGGATCGCCTTCGTCCTTACTTCCCACCTCTACTAGACACCTTGGACATTGCAGAACAACTCACACCAACATAGTTAAACCTAGACTGCATGGAACATGCCACCACAGATTGTATCATGGACATTTAAATCAAGAACACTCGCCAACAGAAGATCCAACTGTATCAGGTTGTCAAACCTAGCCAACTCCTGCACCAAGGAAAGTGGTTCACCAGGGACCAAGTTCAGCAAAAATTTCCTCATCTCATGGAGGAACTTAACGCAATGGGGACCATTTCTTCCTAAGGGAGGGGGGGGGGGGGAATTATCCAGGTGGATATTGGTGGCCACCTGCCTATTCCACTTGGGCCCCTACCATTGTCTCTTTCAGTTTCGGCATAACTTACTATTTTTAGCATTTTTTCGGGTCTTGAACTTTCGGAGCTGTTTTGAGGCCCTAAACGACGTTTTTTGGGCATCGTGCCTCTAGCGAATATCATTCCATTCCAAAATTATATTTGTGGCGAAAGTTGTAGTCCTAGGATAGAGCTTTCTAATGATGTATCATGTGCGTCAAACAGAGATAGTATTCCAAAGTTACGTCCCTGGGAAGTTGAAACACCAATTTACCCAAACGGGGCCCATAGTTTTGGCGCTTCATCTCCTAGGGTTAGGTTTTTGGGATGTTGAGGGTTCTCCATTGTTTCTCAATAATAAATAGGCCCTCGAGCCTCATTGTAACACAGTTCAGAGGCCCGTAGCCGCCACATCTCTTCTCAGAGATAGCTACCAGCGCCCTAGCTAGTTTTATTTCCATTCTGTCTGTAAGCAAATTTCAGTTCTTTGATATTAATGAAATGAAGTGTTATTTCCGCTGCATCTCTGTATTTATGGTTATATGTTTATTTTGTTGCGTTCCTGCATAAATCCAGATCACTCCCGAATTTTCAGGAATTCTACCTCTAAGGAAGAACAAATTCTCCACAAAATTAGAATTACTCTTAGTGAATCGGCCTCCATAACCTATCTCCAAAACCCACCAAACCCTCCCTCTATGGCTGATTACAGAATCCTTTACCTTCTCAACTCCCCCCCCCTTCCTGCACCATCAGCCCCACTGATTCTATCTCTCCCTTGCCTCTGTCCATTTGGAAACCTCTAGACCTTTCCTTCATTAAAATCAATTATGATGGAGCGTCCAAGAATAACCCAGGTAAGGCGGGATTTGGCGGTGTTTTTCGTAACCCTCAAGGTTCCATTCTTTGGATTTACTATGGAAATATGGGGCATACCACGAATAATGCAGCAGAGCTGCATGCACTAAAAAATGGCATAGAAATTTCCAAGAAAAACAACTACCGGCCCCTGCTTGTTGAGGGCGACTCCAATGTGGCTACCCAAGATTACAGGAAGTTGTAGCAGGGACACATCGCTGCGAAGGTCTTAGAATGATGGCGTATTAAAAAATCTTAAACAGAATAAAAAAAAAACATAGGGGAACTGAGAGGCATCTCTTTCATTGCTGTATTAAGGGAAGTTAACAAGCTAGATGACTATATTGCTAACCAAGGCGTAAAGACCTCAGCAAGACTATTCTCCAAGGACTGGACAACTATCGACTCTCCAACAGTTAAAATTGAATGTACGCTCATTAATGAAACTGACCTTCAAAAGGTGGGGGTCTTGTTAGAACCACCAGATCCTTTCACTCATTATGACAGAGTACACAACAACCCCTCTCACGAATGATTTTGGTGGTGGCTGGTCCTTGGGAGGCTCACCCTGGTACGCTCCCATGCATTACCATTACTCTCAACCTGCCTCCATCAACTTTGATTGCATGCACAAAAACTGTTCGCTCGCTCCTCATTTCCCTTGGAACACCTTGTTATATTCCCCTCAACTCACCATAAATCCTCATTAACTCCCTCAGTTCAGCCCCCCTCTCACCCTGAGAAGTAACTGCTGCTCTCGACTTTGGCTATATCCCTCCCTCTCTCTGTTCAAGTTGCCGACCATAGCTCCTTGTCATCTCCACCCTCCTCCCCAGCCCCGCTGTACTCGCAACTCCTACTTGGATAATCCCTCTCGTCCCCCAGTAACAAGGGAAGAAATTTTGGCGCTTAACGCGACTCGTTCCTTCGCAGAGAACACCCCTGATCCGATGCAAGAAATTCTAGTTGGGTTGGCGCGGAAGCTTTGGCTTGCCGTAGGGCCACCCCCTTGGAGACGGTTGACAGATCACTCTAATGGATCCCTGACCCCGCCTTAACCAGAAGCCGTGAGAACCTCTACACCCGTGCCATTTATCTGCACTGACACACCAAGACCTTGTTAGCAATGGCTCTCCAAGACCAAAACACTGTCACCAAGCATCTGGAAAAGAAAATGGACACGTTGTCAGCTAAGTTCGAAGCCTACGTAAAAGCGGTCCACCACCTTCATTTTGTTGATAGCTCCTCCCCACATTATGACCTGCTGAAACGCAGCTCTGCCAAGCACCAACATCTGAACCTTAGAGTCAAAGAGGAGGTATTTTCCATGAGGAATCCACAGGAGGCAGGCCCGTCTCATCACCATCGTTTTGACCTTGAGGAAGGGACCCCAGATTGCCCGATAAGCGTGGATGAATATCTCAATGAGGAAGAATAAGTGAAGCCCCCCTCGGGTCCTTAAATTTCTGGTATTCTCCTGGTAGTTTCCGGTTTTTGTGTTTATGATAGTCAATCAGCATGTGAGATCTACAGATCTTTTTTCCAATTTCAGAATTTTCTGGCTTTCTTATTTTGGTCATAAAGTGTTATCTTTTCTCCCCACTCAGCTCTTCGTCCCCTATTTCCCTCTCCCTGAGTGTGGGATTGACCCCGTGTTTGAGCCAAGAGGCTTTTTTGTATGACATTTTTCTCTACTTAATGTGAATAGTTCTTCCAAATTTACCCCAAAAAAACAAATCTTCTTCCTCAACCGAGGCATATTCTATAGGCGCTGGGTCCTGAATAGAAGTTTTCGGGAGCTCAGTCAAGTTAAGGATGCATGAGAGGTGGTATTCGATGCACTAGAGGCGCCCAAATTTCTTCTGGAGCTGGAACTTGAGCTTGTCAAAATAATTTGGAAAGTCCTTAATAATCGTGGCCATGATGGATATCTGTTCCAGGGCCTTGCCCAGGATTCCTTTCATGGAACAATATAAAAACAATGTTTGTTTGAATTGTGTAACTCTACCGCGAGTCTTACCAGGATCGGGCATGAGGGCTCTCCATTCTTCTGCTTCCATTTCCATTGAGCTTTCCTTGCGGTTTAAGTCCACTTCCCACTTCTCTATCAACTTCTGAATGTCTTTGACGATGTTCTCAAGGTATGCCTTTTCAACATCTTGAATGATACCAACAGTGGGCCTCTTGCCTCTTGGCTTGCCCAAGGATGAACTGGGTTGACCCTTAACCTCTTTCCCATTGCTTTTTCTACCTCAACCTCTCGTAGTTGGGCTCTTGGACTGATCCATATCCACTTATGTATTGGCCGATGAGATATGTGGGGGCTAGGTGTTTGACGGAGGGTAATTCCATTGACGGTCCCTATTTCCAAGTTGTTTACCTTTCCAAGTAGCAACAAAGAAGCGTAATTCCAGAAATTGAGTCGGGTTTCCCTTCCTTTCATTGCAAAAACATATATTATTGTTCCAAGAGAAATGCTGTGGGTCTTCCTCCTGAGCCCTGGTTTCATTAATGGTATGCAGGCAGGCCAAGCCTCCCATACAGGGTTGCCCGCATCAAGGTTTTTAACTGTGGTGCACTGACTGAGCTTCAACCAATAGACCTAGGGAGGACCCGACACATTCTTCTCGTAAACATCCTACTGTAGCCAATGAGAATCCCTGACCCAGACAGGGGTTCAACCCACATAACATCGCTCAAAAACTTTCCACAGTCCCATAAGACATGTCCAACAACTGCCCAATCTCAGAGAGGACTCAACGGATTCACCACCTTGCTCAAAAAGGCAGGTTCGCCTAGACGGTGCATGAAAATCGTGTTACGGGCGCAATTCAGAATGTTAAAACCCGACATAGACAAAGACAAAGGTTTTTATTCCCAACTTGACTCAACGAAACCCAACTTGGGAGTACCAAACCCTCTTGTATTTTCCCCATGACTACCCTATTTATTGCACATGTTCATGCAGGCAACGTAACCTACCCCATTGAGGAAAAGGCACCACAAGATGAACTGAAAAGACCATAACTGTGAGCCCAATTTACAATGTATCCCCTACTGTCAAAAATATGCATATAAGGATCCGACCTCATACCCACATACCCCCTCGACATCCAATTAGACTGGCCACAAGCTCCTATACCCGAGACTATCATGGTAGGAAAGGTGGAGAGGAGGAAAAGACGAGTTACATATGAGGAGATCACCTCTTCTGAACACTGAGGGAGAGATGGAGCCAACCTTCTGCCTTCCTTATGAACGAGCCTTCCCAATATTTCACTGCCGGAGGGAAACCACCATGCCTTCGACTGATCAAGACTTTATTGGATTTGATTTAAACTTCCCTTACACATAAAACCCATCTGCATGCCGAAGGATACCTTGCCAACCTTGCCACACACATGGAAGGGGGTGGGAATATCTTTTGAGGTCTCCGTCATAATGTTTGATGGGAGTGCCATCCATCCGGTACACACCCCCATTGGGGGTTTGGTTCATAAGTCTATGAGTTTCCCCCACTACTGACCTTGTTCTGCTCCATGATTCCTTGTACATGTTCTAGGCGTCCATCCTAGGGATGGGGAGGTCATATTGTCTCTAATGGTTCATTTTGATGGGCACATCCCCAGTTCACTAGGAAGTCTGCAACTCGATTTCCTTCACGCCTTACATGTGTTATGATGACATACTCAAACTTTTGGATAACATATCCCAGTTCTTGAACATGTTTAAAAATTCTTGAGTTGTGGCTGAGCTTGTCCCATTTAGTCCCTTGACTTAGTTTTTCGAGGGTGTTTTCTACTAGTTGGGAGTTCACTTCAATCACTAGTTTGTTGAAGCCCAACGTGATTGCTAGGATTATACCTTGACAGGATCTAGTAAATTCCGCTTCATTGTTACTAACATACTGACATGAGTTCGCATAAATGAAGTGGGTTAAATCTCTATGATCTCGAAATATCCCTCTGAATCATGCCTGACCCGGATTCCCTTTCGATGCTCCGTCAAATTTTAGTTTCATGAATCCTTCAGGAGGTGTACTAAAGGTTCGAGCGATGTGTATTTTTCTTGGGATTGATTTCCATGAGTTTGGAGCTATCATAGTCAATGCCAGTTGGAGTTGTTGTAGGATCCTCGCCTCTTGGGGTGCAATTTTCCAATCATCTGGTGTCCACTTCTCTATTAGGATGGCATCCCGTATATTTTTCTTTATCCCCTCCCACACGACCTCCTGGTCCTGACTCGTATTCTTGAAAATCCTTCAGTTCCTCTCCTTCCAAATAGCCCAAAGGGTGAAGCCTAGGGCCAAAGCCGAGGCTGGGTTGAGGAACAGGCTGGAGTATAGGCCCTATCTCTAGATTAGGATGGATTCTCGAATACTCTAGGGGTCACGCTCCATTCGACCAAAGAGGTCTTCCACTTGGCTCCATTTTTGGGTGGCGTACTAATATGAGTTGAGGAGATTCTCTAGGTATTCAGAGTGGCATCCACAAAGGATGAAAACCGAGGGTTCATATAAGCCTCTTTTAATTAATTGATCCCATGTCAAGATTCTACCCCTACAAACTAGCCAAAGAAAACATGCCACTTTCGGTCACCATCTTCCTCCTTAGATCTTCTTCCAAATGTGCTGTTTGTTGAGATTTTGTATTTTATTTTGGCTAAAAATATCATGGATAATGCCAACAATAGTTTTTTGTTGCAAAACTGATGGCATAAAATCTTGAAGAGGAGATAATTAATCCTATTTTGTTGTGATAGGATGGAATATAATTTATTATTCAGTTTCTTCTCTACATTTATAAATTGTAAGCCTGTAGAGGCAAAACATATGAGAATGAGGTGTGAGGAAGATGAAGTACAAATGTGAGACATCTGCTGTTGTAATCTCCTGTTAAAGAATAAGAATGCCGATACCTCTGTTTGGTGGATGTAGCCCAGATTGGTTGGGTGAACCACGTTAAATGCTGTCTTCATTTTATTGATGTGTGTGATTTATTTTGTTTTCTGCTGTGCTTAATTTTGACAATTGGTATCAGAGCCGTGGCCATTGAATTGCTCGTCTGGTTGAAGGCTTTTGTTTATAGCGTAAGAACAACACGTGAACTGGATACGGGAAGTGACCAGATCTGAATTTGCGTGGATCGAGCTGCACGATTGCTGTAGGTTTGCTGTGCGTGAGTGGACTATGGCTGAATCAGCGTAGAGATGAATTAATATTGATCTGCGTATATGAAGCCCAATGTTTAACCCCATGCCTGCTGAGTCATGTTCGCAATTTGAGACCTTTTATGGGCACGTGAAGAAGCTCGGTGGCATATTTTCGACATCTGATTACAAGCATAGAGCCAGTTGTGAACCGAGGCATTGATTGAGTATGCGGTGGATCTGCATTTGCGGTGAAATTGCCGTGTGAGATCAGCTGTGTGAAAGCAGGTTCTTTAATTAATAGTTACATAAATGTTCATCATAATCATGTGCATATTTTTGTCATAAAATCATTGCATACATAATACAATATTTATGGTGCACGTGAGTGAGATTGCTGCTGTGCATATTCTTATCGTGAGAGGATTGCCACTATTTCATAGAGGTCAAAGATCTGCGTGCCCCGTGGTCAAAGATAGTGTGAATTATTTGAGGCTATGTGCTTACAGTATCCAAATCCGTTGGGGATCTATTAATTACAGTGACAAAAAATCACTCTCGGCTTGTTGCTATGCTATTTAATAAGCACTTTTTAAACACCTATCCTCTGCATATGAATGTTTGTCATTAGATTACAGGCAACAACTGCAAAAAGTGTAAGGTCAAATAGAGTAAGGTGGACCTTGAAATCAGAATGAGTGAAGTAAGTGCAAATCTGATATTCAGTTTTCTTTTTTTGAATTAGATCCACTGCAAATCTATGCATGCAAATTTAAGAAGCCTGGTAATGGTATCCAATTATTATTAATTGCATGTTTGAAAAAGGGAATTTTTTATCAAATTGTTCATTTTATTTAAAAGGAAATTAAGGATCCATAGAGAAGAAGTTGAATTAAAAATGTCAAAAACTCAAAGTGATCGGTTTGAGATCGAGAATTTTAATGGAAGAAATAACTTTGAAATCTGGAAAGTCAAGATGCACGATTTACTCGTACAACAAGGTGTGGTGAAGGCACTTTTGGGAAAATCCAAACAACCTTTTGCCATGAAAGATGACGATGGAGTGACATCGATGACAGAGCACTGAGTGACATACGATTGTGTTTGGCGGATGATGTTTTATTAACATCGTGTCAGAGAAAACAACTGCTGGTTTATGGACAAAGTTAGAAAAACTGTACATGACTAAATCCTTAACCAATAGGATTCTTCTGAAAAGACAGTTGTACAGTTTATGCATGAAGGAAGGTACAAAAATAACTGATCATTTGAATACCTGTAATACTCTCTTGGTACAGTTAGATAGCATAGAAGTAAAATTCGATTCAGAAGATAAAGCTGTAACTCTATTATGGTCTTTTCCTGAGTCATGGGATCATTTTGTTACTTCTATAAGTCTTAGTTCATCAGAAACCCTTGAATTTGATGATGTTGTTGGAGCTATGCTGTCTGAAGAAACCAGAAAAAGGTCAAATTTAGAAACCTCTACATTAGAAGAAATGATGGTTAGAGGTCGATCTAAAGAAAAATGCTTCAGTCAGAAAAATATCTCTCGGTCAAAATCGAAAGGGAAGAAGAGTAAGATAAAATGCTGGTTTTGTGGCAAATTGGGACATTTGAAGAAGGACTGTTGGAAGAGACAACAAACATCCAAAGGAGACTCTTCAACAGAAAATAAAGAAGCAAATACGACAGATACAGGGTCAGGTTTGGAATTCGGTTCAGGTATAAGTGATGAAGTTCTATCAGTTAATTTTTTAAATAATGATCAACATTGGCTATTAGATTCTGGTGCGTCCAATCACATGTGCATTCATAAATAATGGTTTAAATCTTATAAATCAATTAATGATGGAGTATTTTACATGGGAAATGATGTCTCATGTAATGTTGTGGGAATTGGAAGCATCCATATTAAAATGTTTGATGGGACAATTAAAATCTTAACTGATGTAAGACATGTGCCTGAACTCAGAAAAAATCTTATTTCTCTAGGAGTGTTAGACACAAATGGATATAAAACTTTTATTCAAGGTGGAGTAATGAAAATTTACAAAGGAATCCTATTAGTAATGAAAGCAAATAAGGTTGGAAATATTTTTCAGTTAGAAGGAAGAACAGAATCAGATCATGCTTCTACTCTATCTGAAAACGACAGTGATTCTATTCGACTATGGCATCAACGGTTGGGCCATATGAGCGAAAGAGGATTAAAATTTTTATCTGATAGTATGTTACTTCCTAGTTTAAAGTCTTTTAAGTTAGATTTCTGCAAACATTGTATATATGGGAAACAAAGCAAGCAGAAATTTAAAACTGGAAAACATACTAGTAAATTAATCCTTGATTATATCCATTCTGATGTTTGGGGTCCATCTCCTACAACCTCATATGGAGGATCATCATATTTTGTATCTTTTATAGATGATTTCTCTAGAAAAGTATGGGTCTACATGTTAAAAAGAAAGTCTGATGTATTCACAGTTTTCAAGCAGTTTAGAGAATTAGTTGAAAATATCACTGGAAGAACCATTAAATGTTTAAGAACTGACAATGGTGGTGAGTTTACTTAAAAGGCATTTGATATCTATTGCAAGGAAGTTAGGATCGAAATACATAGAACTACTACTTATACTCCTTAGCAAAATGGAGTTGCTGAATGCATGAACAAGACTCTTTTAGAAAGAGCAAGAAGTATGCTTAGTAATGCCAATTTACAGAAGGAATTATGGATAGAAGCAATATCTACGGCTTGCTATTTGATAAATCAATCACCATCAACTACAATAGGATGCAAAATTCCTCAAGAGGTATGGAAAGGTCGTCCTTGTGATTATTCTAAACTGAAAGTTTTTGGTTGTGATGCATATGCTCTAATTCCGAAACATCAGCGTTCTAAATTAGATCCTAAATCAAAAAGATATATCTTTGTTGGATATGGTGATGGGATTAAGGGATACAGGTTGTGGGATCCTACAACTCACAAGATCATCATTAACAGAGATGTTAAATTCAATGAATCTTCACTTGATAATCTAGATGTAGATAATAAATTGAAACAGGAAAATGTACCTAAGTTTCAACATATTCAGTTTGAAACCAGTTCAAATTCTCAAGATAGTAAAGATGAACAAGTTTCAGATGAAGATCATGAAGAAGTTCCTACAGATAATAATCAGCAAATTGTGGAAGAACCAGAAACATCTTTAAGAAGGTCCACGAGAATCAGATATCCTCCTAAAAGGTATGATGATTATGTTACTTCAGTTTCTTTAACCGCTAATGATGATGAACCTTTATGCTATCAGGAAGTTGTAGAAGGTTCTAACAATGATAAGTGGAAAGAAGCTATGAAGGATGAGATGAAGGCATTAGACAAGAATGCCACATGGGACCTGGTAGAACTTCCTAAAGACAGAAAAACTGTAAGATGTAAATGGGTTTTCAAATTGAAAAGAGGTGTTGATGATAAAGAAGACAGGTACAAAGCGAGGCTAGTTGCGAAAGCTTTTTCTCAGAAAGCAGGAATTGACTTTCATGAGATATTTTCACCAGTTGTTAAAATTATTTCAATTCGGATTGTCTTAGCATTAGTTTCTTTACTTGATTTATAATTACAACAACTAGATGTTAAGACTGCATTCTTACATGGAGATTTAGATGAAGAGATTTATATGGAACAACCTGAAGGGTTTGTTCAAAATCGCAACAAGAAATTTGTCTGCAGGCTCAAGAAATCATTCTATGGTCTGAAGCAGTCACCGAGACAATGGTACAAGAAATTTGATTCTTTCATGATGAGCCAAAATTATATAAGAAGTGAATATGATCATTGTGTTTACTTTAAGAAATTAAGTAATGGCATATTCATTATCTTAGTATTATATGTTGACGATATGATTTTAGCAAGCAAAAGCATAACTGAGATCAACAGGTTAAAGGCTCAGATGGCTAGGACGTTTGATATGAAAGATCTAGGAGCAGGAAGACGGATTTTGGGCATGGAGATTTTCAGAGACAGGAGCAATGGTAAGCTGTGGTTATCACAAAAGAGTATATTGAGAAAATACTCTTAAGGTTTGGTATGAACAATGTGAAGTCAGTTTCAGTACCTTTAACTTCCCATTTTAAGCTTTCTTCAAGTTTAAGTCCTAATACAAATGAAGAAAAGGAATATATGTCTCGAATACCATATGCCAATGCAGTAGGAAGTTTGATGTATGCGATGGTCTGTACACGACCAGATATTTCACATGCAGTTGGGGTTGTCAGTAGGTATATGGAAAATCTAGGGAAAGAACACTGGGAATCAGTGAAATGGGTACTTAGTTATTTGAAAGACACAAGTGATTATTGTAACACTTATGACAGAAGTAGTGAATTTGTTTGTGGATATGTTGATTCTGATTTTGTAGGTGATTTGGATAAGAGAAGGTCAACTTTAGGACATGTCTTTACTCTTGCAGGTGGAGCTATTAGTTGGATGTCAAAGCTACAAAACATTGTTGCTTTATCCACTACAGAAGAAAAATACATAGCTGCTTCACATGCTTGCAAAGAAGCGGTTTGGTTGAAAGGTTTGTTTGGTGAGTTTGGTAGGATGCAAGACAATATAAAGTTATTTTGTGATAGTCAAAGTGCAATTCAATTGGCTAAAAATCTAGCCTATCATAGTAAATCAAAGCATATACCTATAAAATACCATTTTGTAAGATAGGTTATCACTGAACGGGGAGTCTCTCTTGAAAAAGTGCATACAAAGGAAAACTGTGCAGACTTGTTCACGAAACCAGTTTTATTAGAGAAGCTACGATGGTGTCTAGCTTCTCTTGGCTTGTAGAGAAAATGAAAAGAATAAACAAGAACGAGGTATTAGGCTAATTGTTGTCAAGGTGGAGATTGTTGAGATTTTGTATTTTATTTTGGCTAAAAATCTCATGGATAATGCCAACAATAGTTTTTTTTTGCAAAACTGATGGCATCAAATCCTGAAGAGGAGATAATTAATCCTATTTTGTTGTGATAGGATGGAATATAATTTATTATTCAGTTTCTTCTCTACATCTATACATTGTAAGCCTATAGAGGAAAAACATATGAGAATGAGGTGTGAGGAAGATGAAGTGCAGATGTGAGACATCTGCTGTTGTAATATCCTGATGAAGAATAAGAATGCCGATACCTCTATTTGGTGGATGTAGCCCAGATTGGTTGGGTGAACCATGTTAAATGTTGTCTTCATTTTATTGCTGTGTGTGATTTAGTTTGTTTTCCGCTGTGCTTAATTCTGACACTGTTGGTTCCCCTGTCCCCATCCTGCTTTCAATCTGTATGACTAATGTATGGTGAAATAGCCTTTCATTGTGTAGCCCCACCTAAAAATGTCTGGGCCTTCCTAAATCATGATCCTCCTAGATTCTAGCTCTTTGGTCAACTGGTGCCATGGATCTAGATCCGAATTCGATGCATCCAACTAGTCTGCCCCATCCTTCCATCTTCTTCATTAGTTATTTGTTTCATCCTATTTCCAATACTGATTTACTACCTAGTAGTTATTGTTCATTGCATATAGGAAACACTCACTTAGTTCTTTTTGTGGAAATAACTTTCCTCTCCGTTTCCAGGAGTCTTGCCAGAAAAGGGATGTTTTTTCATTTCGTACTTCCCAAAAGAAGTGTTGTTGTATGATTTCTCTGTTATGGGAAGCCAGGTTCTAGATCAAAAATCCTTTTGGAGGGTCCCAATACCTTAGGATGTCTTCTGTGAAGGTAGGCATGCCATACTTACACGTCCATCATTTTTTCCACAAAGCCACTCCTCCTTGTAACCATCTCCACCATAGTTTGGCCCCCATTACTTGATTAAGGGTGAGAGAGTCGTGGAGGCCTAGACCCCCTTCCAACTTTGGTTTGATGAGGTTGGGCCATGAGACCAAAGCCCATTTCTTCAGTTGCTGAGCACCTCCCCAGAGCATTTTTTTAAGCATATCCACCATTTTGATACAAGTAGTTTTGGGGGCGGCCATGCCTGAAAGATGGTATATTAGGATGGATTGAAGGACAACCTTGAGGAGGATTGTGCGGCCAACCAAGTTAAGGGCTCGAAAGGTCTAGTTTCTAAGCTTAGATTTAATTTTTGCAGTAATTGGTTCCAACAAGATGCTTTGAGAGAGTTCACAGATAAGGGAATTCCCAAGTATTTAGTAGGAAGAGAGTTGATTCCAAAGCCCAACACCCTGGCTAAAAAGGTTTGGATGTTCCTGGCCATGTTAAAGAATAAAATGAAAGATTTGTCTTTATTTATCAAGGTCCCAAAGGATTCCATGAAAACATGAAGGATTTATTTGATGCAATGGGATTCCCGTAGCGAGACATTGTAGAAGAGCATAATATCATCCACAAACTGCTGGTGGGTGAGGGGGAGATCATTTCCCCATAGTCTAGGGCCCCATATTTTGAGATTATGAGCCTCTTTTTTCAATAATATGCCCAGGCCTTCAGTGGCAAGGATGAAGAGAAACGAAGATAGGGGGTCGCCTTGTCTTAGCCCACGGGTAGGATTAAAAGTTCTAGTAGGGGATCCATTGAGGAGGATGGAGTAGACAGGGGAGAACACCATGTATAGGATCTAATGAATCCATCTTTGATTGAAATCGTAGGACTAGAGGATGCTAGTGAGAAAAGATTAATGTGGTCAAAGGCTTTTGAAAGATCAATATTAATCATCATCCATGGGAATTTAAGATGTTTTAGGGAATGGACTGCCTCTTGGGAGGTGATAAAGCCATCCAATATTTTTTGGCCCTCAAAAAAGTCTGTTAGTTCCAGTGAAATTAGATTAGGGAGTAGGGTTTTTAGGCATTTGACAATGATTTTGGCGATGATCTTATAAATAACATTGCACACGGCGATCATTTTAAACCCTTGGGGGTGTTAGCCGATTTGGGTATCAAAGTAATGAAAGTGGAATTAAGGCTCGAGCATACATTTTGGTTGTGATGGGACTCATCTACCACTTCCACCACATCCTTGCCAATGAAGTTCCAAGCTGCTTGGAGGAACTCCACCATGAATCCATCTAGACTAGGGGCCTTGTTTTTTTCCATACCTTTCACCACCTCTTCCACTTCTTCTAGCCAACATGAGGCCCAGGTTCTGATATTTGGATATGAGATGTAAGATGTTCTAGATGATTCTTTGAATTTCTGAAAATTGATTCTGAACAGGTTCCGTGAGCAGAGAATGGAAATGGTTGACCTCCAGATCGTCCATTTCCCCATGCTGGACAATTATGTTTCCAACCCCATATTTTAAGGAGAAGAACCGATTATGTTGGTGATGCTGAACCATTTCTTTATGGAAGAAGCAGGTGTTTCTTTCCCCCTCTTGCAACCAATTAACTTTGGATTTTTGCTTCCAGAGTATCTCCTCCCGTTTCCGTCGTTATTCAAGTTGATTAATAAGCCTCCCTCTTCTTCCACTAAGTGCTCTTCCCAAACTTGATTGATGATATGTTGTTGGATCGTCTCCATCTTCTTTTCTAGTTGTTGTTGTTCTTGCATAATATGCTGAAATTCTTCTTGATTCCATTTCTTTATCTTGTGCTTGAGCTCCTTGAGCTTTAGCTAGAAGGTGTGCTTCTTCCTACTACCTCATTGTCGTTCCACCACCCCTCTATTTTTTCCAACAACTTGGGGTCCCGAAGCCAGAAGGCCTTGAATCAAAATGTTCGATTTTTGGGATAGGTTTTTAGGTCAATCTCCAATCGAATTGGCCAGTGATCAGAGCCCATGCATGGGAGGATGGATTCTTCCAAGAATAAGTCACGGGTGATGACCTGCTTTGAAGGCAGGAATTAATCCAATCGATACACAATCTGACGGTGGCCTCCTCGGCGATTATTCTAGGTGTGAGTTCCATTATTGGTTTGCACGTCCACCAAGCGTAGCTCAGAGATTAGATCTCTGAAAATATCCATATCTGCATCCTACCAACAAATTCCTCCTTTATTTTCCTCAAGGGATGCTAGCATATTGAATTCCCCCCCCCCAAACTATCTGTAGGTTATTTGGGCAGTCTCTTCTCAATCTTGCGAGGTTTTGAAGGAAAGCCCCATTTTATCCTGGAATATGATGCCCGTAAACTCCTGTTAACAAGGCGTAGTCTCGAGATCCAATGTGGCAGAAACAACCTGCCAATATTATGGTTCATATTACCCAGTCCTAAAAAAAACAATTTCTATGGGGTTCCAAAGGATAGCTAAGCCTTCAACATTTCCTCTGGTATCTTGTGCTATTACCTCATATTGGGGCTTAAAGGTTTTTATAATATACTTGAGTTTAGATTCTAGGATCTTTGTTTCCTTGATAATCATGATGATGGGCTTTTCTTTCCTGAGACGTTATTTCAGATAGCATTGTTTTCCTTTGCTATTAAGGCCTCAAATATTCTAGGATGTGATAATCATTTGGATGATTTGTTGAGATGGTCGAAGACCGTGGGAAACGACGCTACCTTTTCAGAGTTCACCATCATTTCCCCTATAATTTGAATGGTCTCATTGAGATTTTTCCTGCCTAGTTTATTACCTCCTTTCCATTGGGGGCCTTGGTCCCCTCCCTGGATCTTTTGAGATCCTAGTTGTTCTGGTTGATTTAGTCCAACTGTCCCCTGTTTAGATTTATATTGATGAAATGTATCTTTGTAGAGCTGCTTCTAAGCTTCTAGGATGAAGCGTTCATCCAAGTATCTCCATTGATTCAACAATCTACGCAACATTTTCTCTTCATTGCTCAGCTCCTCTCTTTGGCTATCTATTTCCGTACTGGTTTTGTCTGGTGATTGCTCTGAGGATTATTTGTCCATTATTTCTTCCTCTGCCTTTATTTTAGTCATATCCCTTACCATTGATTTTATGGTTGGTTTTATTTTCCTTTTCCTCCCCCCATCTCCTTTGTCTCCTCCTCCTCCTGAAATATCTCAAATCAATTGTTTCTTTGTGTACCTTTTCTTGGTTGCGGTTGAGTCGGGGTTTGGGTGTTATTTGGGCCCTTATTCCTCCTCTGAACCTCCTGTAATCCATCTTCCCCTTATTGCAATTTCCCTTGGTTGTTAACCTTTTCTGAATCCTTTGTCTCGATTTAATTAAATAGGAATTCCTGGAACAAGTGGCCATATTCATGGCATCTCCGACACTGGAAGGGAATGTGCACATAAGTGATGGGTTGCTGCCATACCTCATCATGGTATTCCATTTCAATGGATTCTGGCAGGGGATCTGCTATGTTCATATAAACGGATATCCTTGCATATGACATGTATCTTCCTCTTCTTGTGGAATCTGAAACCTTCACAAAATTTCCTATTGAATTACCAATACCCTCCAGGATGTCTGGATCCCAGAAATCCATCGAGAGGCCAAATAAGCGCATCCAAACTGGGGCAGCCAATAATTTTTCCCCATTGGGGTTGTAGCACTCCTCCTAGTGTCGCATGAACAATCCTCCATTTTTGAAGAAGTAAGGGCCACCATCAAACACACTTTCCTTATGTTCCAAGTTAGTCAAGATAGCTGTGAAAAATCCTCTGGCTCCTTATTTAAGCTCCATATGTCCTTTCGGGTGCCATTTGTGATGGATCCATTTAACCAGATCTCGTTCCGTTGGCCAGACACCTATGAATTTGTATATCATTTCATGGTCCTTCATATATTTACGGTACTCTTCCAACTTTTTGGTGGCATAACAAAGCAAGGTTTCTTCGAATCTCGTGGTAAACATTGTCTTTGCATGCGACTCTGCCATTGGGCACCAAAAATCGGAGGGCCTTTCCTGTTACCAGTTTTCATATTGGGTGCATGCACTCCCTACAAACTTGTTTCTCCACTGACCACGTTTTGGTAGGAGGGGATCTCTCCCCCCCTGTGGCCTTGCTCATCCCCTTCGTAAGCACTGCAACCCATGTTTGAGCCGACGCACACTCTGAGACGATCAATCGTGGGTAGGTTCAGGGCTGTCAGGATGCACAAAACCCTAACAAACCCTAGTTGAGCTCATCGTTGAAATTACACTACTGAGATCTCAAGACAATCTCTATTTTATTTTATTTTTTATTATATATATATATATATATAATTTTTAATATTTGTTTTTGTTGTTTTTACTTAAAATTTTATGTGAATTATTGTTTTTGGATAAAAAACTTCAAATCTCACTATCTTTGAATATAAAATTCATAAAAAATGTTTTTTTTTCCAGCTTTTTTATTTAATTTTTCATAAAAAACTTTTATTTAACATGTCATTTTTAGCGAAAAGGTTTTGAAACACGTATTTTTTAATTATTTCTATATGCAAAATGTGTATTTTTTGTCTAGTGTTTAAAATTACTATTCTTTAGTGACAATTATTTTATGTGTATTAAAGTATTATATATATGTATATGTATATGTATATATATATAGATATATATATATATATGAAATTCTAATTTCAAAATATTAATTTTGTTATTTTTTTAACTTACAAAAAAATTAAAATTTCATTATAAAAAAACATTATAAAGAAAAACAAAAAACAAAAGTTTGGAAAACCCTTAAAAAACAAACATTTTAGGACGAAAACAAGATGAGAAATAAGAAAACTTGAAAATTTGTTAAATAGTCAACATTTAAAAAAAATTATGTATAATTGGGACATAAGAAAATTTAAAGTGTTAAAAATATGCCTTAAAAAAAGTTAATGCTTTTCAAAATCCACATGAAAATCACCAACTTAATTTTTTTTTTTATCCATAGTATATATATCAAAAAATTAAAATGTCAAAAATAAACCCAAAAAGGGGTTGATGCTACATCACGACTTTTCGAAATTGACATGAAAATCATTAACATTTAAAAAAAATGTGCATAAAGAAAATTTAAAGTCTCAAAAATATGCTAAAAAAAGGTATATTATGAAACAACCCTTTTCAAAATCAGATGATTTTTTGCTATCTCTAAAAAAGTGAGGGATCGATCAAGTTCCCGTTTGATTAGTAACTATGTTTTCAGATCTGGAAAGGGAAACATATTGTTGTTTCTTGCTTAACCAAGATACCAAAATATCTCGAAGAAAAAATGCATTCCCACTGGTGTTGTTTTGATCATCATCAATGCTTCCTTCCCAATCTGCATCAATGTATGTTGTCTAAGTAATGTTTGTACTTCTTGGATACCAAAGTCCAAAGTCAAGAGTGCCTTTTAGATATCTAAGAATTCTCTTTATTTCCTTCTTGTGAGATTCCTTAGGATTTGATTGGAATATTGCCACCATACCAACTGCCTGCATGATGTCTGGTCGTGAAGTTATCAGATACAATAGGAAATCATCCATTGATAGAGAATTCCATCTACTTTATGAGATTCATCTTATTTACTTCACTTACAGCCTGTAGTCATAGGTGTGCTTACAATAACACATTATTCCATCCCAAATCATTTAAGCACATTATTGAGATACTTTTCTTGTGATATGAACATACCAACGTTGGTTTGAGTCACTTGAAGTCCAAGGAAGTAAGACAACTCTCTAATCATTTCCATCTCAAATTATTTAGAAATTTCTTGAGAAAATTCATGGCTCATTTCATCATTGTTGCTGCTAAATATCAAGTCATTGACATACACAAGAGTGATAAGCAAGTTGTCTTTGTCCATCTTCATGCAAATATTACTTCCTGAAATTCCTCTTTCTAAGCCTTGTTGTTGAAGATGACGATCAAACCTAACATACTAGGCCCTTGGAGCTTGTTTCAAACCATGTAAGGCCTTCTTCACTTTTCAAGTAAAATATTTTCCTTCCAACAAGTCAAACCCTTCTTGTTATTCCATGTATACTTATTCTTTTAGGTCACCTTTTAGGAATGTTTAATTCACATCCATTTGATAGAGTTTGAAGTCATTTGAGCATGCAAAAGCTAGAAACATTCTTATGGCTTCTAATATGGCAACTGGAGCATAATTCTGTTCAAGGTCAATTCCTTCAATTTGAGAGTATCCATTGCAAACCAATATTTCCTTATTTCTAATGACCTGTCCATCCTAATTCAATTTGTTCTTGTATACCCACTTGGTTCCAATTGGATTCTTATTTTTAGGGTGAGGTACAAGTTCCCATGTTCCACTCTTTTCAATTTTATTCATCTCTTCTTCCATTAATTTTATCTAGTGTGGGTCTTTGCTTGCTTGCTCAACATTTTCTGGTTCTACTTAGGATATGAATTCCTTATTTTCATCCTTATTATTGTTTGAATTCCTGAATCCACTCTCCTATAATATGATCCTTTGAATGATGCTTTTGTAAAAACTTGAAAGCTTTCTTGGATGGCGTTTGAATTTTCTCTTCCTTCTTATCTTCAGACTATTGTTCTTATTTTGCATCATCTTCTTCAAAGCCAAAATATTCTTCATTTGATGTCCTTCTTTTTTTTTCCCCTAGGAGAATACAATCTTCCTTAACATCAATTATTTCAACTACTTTACACAAATGGTCGTTGCCTGCAATTTGTAGGATTTAATTCTAGTGGAATATCCAAGAAATATTCCTTCATCAACTCGAGAATTGAACTTTATCGGTGAGTCATCATTAATATTCTGAAAGAATTTTATTCCATAAAAATTGAAGTATTTAATTTATGCAGGTCTTCCTTTCCATAATTCATATGGAGTTTTGTCACTATTTACTTGAATTTGTATTTCGTTCATGATATATATTGCTGCTCCTACAACTTATTTCTAAAATTTAGGTTACAAATCAGCTGCAAGAAACATTATTCTTGCAGTCTCTTGTATGGATTTGTTTGTTATTTAAACCACTCCATTTTGTTGTGGATTCCTATGGATGAAGAGTTCATTTTTGATTCCATGTGTTTCGCAAAATTCATTGAATTATTTTGAAGTAAATTCTCCACCTTTATTTGTTCTTAGGCACTTTATTTTTTATTCTCTTTCATTTTTTACAAGAGCCTTGAAATTCTTAAAAAATTCTATAGCTTATGATTTAAATATTATGGAAATAACCACATCATTCTAGTATAATAATATACAAATAATAGAAAGTACATTTATCCTTGTAGAGCTGGAGCTCTGGTTGGTTCACATAGATCCACATGTATGATCTCTATAGGCTTTGATGTTGAAAATTATTTTGACTTCAAGCTGGTCCTTTATTACTTCCCATGTTGGTGTGGTGTATAAATATCCTTTATTGGTCTTGAGATCAAGTGAATGTCTCTGAAAACTTGAGTTTTGCTGATCGTCACCAAATTGTCAAAGTCTAGATGTCCTGATTGCTTATGCTATAACAAAATTTCATCTAGTTGATTGATGTAGCATCTTTGTTCTTGTATTTCACTGAGAATGTATATATGGTCTGCAATTCTTATTCTTTTTCGCACAAGATTCCTTGAATATTATTTTATAATCTCACAATCTTTTGCACTAAAAATGAGATCATGTCCTTGATGACATATTTGACTGACACTCAGAAGATTTTGGTTGAGTCCATCAACAAATAATTCCCTTTTTCCTTTGCCTTTGCCATCAATAACATTCAATATGCCTTTTTCAAGAATCTTGGTAGAACCACTCCCAAAAGTCACATTTCTTGAGAAATTATGGTGTTTAATTCAATTTATCTCCTTGATTATTACTTGTGAACTTGTTATGCTTATTTTACTTAGATGTTCTATTCATTAAATTATATGTATTTCATCAAGTCAATTATAAAAACACAAGAGACACAAATTTTAGGCTTTCTAGCCAAGGCCAAAACCTCTCCCTCTTGGAGAGGAAAAACCAAAAGTAATTCTTCTTATAGATCTTCAATTGAAGAGTACCATAACCATGACACATACCCACGAAAACAGTATGTCTTCAAGACCTTGTTACTGCTCTTCTAGGATCCTTATGTTGATCTCCCCTTTTTGCACTATGTTGCACAAATACTAGGGAAACTCGGTCCCTATTCTAGCAGCCCAAACAATATGCTTCTATTCTTTTCCTTTCGACCTCCAAGAAATTCCTCCCCAACCTTATATCAACACCTGTGATACCCAATACCGAGCTCTTGTGCTTGATATAGTATCCGTCCTTTATGTTGTGTATACTTATGCCTTCTTTAAGAGATATATATAATATAGATTAGCCCAAGACAAAGGTTCCTTGCACACCTTGCAACCCTTACTCTTCGTTGTATAGTCCTTATTCTTCGCACTTTCTTCTAGCACTAGATAACATACTTTTATATCATTTTTATTTCTTGAAGTGACTTAAAATATGTGAGGTAGGCATAAACCCATAATATAGAGTCCTTATTACCACACTATACTTCCTTTTATTTTCGATGAATTGCCTCTTCCTTATGCACCGACAAACAAACCTTTTCTTGCATTTCAATATCAGAACTTGACCAAAATGATCTTCTCAAATGAGGTCACCATATCTCCTTATATAGGGATTGTCTTCCTCTTCTAGTATGGCTTGAATTCTGTGGGCATTCCAACATGAACTAATGTGTAGGTCGACATGAATAAGGGTGAATATTCAACGTGTATTGAGCTAACTTCAAGGAGCATATTGAAAAGGTCTTTGGAGCATACAATTACATCAATACATTTTCTTTTACAAGTGTAACAACACTTCATATACACGACTCTAAATTATATATTTATGAAAAGATGACAAACCCCTAAAGGCATCAAGAAGAAGCCTTGACCTATGATAAAAAATTCTTGCTCATGAAACCCATGATGCAAGTATTACAAAATAAATTTTATTATCTTTGTCTTCTTCATTACATAAAATTAATAATTACAAGTCATTATGAAGACCAAACCTAGTTATACTTATAAAAAACATTTCCATTGTTTCTGTTGATGTGATATAAACTTCCTTTGGTCACCTATCATATGTCTGGAACATCCACTATCCACATACCATTGGTTTTCCTTGTTTTGTGCACACAAAGCTAGACCAATTTTTTTGTAGTGGATTCCTTCCTTCTCTAAACCTTTTCTTTCAGCTCAAGTGGACAATTTTGAGCTTCACGATTTGGATTATTACATTTAAAGCATTCCAGACTATACTTTGACAAATGATCAAATGAGTTATAAGTCTTAACCTGATATTGTCTCCTGAAATTAATATACTTATTTGGGAAGTTGGTCCTATACCCCTTTGAGTTAACATTTCCATAAGCCTTGAAATGCTTAGCTCGGTGGCAATTTTTTTTGTAAAAGAAACAATGACCAATGAAATGTGATATCCCCTGGATTGATATTTTATGTAATTAAATGTGCATGTGTGTGTTTTTGGTTAAGTGTGCTATTTTGAAAAACATTTGAAAATTTAATTATAAGTAATTTATTTTATTGATAATAACTGATTACAAATTCGTAATTATGATGTTTTATTTTGTACTTGAAGAAAAAATGGGAAAGTAGTTTTTCAGTACAGATGACTAAAAGAGATGAAGCTACAAATTATTATGGAATATTGATTACTCATCAACAAGTCGTAGGAATCTAATATGAGTGATTGGATTTATTGAGGAATTATGATATTGGTCAATTAATTGTTTCCCTAAAAGACAAGGAGTTGTCTTTAGGAGTGGGAAATATATGCTCATTAATGAGCTGATAACTACTTTCCACTTGTTGGTGAGGTGGAGGTAGTCACTACCCATCGAAAGAAATTATGATATTGGTAAATTAATTTTTTCCCTAAAATATAAGGAGTTATCTTTAGGAGTGGGAAATAGAAGCTCGTTAATGAGTTTATAATTACCTGCCACTTGTTGGAGAGGTGGAGGTAGTTACTAACACCAAAATAGTTTTAGATTGGATTGGATAAAAATATTTGTTCTACTTGAAAGACAAAAAGAATTTTGCAGTGCTATGACTTAAAAGTGGGATCCAGATTTATGCAGGAACGCAACAGAATAAACATATAACCATAAATACAAAGATGCAGCGGAAATAACACTTCATTTCATTAATATCAAAGAGCTGAAATTATTTACTGACATAATGAAAATAAACTAGCTAGGGCATTGGTAGCTTATCTCTGAGAAGAGATGTGGTGGCTACAGGTTTCTGAAATGTGTTACAATGAGGCTCGAAGGCCTATTTATTGTTGAGAAACAATGGAAAACCATAAACATCCAAAAACCTAACCCTAGGAGATGATGCGCGAAACTATGGGCCCTGTTTGGGTAAATTGGTACATAAACTTCCTAGGGACATAAATTTGGCATATGATATCCATTTGATGCACTCAATACCTCGTTATAAATATCTATCTGAGGACCCGAAAACATTCTAAAAATAGTAAAATGTGCTACAATTAAGGAAACTGAAAAACTGAAAGAAAAAATGGTGGGGCCCCAAGTGGAATAGGCAAGTGGCCACCAATATCCACCAGGATCATTCCCCCCCCTTAGGAAGCAATGGCCCCCATTATGTTGAGTTCCTCCATGAGATGAGGAAAATTTTGTTGAACTTGGTCCCTGGTGAACCACTTGCCGTGGTGTAGGAGCTGGCCAGCTTTGAGAACTCGATACAGTTGGATCTTCTACTGGCGAGTGTTCTTGATTTGCATGTCCATGATATAATCTGTGGTGGCCTGTTCCATGCAGTCTGGGTTTAACTCTATTGGTGTGAATTGTTTTTCAATTTTGGAGGTGTCTAGTAGAGGTGGGAAGTAGGGTCGGAGGTGGTCCACATTGAATACTGGGTGTAGACCAAGGAGTGGTGGAATATTGAGCTCGAAGGCATTGGTCCCTACAACCTTGGTGATGGTGTATGACCCATATCGGAGTGGGTGAAGCTTGCAGCAAGGTCCAGTGAGGCGCTCCTTCTGAAAATGTAGCCACACTTTTTCGCCCACTTGGAAGTTGTGTCTAACCCGATGTTGATCATGTCGTTGCTTGTACTTAGCATTGGCTTTGTCCAATATGTCATGAAACTGTTGGGAGATGTGTTGAATGCACTTGATGAAGCTATTTTATTTGTTAAATTCAAATTGGACATGAGCTGAATCAGCCTGAGTAGCCACAAATGGCATGGCTACGTCAATGGGATATAGTGGTTGGAATCCCAAGCCCACCTGAAAGGGGCTCTGGCCAGTTGAGCTGTGGAGAGCCCGGTTATAACGTGTTCTACATACGGGATGCTCTCATCCCATGTGTGTGGATGATTTGAATTTTACGTGTGCATAATGTGTATAATCATCCTGTTGACGACCTTTGTCTGGCCATCAGTTTGCGGATGGAAAGCTGTGGAATTGGGCGAGCTTGGTGTCCAACATTGACCAGAGGCTGGACCAAAATGTGCTGAGGAACCTGCTATCCCGATTTGAGATGATAGACAATGGGATACCAAAGTTCACCCACACTCATTCAAAGAAGAGTTTAGCATTGGCTTCTGCTATGATATTCTTCTTGCAGGCTGCCATAATGGCCATCTTCGATAATATGTCAACGAGCACGAAAACACAATCATTTCCATGCTTAGTAGAAGGAAGACCCAACATGTAATCCATGGAGATGGATTCCCAAGGTCAAATAGGGGTAGGTAGTGGATTATAGAGTCCTTGATTCTTGATGGAGATTTGGAAATGGAACAAGCAGTGTAGGATCTGATGTACTTCCTGACATCCTGTCGAAGTTTCAGCCAATAGAAATACTTATGTAGTAGTGCCACTATTTTCTTGACCCTGAAATGCCTAATGACTCGACTGTAGTGTGCTTCCCAAATAATCTTGGCATGCTCACTTGAAGGAACACAAAGGTGTCCCAGGTGACATAGCAGTGCATCGTGGAGGTGAAAATTTGGAACTTGCGTACCCTCCAAGAGTGTCTTGTAAGTGTGGACGAATTATGGATTGCTTCTGTAGAGAAGAGGCCACCAATCAGAAGTCTTGTTCCCACAAGAGTTGAGAATGGTGGTTAGTTCCATGATTGGTGGTCGGATGAGGTAGTCTGCGACATTATTGGTGCTACCCTTATTGTACTTGATGTTCAAATGAAACTGTTGCATATATGTGGACCACTTCTGATGGCGATCGTTCTGCAACTTCCCTTGTGTCTGTGTGAAATTCAGGGGTCGGTGGTCTATGTGGATGGCGATTTCCTTCCCCAAAATTTAATTCTTCCATTGTGGACAAGCCTGCACAATAGAATACATTTCTTTGTCATAAGTGGGATACTTTCGGATTGTGTTAGACAATGTATCACTGTGATCTGCCAATGTATGTCCCTATTGAGTAAGAACTGCCCTAATAGCATAGTCAGAGGAATTTGTCTTGATCTCAAATGGTTGTTGCAAGTTTGGTAATGTGAGCACTGTCGCAGAGTAGAGGACACTACAAGGAAAAGACCCTCTAGCGAGGTTATAAAGGAGGTTTTTAGTGTTATAAATTGGCCAAAATTGTCAAAAAAACATTTTCTACAACATCTGTTTATGGTTACAAAGGTTTTGGCAGATATTTTAATGGAAATTAAACACAACTAAAAAAAAATGGGCAGCTAGAGGTTATTACATATATTTTTTTCATTGGTGTGCTACTAAAGTTTCAACGCACCGGTGTGTGTCATCTAGACAGTGGCCCTGGGGCGGTCGAAGGTTCTTGCACTGGGCCGTCAAGGTATAAAACTGCACTAGGTGCAGTGTTGGTGATACAACGCATGAGGCCGTACCAATTAGTCTTGGGATTTGTCCCATAGGTCGTCTCAACACACCGATATGTAGACTTATAGAAACGCATCGATGCACCGTGTCAGAGAAACATACGGATATTTATAATTGTTATTGTTATTTGTGCAGTGCCCATATGTCGTACAAATGCACCGATGCGTAGTCTCACATAAAAGCACTAGTGCATAATATCACACAAATGCACCAAGATTTTTAATTGGTTTTGGTATTTGTGTGGTGCTCATAGGTCGTAGAAATGAACCGATGTGCTGCAACATACAAACACACCAGTGCTCATTTTTATTTTTTAGAAACGTCGACTTGTGATAGTGAAATTATTGTGATTTTTCTAAATTCATTATTCATAAAAAGTCGACACATCTTATAAAAATATTCATATTAATTAAATTCTTATTAATTCATTTGAATGTGAGTTATATCATATCATAATTATTGTGATTTTTTAAAATTCATTATTCATCAAAAGTCGACACATATATATCTTATAATAATATTCATATGAATTAAATTTTTTATTAGTGCATTTGAGAATGATAATGGAGAATGCAATAGCAACAATGGAGAACGCAATAAATTAAAACACACACACACACACACACATATATATATATAAGACAATATTTGTCATACAAAATGGGACAGTTATTTGTATCCCTTTGTCTTTCAATTGGGACACTGTACATTACATTAAACAAAATGTCTGATTTCACAAATAAATATTTCAAAAAATACAACACCTTGCTTTGATATCCAAACATAGTGATCATCATTCTTCGCTTGAACTGCTGTCACTGCTAGAGCTACTTCTATGACTTGGGGTTATTTTCAGGAATGTTTTGTTCATGGTGCTGATTGTTTTCTTCTTCTTCACGTTCCATCAACATACATAAAAATAAACTAAAACGAGTGTATATACATTAGTGACAATAATTAAAATTGCAATATTAAATAGTATACATCAATGTAAATCGAAAAGAAAAATGACGTACCATAGAAACATAAACTATACACATTCTTTCAAAACCATGTACCATGCCATCTTTCAAAATTTCACCTGTTGGTGCAGTTCCATACTTTGTTTCCTGCAAGTTTTATACCCTATAACAAATCATATATTTAATATAAAAGATTTTTTTGTTCTATTAATTATAGACGGATCTAAGTAAAACAATATCGATAGATGCTTACAAATTCCACAATTAATTTATGATATGCCAACATATAATCACAACCCATATTTAACCCAATTTCAATCAATTCGTCTCATGGTTCTTCTTTGTATGTTAGCACCTGTTTGAAGACATTCAATGATGATTTTTGTAAAACAACTTAAAAAATACAAAAATGAAATCTAGTTAAGTTGTTATAAGGAAGTAGTAATTACTCACAAACTTAGATATCAACCCTTTTCTTCCTTGTCATCCTGTTTTATTTGGTGAATGGGGTCCATTTTCTTTTCATTTCTGCAAGAAAATTCTTGAAAATTAATATTTAATGCTAAATTGTTTATTTATTGTACCTAATGATCGAAAAATTCAATGATTACATATTACATTTGAAGCACGTTGTTGTTGAGATGGCTCCTCCCGCGATGCAATTTTGTCCATTTCTTTGACCATCTCCCTATACACCTTTTTGGACATTCCTACCGGCATATTTTTAATATCAGCTCGTCCATCTTTTGAGATTTTCATAATCTTCCTGAAAATGTAACATGACAATAAACTATTTAATTTTTATATTGATATATGAAAAGTAAACATAACAAAATTTATAAATAATTCTATACAAACATTTAAAGGAATATTACTTTTTCATTCCTTCTTTTTTTTGTTGTACGTTTTTGCTATTAAAAGTTTGACATGTCTCATTGACCAATTCTCTGGAAAATCTTCTTGTAGTTTAGATAAAATTTGGTTCTTGGAATCATTGGATTGGTTTTTGTATTGTAAGTGGAAAGAACGTCTATACATTCGTTCCACTAGATCCCTCAAACTTTTATAAAAGTGTTTCCCCCTTTCGTTAACCTCCAAGACCACTCCAGATGAGCTAAGGAGAAATTCATTTTCATTTGCATGTTCTAATATTTTTTTGCTTTTCTTAGAACAACATTAATTTTCTGAGTTGTTGGTCCTTGTAGAACATTAGACAGATGTGAATTAATAGACTGTTTGACACATTTTATCTAATAATTTTAAGTATATTATTAATGAAAATTAAAAAATTGAAACTCATATTGGATCGATAGTATTTTTTCATTCACCTAATTCATCCTTTTGCAATTTTTCCATCAAGCTTTTAAGCTCTTCTGGTCCTCGATCAGAAATAACCTTATCGAGCTTCGTCATTTTGTGGCTCTACATGATACACAGTAAAAAATGCATATTAGTTAAACTTACATATAGTTCAAAAATAATATTTTTTGTAAAGAATTTACAGAGAACTTGTTTTTTATGCTTTTCTTGATGTGTTATTAGTATTTTTGTTACTTGATATCTTGAAAGTCATTTATTTATCAATCTAAAACCTGTACCATATGTTTTTCATAGGAAAAATCATAGCTTTTATTAATGTAAATAAAAGTTACATGTTGTATATGTGTGAGCATATGTAGATCAACTTTGTAGCTGCCAAATAGATAGTGCTGTAATAGTTTTAAGAAAATATAAATACATCCGCTATGAGAATATATATACATACATCCACTATAATTATGTTCAATATATATACAAAAAGACTATAAACAAAAAATGTGTATTTAGTTCAGCTATAGAGATCTATTAGGGGCCGTCCCCTGTACGAGTGCAGGATCAAAAGGTCTATGGAAGAACTGGTAGAAAGCATGCTCGTTCTGTTCTTGCACCTCCATATGTGTTGTCAATAAGTGCGTCGTCTCCTTGGAAAGGAGGTCGGAAATGGAATTCCTCTCCCTGAAAATGTGTTGACATGAAATATGATCAAATTGTGCTTTGAGCAGTAGAGTTTCAGCCAATATATTCTGTAGTGTGTGTGTGTGAAATGTCGATAGATCAAAAGATGAGTCAATGACAATCTTGGAATCCCCAAATATTTGTAGATCATGTATATCTTTGATGATAGCAAACTGAAGTAGGTACAAGAGGCATGTTAGTTCTGCAAAATTGTTTGGTGCCACGACCAAGACCAATTTTGACTTTGTAGTAATGATGATCTGAGAGATATAGTATAAACCCACCACCGCAACCATGTGACTGTGCAGATCTGTCAAAATATGCCCAAGGATATGTGTTAGGATGAATCCTTAGTGTAAGTGTACGAGAAAATACCCTTTTAGCTGTGCATAGAAAACAACCCCAACAACAAAAGATGGCTGCTAATATCTTTAGATCTGTAGTTAGTTGATCAAGAAAAAAGCTGCAAAAATCCAGATCTATGCATAAAAAGACATTAAGCAGTAAAAAATAAGGTTGTGCTCCATGCATCCAATAGACAAGACAAGAACAATATTTTTTGAAGAATTTTATATTAATGGCACCTGGGAGGAAAACAAGAAAGGTGTTTCCAATTCTCCTCAATGGGATGGGTTCTTAGAAGTCCTCAGCACTTCAGATCTAGAATTTCTCTTTCTTGTTGGTGTAGAAAACCTAGACAAACATAGAACTCAAAGGGAGCTCACAAAGCAAATAATAGAAAATATGACAATGATAATGGCTCAAAGTCAGACCAAGAATATAGATCCAGAGTGATCTAAGAGGCAACAAAAGGTGATGAATGGTAGGAAAAACCCTTCTATTTATAACAAAATATTAGGTCATTCTAGATCTTGGTGCATGATTAAAAAAATATTAATCAAATCTAGATCCACCTTTTATGGAATATTTTATTATATTTGTTGGAGGGGAAAGGCATTTAACTTGGGTCAAATCCCTTTATTTGCAAATAATAATTAAATAAATGATTTATTTATCATTTTAAGGAAGTGGTTGAAGGATAATTAAATAAATAATGATTTATTTAATTATTTGTAAATGATTTAGTCATATTTAACAAGGAATATTATTTAAATAAGGTTTAAATAATTATTCCTAGAAAATAATAAGATAAATAAGGATTTATCTAATTAATTTCCTTGTTTTGGGTTAAATATGACCAAGAATAATAATTAAATTACTATTTAATTAATTATTCCATGAGGAAAACCAAACAAATATAGATTTGTTTAATATTTCCCCTTGGGGTTTCCTGTTTAGACCATAAACAACCTAATAAATGTGTTTTATTAAGTTATTTTACATAGTGAAAGCAATTTTACTTGGGGTAAAATTGGTCTTACATGGTGTACTTGGGTCCATCTAATGATAATACGTTAGATGACCACAAAATGGTGTAACAGATTTTCCCCCCAGCATGCGAGTGTTAGGAGCAAATCGTATGACCGAAGTACGTTGTAAGAACTCAATCACTAGACATCAAAAGGGAAGTCAGAGAGAGGAATGGAATTTAGACTAATGTGCTGTAGAACTAGACCCTGAGGAGATGAGGCTTACAGGTGCGACATGTCTCTTTTTATGAATGGGTACTTATGCTAAAGGCAGCGGGGGAGGCATACCTATGCCCGCCAAGACAAAGTACAAAAGAATAATGTTTCTAAAAAACAAGGGACCAAACTGTAAAGTACATGCTGGCATAAACACGAGCCAGATAAAATATATAATGATGAATCCCACATACATGCTGTGCCTGGGATAACAACTAGGAATTATATAATAATATCTGAGTACATGAGATACAAATGCAACCCCAATTCCCCTATAAACGGGGGAGGGCTCGCAAAATCTGTCTAATACATGCAAATCAAAGAGGCGCTGCAAGCGGCTAAGGCCGACATCATCAAATATATGGAGCTCCATCGAAGGCTGCAATGAAGAAGTCATCCGGGCATGTGGGGGGTTACCTGTAGGGCCACCCCCTCATGAGGGTTGGGACATCTCACACACACCCAGGAATCATCGATATCAGCTACTGTATCAGTGAGCCATCAAGTACACTGATCTCGATCATGTTTAAAGGAGATGGAGCTGAGAAACAATCAAGTCAAAGAGAAATAAGGAGTCCCTGTGCCTGATCCGGGGCACCGAATAAGAGTGGAAGCTGGAACCAAGGTACACCACCCTCTAGATCTATCTTCTAGAATGAATGAGCTGATGTTGACAGAAGGAGGTCCACCATATGTGAGGCAATAAGGGATCCTCAACTAAGGCACAAGAGAAAATAGTAGAGTGATTGACAGACTGACACCAATGATGATGATGAAATGGGGGGTACTGAGTAGCGAATGGACGACTTCCATTGTAAAAAAATAAAGGGAAATGATGACCTGGCAGTGAATGACACAATATCATGAGGGATAGGGGGTAGTGGGATTGAAGGCCATAATGTGCGACACGAGAGAGGGACCAAGAAATGAAGGATGGAGGACTATAGCGAGATACAAAGGGACTCGGGATAGACTCCATGAATGCGATGATGACTCAACTCAGATGCTCTAAACAAGGGCGACTCGATGGTGCTGCCACACAGTAAAGGTCCAATGGGGGACCATAAAAACATGAGTACAAGATGGTAACTCATGATGAAAATCAACACGAGCAAGGGAAATTATGGAGGCAAAGTGGTGCCCCAAGTACAAGTGTTGTAAGTGAGGAAATCCGATTTTCAGGAGAGGTGAAGAGACCCTTCTTGGACAAAATGTGTCCTGGTGGAGTATCAAATCATGAAAAACTAACAGATACCCATTTTAGGGCTTGGTGAGAGCTTTCCAACGATGCAGATGGTTTGTCAAACTGAGCTACATTTTGGCCGCAACAGGTGAAATAAAAATCAAGGGTTTCTCTTCTAATAAGGCATTTTCCCTCCAAATTCACTTATTTTCTTGTGTAGCTGTGGTGAATGTAGAGAGGAGAGAAGACCCTAAATCTTGTGATGATCGTAGCGGACAAACCGACAGTTGGAATCGAGATCCGTTAGTTGTAGGTAAGAGGTCTAACCCTACTCTTTCTTTTTGATGGATTGAAAGTTCAGATTAGGGTCCTAAATCTCAGGAATAGCCCCTCCTGCATCTTCACGACCTGGTCGCACTTTTTGAGCCAAAAAATATGACTTGGGAAGCAGGTTTTGAGCAGAAAAGTGCAACCTGTCCCAGGATTTGGCCAAAAAGTGCAACCTGTCAGATGGAGGGGGTTTTAGTGTTGTTTTGGGGCTGAGATTTGGGTTTTTGTGGTTGGATACAATTTTTTCTATCTGTATACTTACAAAGATAATGTTTTTGTGCAGATATAGCAGATATATGGATCAACTGGAGAGAGAGAGACCTGGGTACATTACAGTCGGAGATCCAAGCAGATCAAGGTGTCCGTCGTGCATTGGCCAGGTTTGGGATTCTGAAGTTTGTGAAGAACCCTCTTATGAGAGCTGGAGAGCCCTTGTTGGCCCAAATTGTCAGTTATTGGGATCCATATCATGGGTATTTATAGTGTAGGGGCACAGGATCGAGTTGACAGTCCAGGATCTATATTTCCTGACTGGTCTCCCAACATTAGGGATGGTGGGAAATACAAATCCATTGTTACCGTGAGGGCGTAACATCATGGAGTTTGTAGAACGACATTGTCGACCAAGCCTCCAAGTCAAAGGGACTCAGATACCGATCAGGGACCTAGAGAGATTAGAGACATGTGCAGTGGCCGCAGCGGTGTTGCGAATCCTGGGCAACCAGGCGCTCCATCACATCACTGGGGGTAGATGATGATTATGGAGAAAGTGTTGAGTGGGACCTACTATGGGTGGGCCTAGATGATGTTGGTGTCATTGAAACAACAGCTGTCGCTTTGCAAGCGGAAATTTAACCATGATTGCGCGTATGGGACCTTATTGTGCTCCTTCTTTTTTGAGAAGATCCCGACCTTGCGACCTCGTATACAGCTCCCAGATGGGAGCCTGAGAGAGCCTAGGATGTGCTGGTGGGGCAACTACTGTGTAGAGGAGGAGGAGGGGTGGTCGGACGGGTCTTCCGACCCAAGTTCTTTGCCCATTTGGATCAGATGCCGTTGTACATAGATGACTATCCCTATAGTGGGATGAGTTATTATGGGGATCCAGGCTTGCCACTTCCTCCTGGTCGAGTATGGGGGCTCGATGGTAAGTGACAAGTTACTAATATTTTATGTGCATGTTAAATTTTTTGAATAGTATATATGGTATTGATTCATGTACTTTTGGTATGCAGATATAGCTCCGGTAAAACCGACTGAATATATGGGACGACCTGCAGTATCAGGAGCTGTAGGCCCTAGTGGATCGAGAGCGGCACAGAATGAGGATGCGTCTGCCCTTCTGGAGGACATCCGTCGTAGATGTGAGAGGCTGCTGACTAGTGTTTCAGAGTGTGGTTGGCAATATTTAGATGACTAGTACATAGAGCCATGTATTGGTCTACCTTCAGAATGGCGAGGTGTCATGCAGCACATGGCAATGGCCGGCCAGGGGATGCATGATCTACAAGCTGCGGGAGAAGAGCCATTGGCTCGGGATCCTCTATATAGTGATTAGGTGTGGGGTAGGGGGTGCCCCCTAGTGTGTATGTAGGGGAAAGTGGAGCCCCCAGTGTGTATGTAGGGGTGAGTGGTGCCTCCCAGTTTTGAGTTTTTTGTAACATGCTATGGGCATGTCATATGTATCAGAGTAGATGGACTCTAAAAACATGTTAGACGAAAAATATTATGGATATGCATCATTTTGATAATTTTGAATGTTATTGTCTTGTATGAAATGCGTGTGATAAATGCCAATCTAAGACATGGTTTGCAATGTTATCTATGTAGTGATTTTGTTCTCGAGGTACATGACTGAAAGTTATGATTTCAAGTTCATGTATCAAAATTTTCACTCGTAAATATCATCTAAAAAGGATAGGATTATGCGCATGATAGACACCATTAAGTTGCATGACAAGAAGTAGGGAATCTAAACAAACGTGTAGATGGAGGATGCGATGAGAGAGGGCATCAACTAAGAGACCACACACTGCATCATATTTGGCCTGATTATTGGTGGCAGTACCAATGCAGACCCCATTCGAGAGAACAAGTGCATGCAAGGGGGTAAATATGGCCCAACCCGCCGAGGTTAGATTTCAAGAATAGCGACTCGCACCATCAGCGTAATCGATATAGGGTGTGGATAGGAGGATTGGCGGAATAATGTCACGAGACAATAAATGGGAGGGAGAAGAACACTGAGGGCAGCGTGAGTGAAAAGTAGACATCAAACAAAAACTGCGGGAGGGAGTGGTCTGGGTAGGATGTCTATGACTCATATACCGACTAGAGGGTGGTGTATGAAGGCTACGGGAGGTATAGCTGGTGCTCATGCTGCGGAGGTAAACATAGACACAGATGGTGTCATCCCGTTTATGGGTGGGAAAGATAAGGTCAGGGGTGGAGAAGGCTTATAGGAGGTCATCATGATGGGAAAAGAGGGGATGACAAGGGGAAGGGAAAGCACATGACGCTGCAAAGCTACCTAAATCATCATCATGGGAAGAAAGGCTCTCATACAGATCATCACGGGGGATGACAGAAGAACAAGTAAATAGATGGTCAAATGATGTTGAGCCTAGGATGGTCGTTGAAGGGGGGTCGAGCGAAATAATAGGGGAGGATTCAAAGGGAATGTTCCCTGAGGTTCTCACATATGATGATAGGTAGAGGATGGTGGTAGCAGGCTCTATCATCTCAACATCAGGAAGGGGAATGTCAATGGGAGTGAGTAGATCTTCAAGTTGACCTGAAGCATATTGCACAAGTATGGGAGAGGCAGATTGATTTTGTTCAACCTCATACTCTAAAACTACCTCTAAAGAGGTGCGGTAATGCGTCAGTTGAGGACAATGGTGGGAATAATGGCCATGGACACCACATAGAGCACAGGGTTTGTTGGTGTGAATAGTCTTTGGGTTCTTGGCTGCGGACGAAGAAGGAACAAAGGGTTCAGGGACCATAGACTCAGGGAACATGACTTTAACCATGGGTTTAATATGGGGAAATTCGGGACAAGTATGGGTGGCATGACCGATGACATCACACAAGGTGCAAGGCTTTGCGGGCGGAGGAGGGGTAGGGTCAGTCGGGGTGGCCTTGTCTTTAGATGCCCCCTTGTGAGCTTTGCCTTTATTTCCCGGAGCAGTCACAACAGGAGAAGGGTCCTGTTGAGGTGAGGATGGCACTATGGCAACAGAAGAAGCTAGGGGAACCGGTTGAACCCTTGTCAAAGCAAGGTAGGGTTTGGGGTGACCAGGTGGGGTAGCAGCTGGAGGGTCAAGGTACCAGACGGGAATACCATGGGTCAGGTTGGGGAGAGAAAGGGTGGCCATGATGGGAACCGAATAGACTCTGGGAGGGGGAGCAAGGAAAGGTATCTGACCAGTAGGGTAATGACCAGGAGGGACGGCTCCAAGAGGGTTGAGGCTTGGTGGAACCGACCCAGGAGGATAAAGGGGCTCATGGGTACCAGCTGTAGTAGAAGGGCCAGAAGGAGGAGGTCTGGCTGGCTGAGATGAAGGGATAGGAGTAGGTTGCGGTGGGCGAGGTTGAGGTTGAGGTTGCTAACTAGCCGAAGTGGGCCGCTTAAGGACAGCTAGAGACGATTGCATCATGCAAACATTCGATAAGCTAGGATCAGAGACAGGGGGAGGAGGAAGACCAGGGAAGTTTCCAAGCAAAGAGGAGTCTTTGTAGACGCTAGGAGAGACATTGGTTAAAGAATCTACGGTTTTCTTATTGGTCACAGAAGAGATGGTTGTCTAAGGGGAGGTTTGAGATTTTGGCTCATGATACGTCAACTGGTCAATGGTGACTATCTTTCCATTATGAGGGAAAAACATCTTGCGGTGTACCGCAGATGGGATAGTAGACATGGCATAGGTGTAGCTACGCCCCAAAAGAATGTTATAATCAAGAGGGGCATCAATAACCTCAACGTCAACACAAACAGTCTTGCTCGCAAGAGTGATAGGATAATTATGGAATAGGCCAATGGGTTGGGAGGTGTGACCATCCTGCACTCGAAGGGTGATAATGGAAGGGGCCAAATCAGGAGATCCGAGTTGTTTCCAAACCGAAGAGGACATCACACAGGTGGATGCCCCCTCATCAATGATACACCAAGAAACATTAGCGTTTCGGATTTTGACTGGGATTTGGAAAGCTACAGAAGCAGGAAGAGGAGGATGTTTTGATTGATGGGCATTGAAAAAAATCAATTGGTCATCAGCAGGATCTACAACACCCATGGTTGATAGTAGATCCTTCTTTTGAGAAGGGCAAGGCTGGAGGAGTTCCAGTGTTGAAATGGTAGCAGGAGATTGTGCCAAATAATCTACTATGCTATACAAATGAGCAGCTCGACCAGAAGCAACATTTTGGCGTAATGGTCCCTCAGGAATCTTGGTATGAACCTAAAATTTGGGCTGAGGGATATGCAAGGGACCATTGGATGTCGAAAGAGGCTCTGTAGAACCTGAAGAAGGTGACTTGGGGACAGACGGAGCGGGAGGCTTGGGGTATTGACGGGACCGAGTTTGAAGGTTAAGGTCGACGGGTAGAGGTTGATCAGAGTTCATCATGAGGATTTGGTAATCGGAGGAACCAGAAGGGGAAGGTTGAGTGTCCACCTATCCGTCAGGTGGTTGGGTAGCCACAAATCCTTGCTGGGGGAAAGGATTGGTAAACACAGCCGGTTGAGTAGTGGTCACATTGGGGGGAGTAGTAGGGGAGGCATGTTGTCCTTGCAATGTGGCTTGCGACTCCCACATTTGTCACATCTGTGGTAAAAGGGGAAAATCGTGAGTGTAATGACCATAAACACCGCAACATGAACAAGGATTATTTGTATGAATAGGCCTGTCTGGCTTGGGCTGATTGCCCTGTTGCTAGTTAGCAGTGTTCGAGTCAAGACCTTGAGTATTGGGTCCACGAGTACCAGGGGAAGATTGGTTTTGATTTCCTTTCCTCTTCTTTTGAGAAGAAGGAGGATTATTCATTCCCTGATGTGAAAACACTTGCCCTAGAGGGGGTGGTAGTTGTTGTTGCTGGGGTTGAGAAGGCAAGGGAGGTGGAGGTGCAAATGCTGGAGGAGCGAGGGAAGTAGGCTGTGGATAAGGATAATGGTTAGTTTGGGAAAAATTTAGGTAAGCAGGAGGTTGGGCAAAAGGATGAGGCATGCCGTATCCTGGATACATGCTACCTGGAGGGGGAAAAGTGCTGGAGGTGTTGGCCCCTCCCGGAGGGAGACCATAGCCCATAGGAGGTTGAGTGTATGGATGAGAAAGAGCTCCAACGATACTGTCGACAGAATGAGATGCCCCCAGGGCATTAGCGCCATAGGGTCGGGGGAGGTCAGGAAGGACGGTATAAACATAACTAGACTGAGCATAGATCAGGTCATATTTCAAGGCTATTTGGAGGGTGGCTTCTTTGGTTTGAGGAAAATGTGATGCGACATCTTTGCCGATGGTGGGTAAGAGAGATCTAAGGAACCAATCCATGTAGACCAGATATTCGAAGGTAGGATCTTGACATAGGCTCTTTCTTCTCCGCCATTCCTGAGCATGATTGGATAGGCGGGTTGCAGATGATTGACAGAAAGAAGTCAAGAGTTCAGTACCAGTGTCGTATCGGAGAGGGAGTTGGAAATAAGATAAGAAGGCTCGGGCAATGGTCACAAAGGTGGTATGGGAAGAGGAGGTCTGATCAACATACCACTTAGAAGCTTTGCCTGTAAGCATGTGTTGGAAAAACCGAAGATGGATGGAATCATCGGTAATGGAATTGGATGAACAACACATGTGAAAAGATCAGATATGGTTGGAGGGATCTTCTCCAACAAGGCCTCCGAACTTGGGAATGTCGGAGGGGAGCTTGGTTGGCATAGCAGGCCAACAAAAATCGTGGCGGATAGGGTCATTGATCAACTGATTGAAATTGGGGAGATTGAGGCCTGCCATATAAGGGAGCAAGGGGACAGTCAAGGTAGTTTCTGTGGTGGTTCCGCTAGTAGCATTCCCGACAGTAGGGCCGGGATTACCGCTAGCGTTAGGCCCTGGACCAGACATAGTGAAGGTGACAGGGGGAGAACCAGAAGTAAAAGGAGAACCCAATGAATCAGAAGAGGAGTTGGAGTGCGGACTCGGAGGAGGACTAACTCGACAACGGCGGGAAGGAGTAGGTCGACCAACCAGAAACTGAGGATGAAGGCCAAGAAGTATCCGGGATATATGCCTTGGAGGCACAATGATGACAACACAAACATGGAACAGAGGGAAGAAGAATGACCAAAAAAGGCAGGGAGGTGCAGAATCAAGTGATTACAATGTCAAAGCAATGGCAGAGAGGTGCAGTGTCAATTTATTTTACAATGTTTTAAAGTCTTTTCCTGGCGGTGTTAACTAGGCTCTTCTTCTCTTAGGGTGAGTGTGTGGCGTGCGTTAATTTTAATTTTTAAACCCAGACGTTTTGAGAGTAAAAGAAAAAGTGTGCTACGTAACTGAAAGTAAACCTGTAGAAAACAGTGTATACTACTGAAATAACAAAAAATTAACAGCTAACAATGTATCAATCTAACCTAAGGAGGCAGGTCTCTCAAAAACCAGTCTAACAGAGGGAAAAAATCTAGTCAAAACACACTGAAAAGGAGCCAATAGATCTAAGGTCGGGAGGGACAGGGACCTAAAGGACAAATCTGCTGAAAAGAGGTGCAAAAAAAAACAAAGAGACAGAGGCAAGGTTGCTGTAAAAGAAGAGGTAAACAGCTAAAGGCAGTAGGTGAAAGGAGGTGACCCTAAAGGAAAACCCAAAAAAAACTATATGAGGTGATTTGGATGGAAAAATAGCTGATCTAAAAGGGATCTGAAGATGAGGTATCAGATTTGTAAAAGAAATGGCTGAAACTCTGAAAATTTAGACACCCGCAACAGCTAAAAATCTTCCACAAAAAGTGGAGGGTACTGAAGCCCTAGGGGGCTAGATTCCCACTTATTTGAGTAAAAAAGAACAGAAACATGTCTAAACGGGCGGAGACAGAGGCTGGACAACCCTAACAGAAGCTTCAGACAAACCCAGAAAACTTTCAGAAAAACTGCAGAAAAAGGTGCAAGTTGTAGGTTTTGACCTATTTTCTGTCCAGGTCGTAGTTTTGAGGCTGGAAAATGCATCCTGTAGTCTAGGTCATAGGTTTTGGGCCGAAAAGTGCAACCTGCACTTCCGGGTCTTTCGACTGTAGATTTCAGAAAAAGTTGCCGTTTGAGTTGCGGCTAATGTCTGTTACCTACGCAAGAGGGCCAGAAACACACGGAAGTTAGAAATTTTAATGTTTTAGGGTTTTCTAGGTAAAAAACAACATAAAATCAGGAAAAAAAAAAAGCTAAAGAGAAACCCTAGGGTTTGAAGTAGTTGGATATGCAAGAATAAGAAAAACGACAGTGGTCGTAATTGAAAACCCATGTGGAGTCACCAGTTGTTAGGATGAATCCTTAGTGTAAGTGTACAAAAAAAGACCCTTTTAGCTGTGCATAAGAAATATACCTAACAAAAAAGATGGCTACTAATATCTTCAGATCTGCAGTTATTTGATCAAGACAAATGCTGCAAAAATCTAGATTTATGCATAAAAAGACATCAAGCAGTAAAAAATAAAGTTGTGCTCCATGCATCCAATAGACAAGACAAGAACAATATTTTTTGAAGAATTTTATATTAATGGCACCTGGGAGGAAAACAAGAAAGGTGTTTCCAATTCTCCTCAATGGGATGGGTTCTTAGAAGTCCTCAGCACTTCCTATCTAGAATTTCTCTCTCTTGTTGGTGTAGAAAACCTAGACAAACATAGAACTCAAAGGGAGCTCACAAAGAAAATAATAGAAAATATGACAATGATAATGGCTCAAAGTCAGACCAAGAGTATAGATCCAGAGTGATCTAAGAGGCAACAAAAGGTGATGAATGGTAGGAAAAACCCTTCTATTTATAACAAAATATTAGGTCATTCTAGATCTTGGTGCATGATTAAAATAATATTAACCAAATCTAGATCCACCTTTTATGGAATATTTTATTATATTTTTTAGAGGGGAAAGGCATTTAACTTGGGTCAAATCCCTTTATTTGTAAATAATAATTAAATAAATGATTTATTTATCATTTTAAGGAAGTGGTTGAATGATAATTAAATAAATAATGATTTATTTAATTATTTATAAATGATTTAGTCATATTTAACAAGGAATATTATTTAAATAAGGTTTAAATAATTATTCTTAGAAAATAATAAGATAAATAAGGATTTATCTAATTAATTTCCTTGTTTTGGGTTAAATATGACCAGAAATAATAATTAAATTACTGTTTAATTAATTATTCCATGAGGAAAACCAAGCAAATATAGATTTGTTTAATATTTCCCTTTGTGGTTTCCTGTTTAGACCATAAACAACCTAATAAATGTGTTTTATTAAGTTATTTTACATAGTGAAAGAAATTTTACTTAGGGTAAAATTGGTCTTACATGGTGTACTTGGGTCCATCTAATGATAATAGGTTAGATGACCAAAAAATGGTGTAACAATATGAATGATCTATGATCTCAGGGGTGATGATACGAGAGAAAGGAGGAAGACGATCATCAGGGATAAAATGATAGTTGGACAGGATATGGGCAGCAGATGAGGGCCAGTGATGGGGGGTGTCATGAAATATGGACTGATTGTGAGCCATTAAAATATTCCAACAAATAAGAATGGGCACATTCTGAAGTTTGTGGGGAGTAACAACATGCCACCAATGTTCCTAAGCATCTGTAATGGAAAGCATGTCCAATGCTGTCCAATATGAAGAGAAGTAGTGTAGTCGTCCAAATTTCCAGGGTGACACAATAGTTCAGAAATAGGTGTTGTGTGTCTTCTGCTGCGTCTTTACAGAGTGCCCATCTGTGCGGTCCAGAGAAGTTTCTTTTCTGTAAATTAGCACAAGTAGGGATTTTGTCGCTGAGTATACACCACATTAGCAATCGAGCTTTGGCAGGTCCTTTGATCTTCCAGAGGTAGCACCACCAAGGGATGAGAGGATCAGGTCTGTTGTTCTGGTAGATATGGAAGTACCCTTATTTTGGTGTATATCACCCCATTTTAGATATGGTCCAAATAATTTTATCGTCACAAGCCTTCAATCGGACACAGGTTTCATGTAGGGCATCCAAATATGCTGTCAAGGTTCCGGTCCACTATGGATGGAGCCGAAAGGCCTGATGATCCAACCACCCTTGTGAGAAAAGTGTTGTGCTCTCCGCATGCACAATCTGATTGAGTGTCCTGTAACCAGATTGGTTGAGGGACGCTATAAGTGCCTGCGGAAGTAGATGAGCATTCTCTCAACCAACCCATGAATCATGACCTATAAGAAGCCTTTTTCCATTACCAATCTGCCATGTCAGGTCATCTATTATACACCCAATCTCAGATGTGATCGCATGCTAGATAGTGGAATATTTAGTGTGATGCTCTAATGGTGACTGAATCCACGCAATGGGTGAGAGCAGGTGAATATATTTATGAATTGTCACCCTAGTCCATAAATTGTTTCCCGTTAGGATTGTCCAACCAAGCTTAGCAGCTAAGGCAAGTGCAAAGGTTGGCAAGTCTTTGATACCCCATCCTCCCCACCGTTTGGGTAAAGCAATATGGGACCAATTATTCCAGGCAAAAGTGTGTCCCTCTTTTGCGCCCAGCCAAAGAAAACGCCTGCAGATTTTCTAGATTTGAATTCATTTAGGTATCCATGCAAGTGACATCCAATATACAGGAGTGGCCTTAAGTACAGATTTGATCAGTTTCAACCGGCCAGCTCTGGACAGCCAACGATGGCACCAATTGTTCAACCTTTTTTCAATTTTAGTAATGAGCCAATTCCAATTTGCAATTTTGTAATTGACAGGTTTGAGAAAGAAACCCAGATACTTCAAGCCATCTTCAAAGATGGTGACATTGTAAAGAAATCTCTATTGTGCATAGTGTATTTCATGTGGGGTGCAGCCATGGCAGGTCAAAGTGGATTTGTAATTATTGCACTTCATCCCTATGGCAATACAAAATAGATTCAATATCGCTCTGATCACCGTGGAGTCACTAAGAGTCCCATTAAGGAAGAGAATAATATCATCTACAAATAGGAGATGAGTGAGTACACAATTTTCGAATAGTTTAATTCCTTTCAATATGCCTCTAGATATTTCCTCAATAATGCATCTTCCAAGTCCTTCCATAACCAATAGAAATAGTAGGGGAGAAAGGGGACACCCTTGAAGAATCCCCCACTCCACATGAAAGAAATTGGTTCTTGCCCCATTGATTAGAATGCTGTATGAAACAATAGTTATTCTGCACATAATCCAATTGATATTTTGTAAGGGAAAACCCAAATGGGTGAGTAACATGCGGATATAAAGCCAACTGACTTGATCAAATGCTTTAGCCAGATCAATTTTGAGAATCATCCCTTTGATGCGTTTAGTATGCATAGAGTGTAGTCCTTCCTGTGTAATGCCAATAGCTTCATGGATCTGTCTATTTTCAAGAAAAGAAAATTGTTCAGGAGATATAAAAGTAGATAGAATAGGTTTTAATATATTAGCAAGAATCTTGGCCATGATCTTATATATGCAGTTACATAAGGAGATAGGATGGTAATCATTGAAAGTTTTTGGGTGATAAATTTTGGGTATGAGGGCAATAAAAGTAGCATTGAATGCATCATAAATGCGTCCAGATTGGTGAGTTTCTTCCACTACTTCTAGAAGATCATGACCCAATAGATCAAAGAATACAAGATAAAATTCCACCGCCCATCCATCAAGGCCAGGGCTCTTGTCCTTTTTGAACCATTTGAGAACAGATTCAAGTTCTAGACTGGAGACAGGTTGCTGAAGTTCATCCTCAGCTACATGATCAACATACCTGGGGAATAGAGATGCCACCTTGATAATTTCAGCCAAGGTCGGTTGAGGAGGTGCCTTGTAGATCTCCTTGAAGGGATTGATACCTTTTTGAGCAAGTTGAGGAAAAGTAGAGGCTTTTGTTCCATCATCATTATCAAGGTCCCAAATGGTGTTAATAGCCTTTCTACCATTGGCGAATTGATGAAAGAATTTTGAATTTTCATCCCCAGCTTTGATCCAGTTGGCACGAATTTTGAGTCTCCATGCCTCATTCCTTGATTGCATAATCTTCAAGTGGGAAGTCTCCAGAGTAGTGAGCTGGGACTTTTCCTCATCAGTGCCAAACCCACCCCCAATAGAGGATTCCAATCTATGGATTTGTTGTTCAATATCAGTTAGTTCACCATCCTCTGTTCTTTTTTTGTGCTTAGCCCAACTGATGGATTCCTTTTTTATAGTGATACGTCTGTGGGCGAATATGGAGGATGGCGAGTTTAAGTACGATGGCAAAGGAAGTCTCCAAAGGGTATTCACCATATTGAGATAATCAGGATCATGTGACCAAATAGAGTAGGACTTGAATGGGGAGGCCGACCTTTTGAATGCCCCAGTAATTTCCAAATAGATTGGAGAATGACCAGATATGCCCCTTGAGCCAATCCATTGTCTGAAGGATCCAAAGGTCTGAAGTAATCCTTCTTTGATGAGAAAACTATCAAGTATTTGAGCCACCCGATCATCCCCAGTGCCTGTTACGCCAAGTGGGAGATGGGGAGGTAATCAGGGGATCCACAACTTGATGTGTTGTGAGAAGGTGTATGAAATAATCAGATAATGAATCCGCATGTGCATTAGGTCCCCAAGATTCAGAAATCCCAAGAGAGAAATTTAGGTCCCCAACTAATATCATATTTTCCGGACGCATGAAAGATGCGTTCATGAAATAATCCCAAAATTACTGTCTGTCAGATCAAGGGCCATAGATATTAATAATGGAGAAATACAAGCCAAGGGATTCCAAGAATACTTCCATGCCTAAGGAATTTTCCCTACCCCAAACATTAATAATGTTGATGTGTCGGGGTTAATACAAAGTTCCAGACCCCCCGAACGGCCAAAAGCATCAACATCATGAATGGTCCAACCAGGTAATAAAGGGGTGAGAGCGTGAGAAACCAGTTCTGTAGATCCATGTGTTTCCTGTAGAAGGATGATATCGACAAGAGTAGAAGTAAAGAATCGGCGAAGTGCAAGTCGCTTCACAGGGCTAGCTAGCCCATGGTAGTTGAAGGAAAGACAAATCATTGGGAGACCAGGATGGAGGATTGTCTTGCTCTAAGAATCCCATCAATATCGAGTTGTGTGCCGGAGGCGACTTCAATTTTGGAAAGGTGAATAGCTTTGGATATATGTGAATGTCGACCCCAGATAGGTTTATGAGAGGGAACATGAAAGCCAGTAGGACTGTCGAATCCAGTTTGAGAGTGTGTATGCGGACGAAGGTTGTAGGAGTGTGATTAAAAGGAATCATAGGGTTCATTAACAATGGGGAGGCAAGATGCAAAGGAAGTGGGTAAGGGGGAGGAGAGAAGGGGTGCAAGGAGGGAGGAGGAGGTAATCAAGGGAGGTTCCACATATAGGATGGGTAATGAGGGGGGGGTGGGGGGAAAGTGTAAGTGAGAAGAGGATGGTGGACAACAAATAGGATGGATGACAAAACCATCTAGTGGATACTTAGGACACATAATAGAAGCCGAAGAAAGAAATGATAGGAAAGTAAAAGGAGGGGAGGAGGGAGTACCCGCATTCAAAGGGAGTCCAGTAGCAGTGGCGGCAGACATGGATTGAGTGACCCTAGAAGGAGCATCTGTAGCGTTAGAGGGTTCTACCATCGAGTATGTTCCAGTTGAGACATTATGACCAGGGTTCGATGACCGTCTTTGAAGTGAGACAGATACATGTGCAATAGGATGTCTGCCACTACTGGTGTGAGAAGCTAGATTCAATCCCGATAGTGGACAATCCTTGAAGACGAGACCCACTTTGTGGCATCTGTGACAACGAAAGGGTACTCCTTCGTACTCCAAGATTTTCTCCCTGGTGGAGTTGCATCATTGAATGTTGATGGCTTCCTCTAGTCCTTCCCGTGTATCCAGATGAACTTGTATATGGGAATATGCCATCTTACCAGAGTTGATGTAAGAACGATCATGGTACAAGTAGGTGCCTAGGAGATTTCCGATGTCTTTGAAAATCTGATCAGTCTATAAGTGATAAGGAAGAACTGGAAGACAGAGCCAAATGGGGCCAACAGCTAGAGGTTCACGCTCAGGATCAAATAAGGGATTCCATCTTTTGAGAAAAACTAGAGCCATCTCAATGTGCCAGAACTGAGATAGGATAATATCAGCGGGTTCTCTGGAGGAAAAATGAAGAGAAAACCAGCCTTTGTTCACAGTGTGAATGGTTGGTGTCTCTTGGATGAGATCTCCCCAAATCTCTTGTGCCTAGAGTTTCAAGCACTTAACCCCATAGTTCCTGCCGTGAACCCTTCCAACTAATACCCTTTCAACAGTATCCATAATGTCGGCCATCTGAACTCTAGCCCCGAGGGTAAGTAAATTTTTTCGATGATTAGATTTTACACATTTCATGCGGCGAGAAGCGTAGGGAGTGGTACCAGGAGGGAGAAGAGTGGTAGCTGAATGCAAGGGGAGTGTAGACGATATAGATGGGAGAGGAGAGGAGGCAGGAGAGGGGATAGTGAAGAACTCGGAAGTACGACGAGCCACTGATAGGTTAGAAGGAGGAGTGAGGGTCAAGGGTGGCAGGATGGTGGGCGAGGGTAATGATGACCACGGAGGCGAAGAGTGCCTAGGGATATGGGGAGTCACATTAAATGAGGGGGAAAGAGGTGGGTAGGTGAGGGTCTGAGAGAGGAATGCGAGGGATGCGTGAGACGGAGGTCGTAGGTCTGGTGAACTGATATCCAGTTCAATAGCCAGTAGGATTGCTGGTGAAGATGTGGCTAGATCAGGGACCATAAAGGAGTCCAAGTGAGAGAAAGAGATGGGGGATGGCACCGAGGAATAAGAGAACACAGGAGCAATACCATAAGGAGAAGATGTTGGCAAAGAGACTTTCATACCCGAGGAGAATCTATTTGAGAGGGTCCAAATGTCAATGTCTTCATATGGGTCCTCCGAGTAGTCCACAAGCTGCTCATCCTGGGCCCCTTCCATATCAAACTCCAAGACAAATATTGTTCTTTAAAAAAAAATCGAATCCCAACTGTCACTAGAAGATGAGGACTATTGTGAAACCAGCTCCAAAAATAGAAGAAAAGAGATATCAACGCCTTAGAAATAAGCCACTTAGAGGGGGAAACCTCCAATACATTACATGAATGAACAATTCTTGGATGATACAAATTACAAACCTCCTTTCTATATATAGGAGTCCATGGGGCCACAATGTAATCCTAGCCGACCTAACAATAATAATTTAAGGGCACAATAATAACAATATGGGGGTTACAGGGGTACAATAATAACAATAAGGGGGTTACACTAACAACAATAAGGGACTATACTTGTAATATAGGGACCTAACATGCCCCTCTCATTCAAAAAAGTGTTGTCCTCAACACTTGAGTAGCTCTAGGTGCTTCTGTATAAAATTCTCATCCTCCCATGTAGAATCTTCAGTGGGTAAGTTCTTCCACTTGATGAGATACTCTAAAATTGATTGATTTCGTAGCTGTCGATTTCTTGTTTCTGTGACCGCTTCAGGTTCCAATATGATTTTTCCTTCCTCATTAGGTTCAGGAAATATTGTTTGAACTAGAAGATTTTCACCTATAACCTTATTTAAGCATAAAACATGGAAAATTGGATGCACTCATGAAGAAGCAGGAAGCTCCAATTTTTATGCCATAGTACCAATCTTTTGCAACACCTTGTAAGGACCATAGTACTTTGGCGATAATTTATTATCCTTCTTAGCTTGCTTGAGGGGCATTTGTTTGTATGGTTGCAGCCGTAAAATTACCCAGTTTCCTACATCAAAAATTCTCTCACTGCGATGTTGATCTGCTTGTTGTTTCATTCAATATTGTGCCAAATTCAGGTTATCCTTTAAGAGTTGGAGAACTTCTTGTTGATGCTCGATGTGATCTTCCACTGCTTGAACCTTTCAATTTTCTCTTAAATATGATGTGATGGACGGTGGATGATATCTATAAAGTGCCATAAATGGGGTCATTTTTGCTGCAGTATGGAAGGAAGTGTTATACCACCATTCAGCGAGAGGTAACCACTTGACCCATTATGTTTGTTTATTGGATACAAAACAATGAAGATATCCTTCCAAACATTTATTTACTATCTCAGTTTGACCATTGGATTGAGGATGATAAGATGAGCTATGAGCTAATTGAGTACCCAAACAAGAAAATAACTCCATCCAAAAATTTCCAGTAAAAATGGGATCTCTATTGCTCACAATAACCTTTGGGTTTCCATGTAGCTTTTTGAATTGTTTCCATAAATGTAGTAGCAATTGTACTAGCTTTAAATGGAAGAGATAATGCACAAAAGTGTGCATACTTGGTAAGTCTATCAAATACCACCATGATGACACTCTTTCCTTCAGACTTAGGTAAATCTGTGATAAAATCCATTGAAATCTCCTCCCAACGTTGGCTTGGAATGGATAAATGTTGTAGAAGACCCAGGGTCTTAATTGTCTCAACTTTATTCTGTTGGCAAACCAAACATTCTGCGACAAAATTTTGAATATCAGATTTAAGGCCATCCCAAAAAAATTCTTTCTTCACCTTGTGGTAAGTTTTTAAAAGTCCTGAGTGTCCTCCTAAAGGAGAAGTGTGCAATTCCAAAAGAATCTTTTGTTTTAGTTGGAATTCTTACAAATATATAAGCGATCTTTGTACCATAAGGAATCATTTTTCCAACTAAAAGTATCAAATGTACTAGGATCTTGCTGCAACTTTTGAATGAGTGTCCACACTTTTTCATTCTTCTTCCATTCATCCCTTGCTTTGGTTATCCAATTGGGTTGGATAATAGAAATGGCACAAAGAAATGATTCCACCTCTTCATTCTTTCTTGAGAGTGGATCCACAACAACATTTAGCTTCCCTTTTTTCTAGATTATTTCAAAGTCATAACCCAACATATTTGTGACCCATTTTTGCTGCTCTTCTGAAGATAGTCTTTGTTCCAATTTTTTTTTAAGACTATCATGATCATTTTTTACCTTGAAGTGTCTTCCCATTAGGTAAGGTCGCAATTTCTTTAGTGCATGCAATATTGCTAACATTTCCTTCTCATAAATAGCTTTTTGTAAGTACTTTCTTTTGATTGGAAAGCTTTCAAAAGCAGTGGGTCTTCCTTCTTGCATTAAAACAACACCAATTCCATTTCCCGAGGCATCACATTCCGCAATAAAGGTTTTTGTGAAGTCTGGCGTAGCTAAGACCAGTGCTAGGCACATTGCCTCTTTAAGATGTTCAAAGGACTTAGTTGCTTTAGGAGTCCATGAAAAAGCATCTTTCTTCAATAATGTTGTTAGAGGTGCAGCTATTCTCCCATAATTTTTAACAAACTTGCGATAATACCCCGTTAACCCAAGAAATCCTCGCAACTGCTTAATGGTGGTGGGGAATTTCCATTCCTTAATGGATTTAATTTTGTTAGGGTCTACCTTAACACCCTTGTGAGATACAATATGACCTAGATATTCCACCTCTTGTACTCAAAAGAAACATTTGGACGTTTTTGCATATAATTGTTTCTCCTGTAATAGTTTGAGCACCCTATCAACATGTTGAACATGATCCTTCCAAGACCTGCTGTAGATTAGTATATCATCAAAAAATACTAGCACAAATTTTCGAAGGAAGGGTTTGAAATGAATTCACCTATCCTGAATGAGAAGGTACTAAAGCACAAAGCACATGACCAAAATTCATAATGAACCTCATGAGTTCTAAATGGTTGTTAATGCACCTTCTTACTCTTCATTCTAATTTAATATATCTGAAATCAAGATCCAACTCTATAAAAATAAATTGTTTCATGTAATGCATCCAAATAATTCATCAATCATGCTGTAAGAATAAATTTATCTTTATTGGTGAGATTTGTTGAGTCTCATAATCCATTTACATAACACATGATCTCATCCTTCTTTGCACTGCACACATGGCTGGGTAAAGAACTTAATTAGAAGATCATACACCAATATTTCTGCAATCACACGTTCAATTTTGCTCTTTTGGAAGTAAGGATATCTATAAGGCCTGATGTTTGGAGGAACACTTCCTGGAATCAAATGAATAGCATGATCATGATCACTAATAGGTGGGAGTCCTTTGGGAGTTTCAAACACCTTGGAATGATTGTCCAAGACTTTTTGGAGATCTGCAGAAATAAATGATTTTGATGTTGGAACTTCTAGTGAGCATAATTGTGCAATTACGCCTCGTTGTTATTTTTTTTAGAAGTTTTTTCATGACATTAGAGCTTATTTTCTTTCCTGGCTTCCCTGCAATACCTCGTAATTCAACTTCCTTACCTTCTGAAAAAATTTCAAGAAAATTTCTTGAAAATAAAAAGCTACCGTCCCCAAAGATTGTAACCATTATACTCCTAGTAGAACATCAACACCTTCCATAGGAATCTAAAGCATTGGAATATTCAATACATATTCCCCCATGGTTAGCTTGATATTATGGAAATTTCTAGAGAAATCTATATTTCCTCCATTTGAAACCATCACTTGACATTATGGTGCTCGGTATAGGAAACAATTCAATTCCTTGGGTACCTTACAATGAACAAAATTATGGGTACTACCTGAATCAATAAACACTATTACCTTTTTCTTCTTGATATGTCCTTCTATCTTAAGAGTTTGAGGAGTGGTAATACCTGCCAATGCATTACATGATATGGTCAGACTCATTTCTTCCTCTTCTAGGGTTGGTTCCTGGTGTATACCCTCTTCTTTTGAAAATTCTTGTTCATTTTCTTCTTCCTCTTCACAATCTATGTAAAATAATTTCTTCTCAGCACACTTATGACCTTTAGTGTATTTGCTATCACAACTGTAGCAAAGCCCTTTTTATTTATTCCAATTATTGTGGTGTCAACCTTGTAGGTTGTGGAAATCTAGGAGTAGCAACACTCCCCTCTTTATAGAAGTGAGTGGTAGGCTTCCTTGTCACCATAATTTTACATTCTATTTTTCTTGCCAACCTGAATGCCTTCACCAATGAATCAGGTTCCAAAACAAGAACTTCATGTTGGATGCTATCCTTTAAAGTACCTATGAAAAGATCAATCCTGTGTTCCTCTGGAATATCAATTACCCTTATATTCAATTTTTGGAAGTCCTCAATTTTCTCCCCCACTAGACACTTTTGTTTGAGATTTATCAATTGGCTAAAGAAGGTGTTGCTCTTTGTATCCTCATAATGTGCTATCATTTCCTCCATAAAAATTTACCAAGTGACAACTTTTTTACGGGAGCAAAGCCATGCAAAGCCATTGATACCATACAAATGTATTTTGTTCTAAATGTAAAGTTGCTATGCATACCTTTTGTGTGTTTCACACATTATGGAGATCAAAATATTGCTCCATCTGTAGTATCCATGTTACAGGATCCTTTCCATAAAATTTCCTCATATCCATTTTTGGAATATGGTGGTTCTTCCTTCCAACATTAGAGTTTATAAAATCATGATTAACATTTATTTTTTTCTTATCACGAGTTTCATCTAATATCTTTTCACCATTAGGAAACATTTCTTGTATCAACTTTGTCAAAACTTCCATGTCTGCTTTTAGATCCTTCTTCATGTTTTCCATTTTTTCATTGATCTTAGCTTCCATGTCATCAATCTTAGAATCCATGCCAGCTTCCATGCCATCCATCTTAGCTTCCATGCCATCCATGCCATTCTTCAAACCATCCATCTTATATTCCATGCCTTTATTCAAATCATCCATCTTAGTTTCCATGCCTTTCTTCAAAACTTCCATGTCATTTTTTGTTGCTCTTTGCGAGAGTGAAATTTGTTTCACTTGCTCTTGTAATTTTGATATGTCATGTTTCCATTCTTCGTCTTCATGAGTCATAGTAGACCCTTCTAAAGGCTTAATGGGTGTTGAATTATTTTTAGGGGCCATTTTATAATCCAACACTGATATCTATTCTACAATATGCCCTTGGAATCAATTCAACTTGATTCTTAAAACAAGACTTATGAAATTCGGGAAAAAAAAATACACACCTTTTACTTGCTTTTGAGGAGCTCGATATTGAAATTGAATTATCTCTATAATTGCAGATCCTAAAAATCTGAAATTCATTCCTGTAGTAGCCCTCTGAAGCTTCTTTCAAATTCCACATGTGTGATCTGATTTGGATTCTTAAAGACAAGTTTATGTCCAATCTCCCACGATGACCCAATTATGGACTAGTTCAGTAGAGAGAACTTGTATGACTTGCCACGTGTCACTGTTTCCTTCTTTGGCTCTGAAATTGATAGATAGAAAACTACAGTCCGTGTACTTGTGGTCACTTTTTACAACATTCCAATCCGATGCTCAGAGAGAGAGTTATGAATATTTTCCCATGATCACCTCTTTGAGATGAAATTCAGAAGCCTGAAAAAGCCCTAACTTCCATAGATCATATCTCCACCAATATTGCGAACTAAGATATAAAGTTTTTTGAAGATGTTACTTAAGAGTTCAGCTTCTCACTCTAAAACTTTCGACTCCTGAACCTTCGTAGAAAAATTTTATAATGCCACGATGCGTTGTTTAGGTTAAATTCAAGAGCCTGTAAAATGACCTACATTCCACAGATCATATCTCCAAAAATATTGCGAACCAAGCTCTGAAATTTTGCAACGATGTTCCTAAATATTTTGGCTTTGCACCCTAAAAATTTTAGCTTTTGAACCTTCATAGAAAAAAAATTATAGCGAAAATTCCACGATGACCTATTTGGAGCAGTGAAACCCTAGAATCCCAAAGCTCTGATACCAAATGTTATGAAACTAGCTCAAAAAATAGAAGAAAAGAGATATAAATGCCTCGGAAATAAGCCACTTCGAGGGGGGAAACCTCCAATACATTACATGAGTGAAAAATTCTTAGATGATACAAATAACAAAACCTCCTTTCTATATATAGGAGTCCATGGGGCCACAATGTAATCCTAGTTGGCCACAATGTAATCCTAGCCGACCTAACAATAATAATTTAAGGGCACAATAATAACAATATGGGGGTTATAGGGGTACAATGATAAAAATAATGGGGTTACACTAACAAAAATAAGGGAATATACTACTAATATAGGGACCTAACAAGGACCCAATCAGAACAGTAAGCGAGCCGCAACTGTCGCCAGAAGACAAGGGCCCGGTCATAATAGTGTCAGCCGCAATCATCAGGTAGAGTCCAAAAAACTGAGCACTGCCAGTGAGCGTTATCCATCGACAAGGGAATAGAGTAGACGACAAAAACAATTAGAAGATAATGAGTGGTTAGGGCCAAGAGAAACCCTCCAAGAAAATGTCAACAAAGGCCATCAAGTGAGTTCAGGGTCAACAGGTAATTTGATTAATGGACGCGGCACATAGGTCGGAAGATATAGATGTACAATAGCTTCCATAGTCGCCCAGAGCACTAGTTCGCTGCCTAGGGTTCCCAACAACCTTTTCTCTTCTTTAAACTCAACCTATACCATATCATTCATTAATATATTAATAAATAAATTGTCAAATTTTCAGGTAAAAAATAAATCTCAAGAAACCGATGCACCTTTAATGATGTACACACCGACGTCGGTGCATGGGGGTATTATAAACACACCGCAAAAATAGTATAATAGACCATACGGTGTGTGGGGGTATTATAAATTCACCACACAAACAATGTAATAGGCCGTACGGTGATATCCTCGTAACATAGAGCACCAATGCCCTATTTTAGATATGGTGCACTGATTTAAATTTTTTTTTTTTTTAATTTTTTATTACACAGTACTTGTGTGGTACACTGTATAATACAACGCACCGGTGTGCTCGGTTACGTAGGGTGCACCGATAAAAAAAAATCCATTTTTTTCAAAAATTCATGAAAGAGCCGACATGGATTGGGATCCGACTATGCAATTTGTCCTGTGGATTGGATGTAAATCTAAAATGAAAAGCCATAATTATGAAATCACATAAATAGGGAGAAGAAAGGGCAAAAAAAAATGAAAAAAAATGAAGGGTTTAGGGTAAAAATGGATAAGAATGCAGAAGAAGTAAAAAAGCTGCAGAAAAAGTAAAAAAAAATCAAATTTAATCATGAGATCGTTTGAAATTCTATGCTATAGGGTTTGAATCACCAGAGGTTTGGATTTTAATTGTCTGAATACTTCTGTTTGAACGTATGTCGCTCCTCCACAGTGCTCTCGTGCTCTCTTGCTCCAGGTATGTCTCCTGCAAATCTCTGGCTAAAAATTTTAGCAAAAATAGTGAAATAATGAGAAGTGTTTAGTATTTAAAGAATTGTTTTAAGAAATTATATTTTCGAAAATATTTTGCCGCCCATTTTTCAATTTGCCGTTTTTTTTTCACTTAAAGAAAACAGATTTGTGCTTTTTTTATTTGCGTTTATTCGTCACCGGTGCGCCCATTGGTAACATGGCACTGATGCATAGTAATTAAAAAGCACCGATGCATAGTAACTAAAATGCACCGGTGCGTAGTATCTAGAATGCACCAGTGCGGTTATCAGTACATTAGCACCGATTTACGGTTGAGGCACCGAAATTACTTTTACGTGTGTACACCAAAATTAGACATGTTGGAAATGTACTTTTTGCTGTGAAAATATTTGGGCCATTTCTTTTCAAAACTACACCTCTTCTTCTTTCAAAAAAAGAAACTTGAACATTTCCATAACCTGCAACAAGAAAAGGTGCCCCATGATCTGCTTACTCATTTGTAAGTTCCTCCTCCATCTTGGTATCCAATTTCATTTTTTCTCCTTTGTGCTTTCTATATTGATCTTAAAAAAAATTATACAATATTTGTTTTACGAGAAATTGACCGTGAATTTTCTGGGAGCAATGACAACGAGTCCTTCATTCTGCATTTGTTAGTAGAAGAAGACCGATTTTCGACTAGACGATGTAGTTATTACATGTGGAGGCAATGGTTTCCCATAGAAAATGAGTATAGGGTTGAGCAGAGGAAATACATTGCAAAATGGGCTATTACATTAGCTTTTCCAATGGGAAACCGAATTGCAGGTGGAAATATGGTAGCTGCAGGTATCTATGCTCTTCTTGCCACATAAATGGTCACTAGATTTCCATTTATATTACAAGCATAATTTTTAATAGTTTCATCCAGAGAGAGCATCATTTTCAATAAAAAATGGAACCAGGATATCCTTAAGTGTATCCCGTTCACATTTTGTTCGGCATTTCGTTCTTTGATAAGTGATAATTCACCTATACTTTAAAAAATTTGGATTTTTGGGTACCTTCCATGTGATATTCCTCATTATCCACAAGACCACAGCTCAGACAAGTTAGAGATGCCATTCAGGTTCAATTGAAAGCCGAAGATGTGATTTTATGCGATGCCAACTTTGCTGGTGAAAGTTGATGTAAGCCAACTGAAGCTCGGAAAATACTCCTAGCTGCTTTTAAACGCATTCTGGAGAATCTTTCCCTTCATGGGACTTGTTAGGTTCCTATAAATATAGGATTCATAATTTTGATTTGACTCTGTTAAAATCTTAAAATATTGTACATACCTTTACTTTCTCCAAATGTATTCCCAAATTAAAAATTAAAAGAGGATATGTCCTAAAAGAACAATCAAAGGACAAAAAGAAACAAAGATCAAAAGAATATTAAATGTGAACCCCACTAAAATTGATCATGAAAGTGTTGCACGTCCAAATGTCACTACTATTAGTTTACTTTTGCAAATAAGATTATTTGAAACTTGTCCTAAATGGCACAATCCATGAGGGTCAAATAGCTTAAACTTGACCTCTCATACTTTAAATTTCATGTTGTTAGATAGAGAATAAAGATCTTTCCAAATAGTTTAATCTTGGCAGATCACTAGTTAAGTAGAGAAATAATAAGGATCTCAACAGTTTAATCTGATCCCTTGGAAGAAAAAAGGATAGAATCAGTTAGTTTGTTGTTTTAAAAGAAAAATGAATAAGGGTTTGCAAGCTCAAACCAACCCATGTAAATGAAGAAAAATTGTTAAGGTAGTTTCACAAGGCATGGATAAACATCATTTGGCACATTACTAATTTTTCTCCCCACAATGTGTTCTAGTACTAAATCCTTCAGTCATAAAGGCTCAAAGAATTTCTCTAACTTTTGTTGCGACCGGACCCATGGCTTAATGATTGATTGGCACTAAGGTATTAGAATTACCCTCATAAAAACCCTTCCCCTTCATAAAAATCCCTTTTCCTCCTTACATCATTCATTTTTCCTTCACAAAATCCCCTTTTCCTAAGTTTAAAACATATTTTACCTAGGAAAAGTAAAACCCCCTTGAATAATTCCCTTTTTCATACAAAAATACCCAAAAACCCACAAAAATAATGTTATCCTAAGTATAAGTGTGAAATGTTAAATATGGGGCCACCACTATGAAAATCTCGCCCAAAGACATAAGTTACACTTTACTTAGTGTATTTTTTATGTTCCGCAATTTCATTTCATATTAACTCCTAACCTAATGTATTAGCTCCACTATATACCCTTCATATTGTATTAATTAAATCCTTTATATTAATTCCCAGGCCATATTTTTAATTATAAACTAAAGTTCTATTCTGCACATGTGATAAATGATGGTTCCACTATCCCCGCCAACTATAAAATCACATATACCCACAGCTCATTTGTTAATAATGCATTAACCCTTTGCAAATCATAACCCGACTATGTATTAAACCTTAGGTTTAATACATTTTCAACCCCCTGCCACATTAAGTTATCCTGGGCCCCACACCTTTTGACCCAGAGCCTCTATCGCACAACCTGCTTCGTCGATCTCTATCCTCCAGAACTAACAACGGATATCACCCTTCGCAAATTTCATCACGCGATGATTAACCGACCCATAGCCTTGCGAAAAATGTAGTTTTTTATTTTGCACATGGCCATTTCCCATTCGATCACATTGCCAAAATAAATAAAACTTACCAACTTAATAATTTTTGCTCTTTCTTTGCAAAATAGAATAAAGAGTTGGTTCAAGAATCTGCCTAATGCAAGCATCTCAAATTTCCAGCAGTTTGTCAAAATTTTTCTTGATAGATGGATAATTAAAGTCAAACTTTTTGTGATCATAGAAGAATATAATCAGTTAAAAAGACATCCAAATGAAGCAATACAACAATTTTCTGACAGATTTAATCAAGTTTATTATTCAATGCTAGAAAATATAAGACCTCCTCATGATTCAGATCTCTTGCATTATCCAAGTTCCTTTGATCCAGAAATAGAATTTCAGTTAAGAGAAAGAGATTCAGAAACACTTGTATAGATGAAAAATATTGTAATTGATGTAGAAGTTAATCTGCAAATCAGAAAGGAAAAATTGAAAGCAGAAGAAGAGAAGAAAAACATTGTAGAGGTAAAACTCAGCCTTTTGGTAAGAAAACTAGATGAAATCATACAGAAGATCACTATGAAAGATGAATTTTTTGTTCAAAATCACCATGATACACTTATTGAAGAAATAGAACAGGTTGATAGCCATCAACAAATTCCTGCTAATTCCAACTACCATAGATTAGAAAATGGATTTATAAATCAATATGTATAAGAAGAATCAGCTGATCTAATGTGTATGTTTGATGATCTTCCTTTATTTAATGATGTGCCCAACTATGATGAGTATGATGAAAATTATGCTCTCCAAATTCAAGCTAACTTTACAGAGCAATCAGAAGATAGTTTAGAGGATGAAGAAATGCAGTTTCAGTAGATTGAAGACAGTAATCAACTAATGCAAATCAACTATGAAAGTGAAGAAGAAAGTGTAGAAAATTGGGAAGTAAATCATGGATCTCTACCTATTTGTTTTGCTTCATTTCAGTTCATCAAAGACAACTTTAAAGCCATCAATAATCAGCAATCTTTAGGTATTATGATTAACAAAAAATAAGACAATGAAACTCTTAATCAGGATTCTTCAATTTCACAATTACAGTTATCAAATTTTATTGAAACATTTGATCAAATGACACAAGAAAGTCAAATACCACTATGTTTTGAATCATTTCAGCTTTTAAAGGAAATGTTGTATAACATATTTAAAGAAAAGGATGAGAAACTTGTTGAAATTTATGAAGTCCCATTGAAATCCATATCTAATATATTGCAGCCATCTTCACAAGTTTTTCATGATCCAATAGTAGATATGTTGGATAATGAATGCATTCAAAGCCTTTCTCCATTTTTTTACTATGAGCTTCAAGATCAAGATGATAAAAGTTTCCTCAAACATACATTTCCATCAGTATAAATATCATCACAAATTTTATCTGAAAGTTTGCAGGGAGATAAAGATGAAAATAAAATTTCAGTTTCATGGCATGGAGGTCATCCAGAAGAGATGTACAGTTGCTTGGATCAGTTTAACATTTGTGTATATACCTTGGAAGATGATTTTATACAATTTCTAGAGTCAACAAAGGAAATCATGTATTTCCTTATCCTCTCATTTTTTGACAATTTTCTAATAGGTTTCAGAATTACAGTTTTGATAATCAACAAGAAAATGCAGCAAAATATATCAAAATACATAATTCTTGAATGGTTGCATTGGCTGTTTCATTTTACCTAACTAGCAGTTGGATAGGTGATTAGAGTAAGTAGGTAGGATTTCAACTTATTTCAGTTTTCAATTTTCATCTAGTTTTGAAATAATTCATTAATATTTGAAACCAAGGAAAAGGCCCTAAGATATTGATGATTTAGTAGTATGGTTTGAAGGTTGCAACACATTTTAGTCTCAGATCAGATTTCAGTGTGCAGAAAAAGGTGTAAATTCAGTTCAAGAGTTTTCAGTCATAGCATATCCATGTTTGGGATTGGCCCAATGGATCAAGCTACTAGTCAACAATGTTCTTGACATCTCACAAGGTGATGCCATCCCCTTGTGAAGCCGCTATTAGGGTCCTATAAATAGCACAATTTTGATTTGACTCTATTAAAATATTAAAATATTGTACATACCTTTACTTTCTGCAAATGTATTCCCATATTAAAAATGAAAAGAGGGTATGTCATAAAAGAACAATCAAAGGACAAAAAGAAACAAATATCAAAAGAATATTAAATATGAACCCCACTAAAATGGATCATGAAAGTGTTGCACGTTCACATGCCACTACTATTAGTTTACTTTTTCAAATAAGATTGTGTGCAGCTTGTCCTAAATGCCGAAATCCATGAAGGTCAAACAACTTAAACTTGACCTCCCATACTTTAAATTTCATGTTGTTAGATAGAGAATCAAGATCTAGCCAAACAGTCTAATCTTGGAAAATCACTAGTTAGGTAGAGAAATAATAAGGAGCTCAACAGTTTAATCTGAGCCCTTGGAAGAAATAATGATAGAATTAGTTAGTTTGTTGTTTTAAAAGAAAAATGAATAAGGGTTTTCAAGCTCAAATTCACCCATGTAAATGAAGAAAAAATGTTAAGGTAATTGATGGTTAGGCAAAAGCAGTTTCACAAGGCATGGATAAACATCATTTGGCACATTACTAATTTCTCTCCCCACAATGTGTTCCAGTACTTAATCTTTCAGTCATAAAGGCTAGAGCATTTCTCTGACTTTTTTTGAGACCAGACCCACAGCTTAATTATTGAATGACACTAAGGTATTAGAATTCCCCTCATAAAAACCCTTTCCCTTCATAAAAATCCCTTTTCCTCCTTACATCATTCATTTTTCCTTTGCAAAATTCCCTTTTCCTAAGTTTAAAAGAAATTTTACTTAGGAAAAGTAAAACCACCTTGAATAATTCCCTTTTTCATACAAAAATACTCAAAAACCCACAAAAATGTTGTTATCCTAAGTATAAGTGTGAAATGTTAAATATGGGGCCACAACTATGAAAATCCTGCCTAAAGACATAAGTTACACTTTACTTAGTGTATTTTTTATGTTTTGGAAATTCATTTCATATTAAATCCTAACCTAATGTATTAGCTCCACTATATACCCCTCATCCCGTATTAATTAAATCCTTTATATTAATTCGCAACCCATATTGTTAATTATAAACTAAAGTTCTATTTCGCACATGTGATAAATGCTGGTCCCACTATTCCCGCCAGCTATAAAATCACATATACCCATATCTTATTTGTTAATAATGCATTAACCCTCCGTAAATCATAACCCAACTATGTATTAAACCTTAGATTTAATACATTTTCAACCCCCCGCCACAGTAGGTTATCCCGGGTCCCACACCTTTTGACCCAACACTTCTATCGCACAACCTGCTCTATCGATCTCTATCCTCTAGATCTAACGACAGAGATCACCCTTAGAAAATTTCCTTGCGCGATAATTAACCGACCCATAGCCTTGTGAAAAGCGCAGTTTTGTATTTCCCACCTCTGCAACGTGGCCATTTCCCATTCGATCGGATTGCCAAAAGAAATACAACTTACCACCTTTGCTTATTGCGAAAACCACCAGCGGTTTTCTCCTCTTGCACGCCAAACCTTCCATCCATGTGATAAGACTGTGCATTAATGAATTTTAATGTTAAATAAAAACCAATAAAAAACACCCGACTGCATTTTTTTTCCTCTTGTTTGTTAGAGTTTCGCACAAAAAGAGTCATTTTCAACCTGAGAAAACACTGCTGACTCTAGTTTAAGCCTAAATTGAACATAAACAACCTATTTCGACTGCTATGAATGTTGAGGAAAAACTTCGAAGTACTATAAGGACCAGCATGGCCTCAGAAAGCTTTCTGCTAACCTAGAAACCCCACTGTAGTTCAAACCATTTTTTACAGTCCTTTCCCATCATCAAAGCCATAATACCTCCTTGCAGACCTCTGTATCATTAATTAATGTTTTGTTTTGCAGGTTAGTAACAAAGGAGAATTCAGATAAATGGTTTAATACTTGTTAAAGCTGTTTACTCCTACAAAACTTACAAGGAAATGAATTTTAAATGATATTCCTTAACAAAAGATTCCAGGTGTAGAATAGAAAGAAGTCATTTATGTAGAGAGAGATAAATTTTCACAGTGAATGGTAAAAGTGAAATAATAATTCACACTGACAGTGAAAACAGAACAATCAAAGAGCATTAGAGTTAAAGTGTATCAGATAAAACTCAGAGTGAAAGTCAAATCAGAAAAAACAAATCAGTCAAGGTAAAAGAGTAAAAGTAAATATAGAGGCAGTAATGGTTAAAAAGAGATGAAAACACTTTCACCAACAACAATTAATTTTATCCAAAGTAAAAGGAAAAACAGTTAAAAGAACAAAAAGGTTAACAGAGCAGGAAGGGACATTTTCCAGAAATTTCCTGTTTAAGTCGTAGTTTTGCAGAAACTATTGTGGTCAATACAAGATGAATTTTGAAAAAATGGAGGAGTTTTATGTTCCTAAGAGGCCAATATACAAAAACCTATCTCACTTTTTACACAGGTATTACAGAATGAGAGATACACGATCTTCACAGCCTATTTTTTGGACTGTGCAAAGTTCTGTTTTACACATCTTGTTGCAGAGCTTATTGTGAACAACTGGAGTGGAATTTTAGGAAACTGAGAGAGGTTTATCTCCATAAGATATTTATCTATAATAACCTCTTTCATGTTTTACATATCTATCTTGGATTGAGATATAAAAAGGTATCACTAGACCCTAATGTTGCATAATTTTTGGAGCAAAACACACAAAGGAAGGAGATAGTTAGTGACTTGGAAGCCTCATCATCAACGAAGAGTTGCTATCAAAATCAAATTTTTCTTCTTTATCACCATCAATCCATAAATATATTTCCAAATAGATTCATTAGTTTTGAGTTTCATTTATTTAAGTTCTATTTATGTAAAACATTTAGAGATATTTGTAAACAATTCTTGATATTTTTTTCAAGATATTCTAGTTTAGAATTTGTATAAATACTTCATCATTTGAAATATTGAGTGTGAATTAATTGCTGAACATTTATATAGCTGTAATATTCTAAACCTAAGGGTTTTTTTGTATTAAGTTCAAGTCAACAGATTGGATCACAGGAAATAAAGCATCATATTACATGATTCATGTGTTGGGCCACTGCAGTGAAGTATTTCACTTGTCATTTTGTCAATTTTCTTATGTTTTCCATCCATTCATGAATGCGTTCTAAATTTTAATGTGAAATCAGGAATTGTTATTTCAGAATTTTTTAAAAGCACTCTATTATTGATTGATTTTCATTTAAATGTTTTCTGCTGATATCCAGACTAGGGAACCCTTAATTTCTCCCTGATTTCGATTGACCTCTACCTTTTCACTCCTTATCCGGATTAAGGAACCCTTAATTGCTCTTTATCCCGATTAAAACCATTTCAACATCAACCTTTGAAGATCTAAGGTGACTCTGCGATCTTGCCCTGTGAATATTTTCCTTTAGAGTTTGATGCTGATCTGTCTGCTTGACACATTGACTCCATCTGCCCAATGGGTTACATATCTTTAGCTATCCATCTCAGTAAGTGATTTTCCCACCAAACCAAATCAAAACCCAAAAACCAATTTTCCCTATATAACTAGCCTAAAATCAGATACAAAAACAAAGTTAAATCTTATAGAGAGAGCCCTCTCTGAGCATTAGGAAGGCTAGATCCTAAGGCTTAAAAATAGGTTTGTGGTTACCTCGGTAAATTATTTCTTTAACCTTGAGAAATTACTAAGTGATAACAGGACCTACCAGCCCCATCAAAAACGTCAATTGATCTTTCTCTGCTGTCCTTAAGGGAATGATAATCCTTCCCTTCATGGTGCCTCTTGGCTTTATCGATTTCCTCGATTGATCTTTCTACACTATCCAATCTTTCCCTGCCATCCTTGTAAGAATGGGAATTGTTACCTTCATGTGATCTCTTAGCCCGTTCAAGAGACTCAATTGATCTCTCTCATGTGCGCCTCAGATATTTCATAAACATTTTCTCCTTTTGTACTCTGTCAAGCTCTGTATCCGTCTGCATCCCTGTAAGAATATTTGTCCGTCTTTCAGTTTGAATCACTCATTTTCTCTGCTATAAAGTTCTCAGCCGAAATTCGAACTCTCGTCTTTTCAAACCCTCATCTCCTCAGAAAAATTCTTTCTCGCGATTCGAACCGTTCACTACTCCGATGCGGGAGGTTTTATAGGTGCACCAGTGCAGTTTGTAAGATCACGGTTTATGTTTTGGCATGATGTTTTATGATGCACCGGTGCGGAATATTTGTGAAGCACCGGTGTGTCTTAGTACTAAGACGCACCAGTGTGGTTATGATTATAAACACACCGGACGAAAAACCAGGAAACTAAAGCTTTTTTTTTTTTTGGTATGTAAGATCATAATAAAATAATGATAATTCTAAAGTACATGAATTTATTTGCATTATTTTCTAAACATTATTATGTTACAAAAATTCATATTATTCAAGATTTATTATTTTACAATTATTTACAAATTTACAAATTTAAAAATTTAAAATTTTTAATAAAATCATTTCACATTAATACAACTAAAATTTTACAAATATTTTACACACAATTAGAATTAGAATTAGAATTAGAATTATAATTACAATTACAATTTTACAATTTCACATACAATTACGATGAGAATTAAAATTACAATTTTAGAATTCAATTAAAATTTTACAATTACAATCATTTCACAGTAATACAATTAAAATTTTACAAATATTTTACATACAAATAGAATTAGAATTAGAATTACATTTACAATTACAATTACAATTTTACAAATATTTTACATACAATTACAAATACAATTACAATTAAAAATACAATTACAATTTTAGAATTTTACATACAATTACAATTACAATCATTTCAAAGTAATACAATTAAAATTTTACAAATGTTTTACATACAATAACAATTAAAATTACAATTACATATACAATTACAATTTTAGAATTTTACATACAATTAGAATTACAATTACAATTTTACAATTTGTCATATATACAATTACAATTACAATCATTTCACAATAAATTAAATATTACAATTACAATTAAAATTTTACGTCAAATATTTTACATACAATTACAGTTAAAATTACAATTACAAATACAAATACAATTTTACAATTTTACATACAATTAGAATTTAAATTTAAATTACAATCATGACATAATATTTAATAAATATCGTGGTCATTTAATATTAAATTAATTAATAAACATCACGATCATGATAACCATCGTACAAACATCATATTCGACTAAAAAACACATTCAAATTTGCTAACATCATTGTGATCATGATCATCTAACAAAACACAATTAGCATTGTATAACATCATCACAACACGAACATCAAATATACATCTCATGTAAAATAACTCGTGCTATCACATACACATCTATCTGCAAGTTGCACATTAAATGAACATATCACCTAACATGACCTAACAATATACACATCATGATGATCACTAGTACATTTGGTCAAAATTCCAACACTTTAGTTTCGACACTTTTGATGTATTGTCAGAAATTTCCCCAATTTTTATCAAATTTTCAAATCCCTCCCACAACCGTCGCTATACCGACGGTTGGAGACAAGTATTGGTATTGTGACGTTTGGAGAAAAGTGTCGCTATTGCGACATTTGGAGATAAGTGTCACTATTGCGACGGTTTGGACAAAAATGTCGGTATTGCAACGTTTCAAAGAGAAGTGTTAGAATTGTGACGTTTGGAGATAAGTGTCGGCATTGCGACAGTTTTGAGACAAGTGTCAGTATTGCGACGTTTTAGAGAAAAGTGTCGGTATTGCGACGTTTGGAGATAAGTGTCGGTATTGTGACAGTTTGGACTAGTGTCGGTATTGCGACAGTTTGGAGACAAGTGTTGGTATTGCGATGTTTAGGAGGCAAGTGTTAGTGTTTAGGGACAATATTAGGGTTTAGGGTTTAGGAACAATGTTTGGGAGTTATATTTTAGGATTTAGGAACAATGTGTCAGGTCATGTGATCGGGTTTATGGTTTACGAACAATGTTTCAGATCGTATGAGGGTGGGTTGAGTTGGGTCTAGTCGGGTCGTGTTGTGTGAGGCCGCCCAAGGAAACACATTCGTTCAGGTCAGGTCGAGTCGTGTGATGGTGCCCAAGGAAACATGTTCGGCTTAGGTCTGGTCGGTTCATGCCATATTATAAGGGTGCCCAAGGAAACACGTTTGGGTGGGTCGGGTCGGGTTGGGTTGGGTCAGGTCGTGTCGTGTGAGGCTGCCCAAGGAAATGCGTTCGGGTAGGTCAGGTCAGGTCGGGTCGGGTCGTATGAGGGTCGTTGTATCAAAAATTCTAATTTGTGACCACCCATGTTGCTTGTGCACATTTGTGTGATCCCTTTTCTGTTTTCTCCCTCGTGCACCCTTTGTTTGGGCGGGTTGGGTCAGGTCAGGTCGGGTCATATGAGGGAGGTCGTATCAAAAATTTTGAGTTGTGACCACCCATGTTGCATGTGCACGTTTGTGCGATCCCTTTTCCGTTTTCTCCCTCGTGCGCCCTTTGTTCGAGTGGGTCGGGTCGTGCTGTGTGAGGGCGCCATAGGAAACTCGTTCGGGTCAAATCGTGTGAGGGAGGTCGTATAAAAAATGCTAAGTTGTGACCGCTCGTGTACCTTGTGAATGTTCATGCGACCCATTTGTCATTTTCTCCCTCGTGCCTTCGACGTTCAGGCGGGTTGAGTCAGGTTGGGTCGTGTGATGTCGCCCAAGGAAATGCATTCGGGTCGAGTCATGTTGTACCATGAGGGCGCCCAAGGAAACATGTTCGAGCGGGTCGGGTCATGTGAGGGTGCCCAAGGAACATGTCCGACTGGGTCGGGTCGTGTCATGAGTGTGCCCAAGGAAACACGTTTGGGTTGGGTCAGGTCGGGTCGTGCGTTATTATTGTGAGGGCAGCCAAGGAAACACGTTAAGGTGTGTCGGGTCGGGTCGGGTCTGGTCAGGTCGTGTCGTGTGAGGCCACCTAAGGAAATGCATTCGGGCAGGTCGGGTCAGGTTGGGTTGGGTCGTGTGAGGGTGGTCATATAAAAAATGCTAAGTTGTGACTGCCTATGTTGCTTGTGCATGTTTATGCAATCCTTTTCTGTTTTCTCCCTCATGTGCCCTTCGTTCGGGCGGGTCAGTTCGTGCCGTGTGAGGGCGCCACAGTAAATGTGTTCGAGTTGGATCGTCTAAGGGAGGTTGTATCAAAAATACTAATTTGTGACTGCCTGTGTGCCTTGTGCACGTTCGTGTGGCCTGTTTGTCATTTTCTCCCTCGTGCCTTCGACGTTCGGGCAGGTAGGGTTAGGTCGGGTCGTGTGATGGATCCAAAGGAAACGCGTTCGGGTCAGGTTGTGTCGTACTATGAGGGTGCCCAAGGAAACATTTTTGGGCGGGTCGGGTCGTGTTGTACCATGAGGGCACCCAAGGAAACATGTTCGAGTGAGTTGGGTTAGGTTAGGTCATGTGAGGGCGCCCAAGGAACATGTCCAAATGGGTCAGGTCGTGTCATGAAGGCACCCAGGGAAACACGTTGGGTGGGTCAAGTTGAGTCGTGTGATGCCACCCAAGGAAACGCATTCAGGTTAGGTCAGGTCGAGTCATGTCATATTGTGAGGGTGCCCAAGGAAACACGTTCAAGCGGGTCAGGTCGGGTTGGGTTTGGTCAGGTCGTGTCGTGTGAGGCCACCTAAGGAAACATGTTTGGGTGGGTCGGGTCGGGTTGGGTTGGGTCGTGTGAGGGTGGTCATATAAAAAATGCTAAGTTGTGACCGCCTATGTTTCTTGTGCACATTTGTGCGATCCTTTTTCCATTTTCTACCTTGTGTGCCGTTCGTTCGGGTGGGTCGGGTCATGCCATGTGAGGGTGCCACAGGAAACGTGTTTGAGTTGGATTGTCTAAGGGAGGTTATATCAAAAATGCTAATTTGTGATTGCTTGTGTGCCTTGTGCATGTTCGTGTGACCCATTTGTTATTTTCTCCCTCGTTCCTTCGACGTTCGGGCAGGCTGGGTCAGGTCGGGTCATGTGATGGAACCCAAGGAAACGCGTTCGGTTCAGGTCGTGTCGTACTGTGAGGGCGCCCAAGGAAATGCGTTCAGGTGGTTCGGGTCAAGTCAGGTCATGGAAGGCTACCCAAGGAACATTTTCGGTCGAGTCGAGTCGTGTCGGGTCGTGTGAAGGCACCAAAGGAAATGCGTTCGGGTGGGTCGGGTCGGGTCGGGTCGGGTCGTGTGAGGGTGCCTAGGGAAATGCGTTCGAGTGGGTTAGGTCGGGTCGTGTGAGGGCGCCATAACAAACGCGTTTGGGTCAGATCATGTGAGGGAGGTCGTATAAAAAATGATAAGTTGTGACCACTCGTGTGCCTTACGCACATTCGTGAGACCTGTTTGTCGTTTTCTGTCTCATTCCTTCGACGTTCGGGCTCGTCGGGATGGGTCGTGTGATGGCGCCCAAGGAAACGCGTTCGGGTCGGGTCGGGTCGGGTTGTGCCATACTATGAGGGTGCCCAAGGAAATGTGTTCGGGTGGGTCGAGTCAAGTCAGGTCATGGCAAGCTACACAAGGAATGTGTCCGGCCGAGTTGGGTCGTGTCGGGTCGTGTGAGGGCTTCGACGAAAACACGTTCGTGTGGGTCTGGTCCGGTTGGGTTGGGTCAAGTGAGGGCACCCAGGGAAATGCATTCGGGCGTGTTGGGTCAGGTCGGGTCATGTGAGGGCACCCAGAGAAATGTGTTCGGGTGTTTCGGGTCGGGTCGTGTGAGGTTGTCCGTATAAAAAATGCTAAGTTGTACTAACAACTTGTGTGCCTTGTACTACATGTTCGTGCGACCCATTTTCTATTTTCTCCCTCGTGCCTTCTATGTTCAGGATGGTCGGTTTGGGTTGGATCAGGTGGGGTCGGGTCGTGTGAGGGTGGTCATATAAAAAATGCTAAGTTGTGACCACCCGTGTGAGTCCGGTCGTGTCGTGTGAGGCTGTCCAAGTAAATGAATTCATGCGGGTCACGTCAGGTCGTGTCATGTGAAGTCCGCCCAAGGAAACACATTCATATGGGTCGGGTTGATTCGTGTGATGGTGCCCAAGGAAATGCGTTCAGGTTAGGCCAGGTTGATTCATGCCGTATTGTAAGGGTGCCCAAGGAAACATGTTCGGGCGGGTCGGGTCGGGTCAGGTCGTGCCGTGTGAGGCCACCCAAGGAAACGCGTTTGGGTGGGTTGGGTCAGGTCGAGTCATGTGAGGGTGCCCAAGGAACATTTACGACTGAGTCAGGTCATGTCGGGCTGTGTCATGAGGGCGCCTAGGGAAACACATTTAGGTGGGTTGGGTTGAGTCGTGTGATGCCGCCCAAGGAAATGCATTCAGGTTGGGTTAGGTCAGGTTGTGCCATATTGTGAGGGCACCCAAGGAAACACATTCGGGTGGGTTGGGTCGAGTCGGGTCTGGTCAGGTCGTGTCGTGTGAGGCCGCCCAAGGAAATGCGTTCATGTGACCCGTTTTTTGTTTTCTCCCTCGTGCCTTCGACGTTCAGGCCGATCGGGTTGGGTCGGGTCGTGTGAGGGTGGTCATATAAAAAATGCTAAGTTGTGACCACCCATGTCGTGTCGGGCGGGTCAGGTCATGTCGAGTCGTGTGAGGGCGCCTAGGGAAACGCGTTCAGGTGGGTTAGGTCGTGTGGGGGTGGTCGTATAAAAAATTCTAAGTTGTGATCACCTGGCCTTGTACTACACGTTTGTGTAATCTGTTTTCCATTTTGATCTCCGTCGTGCCTTTATTCGGGTGGGTCGGGTTGTGTTGTGTGAGGGCGCGACAGGAAACACATTCAGGACGGATCTTGTGAGGGAGGTCGTATAAAAAATGGCAATTTATTACAACAAAAATCAGAATATGATTGAATCAAGGGTTTCCTTGGGCGCCCTCACATGGCACGACTCGACCCAACCCGACCCGCCCGAACGCGTTTACTAGGGTGCCCTGACACGTTCATAAAGACCATTCACAAAACTTCGGAATAACAACATGGATAGAAAACGTCAGAAGCACGACGTAGGCTATTCTTGAGATCGTTGGAATAGCCACAATATGAAAAGACCATTTACAAAATGTCAGAATGGCAAAGATATGAGGCTTGTTACAGATTTAATATATTATTTCATATATTAGTGTAGTAATTTTGTTAATATATATATAATCACAATTAATTAATTAAATAAATAAAAATAGCCGTTATTATTCGATTTTAATTTTCAAAATCAAACTATTTCATTTAATAACTACTAGCTATTTTAAATATATATATATATATATATATATATATATATATATATATATATATATATATATATTCTTATTTAATTAATTTATTTATTTTATTGTTCTATATATATATATATAGAACAATAAAATAAATAAATAAATTAAATAAGAATATATATATATATATATATATATGTATGTATGTATGTATGTATGTATGTATGTATGTATGTATGTATGTAAATATTCTTATTTAATTAATTAATTTATTTTATTGTTCTTCATATATATATATATATATATTATCAAAAATAATTAAATAATTAATTAATTACTTAATTAAATAAACTAGCCGTTATTATTCGATTTTAATTTTCAAAGTCAAACTAGCTGTTATCCTAACAGCTAGTTTAGCCATAAAATATTCCAAGCTATTAGATCTAGATCTTGGTTAATAATATTTTACTATGCACCATTATCAAGGATAACTCAATATTTTGTTATAAATAAGATCAGGGTTTTCCATTATTTATTTACCTTTGATCCTTTTATCATGGTCGAACTTTGATCACTTTTATTTTCTTTTTGCTTATTGAGCTCCCATTGAGTTCAACAGGTCTTGGGTTTTCTACACCATTGAGAGAGATAATTGCTAAATATAATAATTTTTTTTCTTTATAGAATAATTTGCATCAATGGAAGAAAACATTAGAGGTGGGAAAAAAATTCAAAAGGGTGAAGGGGGAGATGGTAGAATTTATTGCCCTTGCAAAAAATGTTGTATGAGAAATAACGTTAGAGTTTTAATAGCAACATCAACAATACATTGTTGCGCCGAGAGGCACAATCTATAGCCTAGTATGACCCTGATGTCGGGTATGTCACGTTCTCAAAAATAATAAATTTTACTTTTTCTAATGTCGACCAAAGCATTAACCTAATCTTGAATTTTATATAACTTGAATATTTAGATTATATATATATATTTTAACTTATTAATGGGCTGAGATTAACTATTAAAATACAACTATGCATTATTTATATAATTTGAATGGATAGTAAATTATCTCAACCATTTAATAATTGCTTTATTATATAGGTGAATTTGAATGGATCATAAATTTACCTTTAACAAAAAAATTTACCACATTGAATTTCCAAATTAAGTAAAATTTTAAACATCTTTACTCTTTACTAAAGTCAATACCATTTTCTAAATGAAAGGAAAGAGTTAATTCAACACAAACAATCAAAATTAAAAATCTTTTAATATTTATTATAATTAAATATTTGTAAAATGAATCTTTAAAAAGAAAACCCATATTCTATGGATAAATTAAAATATTTAAAGACATAAATATTTCCCCATCAAAGTTGCAATATTTTAAAATTTAAATAAATAAAAATATAAATAAACATGAGGTATGGTAAATAAATAAAACCTATTTTTATACTTATGGTAAATAAATAAAAATATATATAACTAGATGTATGGTAAATAAATAAAAATTCTTTTTATATTTACTCCATAAACCTTTTTATATTTAAAAAAACTTAAAAAAAAGGTTTTATTTAGATGAAGCCTATGGGACAAATACCATGGGACAAATTAATATTGATACCATGGGCTAAATACCATGGGCCAAATACCATATTTATAAAATAATCATGGTAAATAAATAAATATAAAAGAGGTATAAAGAGGTATGATAAATAAATAAATATAAAATAGGTATAAAGATGTATGGCAAATAAATAAATATAAAAGAGGTGTAAAGAGGTAAGGTAAATAAATAACAATATATAAAATAGGATTATAAATAAAAATCTAATTATATAACGAGCTTATGGGCCAAATACCATAGTAAATAAAAGAGGTATGGTAAGTAAATAAAACCTCTTTTCATATTTACTCCATAATCTCTCTATATTTACGAATATTTAAGTTCATTAGTTTACATAACTAAGAAGAAATAGAGAGAGAGAGAGAGAGATGGGGGAAGAGAGAGGATTGGAGGGAAAAGAGAGAGGGAGGTAAGAGAGAAAGGGAGATAGAGGAAGGATGAGAGAGAGGAGGAGACTGATGGGGAAAGAGAGAGTATTAGAGAGAGAGAGAGAGAGAGAGAGAGAGAGAGATCAATAGAGAGATGGAGTTGGAGGGGGAGAGATGTAGGAGATAAGAAATATAGAGAGTGAGAAGTGGATAGAGAGAAGGAGTGATAAGGGAGAGATAGAGAGAGGACATGTATGTTTGGGGCTGAGATAAAGAGACAAATAAGGAGAGATGGAGATAAGGGGGGGGAGAAGGAGATAGAAGGAGATAGGGAGGGATATAGTAACATAGTTGGTGGGTGAAGAAAGAGAGAGAGGGAGAGAGAGATGGGAGAGAAAGGGAAAGAGAGGAAGGAAGAGAGAGGATGTGAGAGAGTGGAGAAAGGGAGGGAAAGAGAGATGGACTTGGAGGGTGATGGAGAGGGAGGTAAGAAGAAATACATAGAGAGATAAAGGTGGAGAGAGAGAGAGAGAGAGTGATAAGGAAGATGGAGAGAGAGGGGGAGAGGGAAAAATAAGGAGAGAGAGATATTAGCGGGGGAGAGGGAGAGAAGGGGAAGATAGAGATATAGATGGAAGGTGAAGAGAGGGAAGAAGAGAGAGATGGGGAAAGGAGGTTATTGACAAAGATATTGATATACATGGAGTGCAAGAGCATGTGTATTTAGGGGGTGAGATAGAGAGACATAAAACAAGAGATGGAGGGGGATACATATATGGATGGAGGGTGGAGAGAGGGTAGAATATTTCTCACACAAGATGGATTGATATAAGTGGAGATGGTGATTTATAATCCTATTTTAATATTTTCACTATATGCATCGATTTTAGTGTAGATATTTATTTCTAATGATATTTGATTACTTGCACTAGATGCATTGATTTCAGTGTAGGTGGTGATTTCTAATACAATTTGATTGCTTGCGCTGAATATGTTGATTTCAATTTAGATGTCAATTTATAATTATATTTTATTACTAGCACTAGATGAATTGATTTCAATGTAGATGATTTCTAATCCTATTTGATTGTTTGCACTAAATGCATTGATTTCAGTGTAGATGGCGATTTCTAATCCTATTTGATTTCTTTGAGTAAATGCATTGATTTTAGTGTAGATGTTGGTTTCTAGAGAGAGAGTGTGTGAGTGATAAGGAAGATGGAGAGAGAGGGAGAGAGGAAAAAATGAGGAAAGAGAGATATTAGCGGGGGAGAGGGAGAGGGAGAGAAGGGGAAGATAGAGATATAGATGGAAGGTGAAGAGAGGGAAGAAGAGAGAGATGGGGAGAGGGGGTGATTGACAAAGATATTGATATATATGGAGTGCAAGAGCGTGTGTGTTTAGGGGGTGAGATAGAGAGACAAAAAATAATATATGGAGGGGGATATAGATATGGATGGAGGGTGGAGAGAGGGAGGAATATTTCTCGCACTATATGGATTGATATAAGTGGAGATGGTAATTTCTAATCCTATTTGATTATTTTCACTAGATGCATCAATTTTATTGTAGATATTTATTTCTAATGATATTTGATTACTTGCACTAGATGCATTGATTTCAGTGTAGGTGGTGATTCCTAATACAATTTGATTTCTTGCACTGAATGTGTTGATTTTAATTTGTATGTCGATTTATAATTATATTTGATTACTTGCACCAGATGAATTGATTTCAATGTAGATGATTTCTAATCCTATTTAATTGTTTGCACTAAATTCATTTATTTTAGTGTAGATGGCGATTTCTAATACTATTTGATTTCTTTGAGTAAATGCATTGATTTTAGTGTAGATGTTGGTTTCTAGAGAGAGAGAGAGAGTGAATGATAAGGAAGATGGAGAGAGAGGGAGAGAGGACAAAAGGAGGAAAGAGAGACATTAGCAGGGGAGAGGCAGAGAAGGGGAAGATAGAGATATAGATGGAAGATGAAGAGATGGAAAAAGAGAGAGATGGGGAGAGGGTGTGATTGACAAAGATAATGATATATATGGAGTGTGAGAGTATTTGTGTTTAGGGGGGTGAGATAGAGAGACAAAAAATAAGAGATGGAGGGGGATATATATATGGATGGAGGGTGGAGAGAGGGAAGAATATTTCTTGATCTAGATGGATTGATTTAAGTGAAGATGGTGATTTATAATCCTATTTGATTATTTGCACTAGATGCATCGATTTTAGTGTAGATATTTATTTCTAATGATATTTGATTACTTGCACTAGATGCATTGATTTCAGTGTAGGTGTTGATTTCTAATACCATTTTATTGCTTGCACTAGATGTGTTGTTTTCAATGTAGATGTCAATTTATAATTATATTTGATTGCTTGCACTAGATGCATTGATTTAAATGTAGATTATTTCTAATACTATTTGATTTTTTGCATTAAAGGCATTGATTTCAGTGTAGATGGCGATTTCTAATCCTATTTGATTGCTTTGAGTAAATGCATTGATTTCAGTGTAGATTTTGGTTTCTAATCTTATTTGATTTATTGCATTAGGTGTGTTGATTTCAATGTAGAATCTATTTTCTAATCTTATTTGATTGCTTGCATTAAATGCATTGATTTCAATGTATATGTTGATTGATGATTTGATGTAATTGGATATATAACAATACATTAATTTTAAAGTGATTGGATTAACAATATTCATTGATTTTAGTGTAAGCACAAAACGTTATTGACAATGTACATTGATTTTTGTGTTATAGTAATTTAACCTATTAATATTGGAGAGCAAGATAGACAAGGTATCATATTTACTACAACAACTCGAGCTAAAGATTTAAATGTTTTACGATTTAAATTTTCTTTTTCATATAATCGATATGAAAAGATAACAAAGCTAACAAGGGTGGCAATAAGAATAGTAGAAGAAAATAGTTTGATATTGATCACAATGAAGACTATTTGTAACATGAGTACATTCTTATTATTCACATTTTCTATATTTCAACACTATTATTGTCACTTTGCATTCAAAAAAAAATTTCATCATTTTTCATCATTATAGTTATTAACAATATTTATCATCTCAATGAACTGAGGTAACTAAGAAAATTTAAAATTAAAATGACCAAGTTAATCTCAGAAATATTTAGCATATTTAAAATGATTATATTAATATTTGATATATTTACATATTATTGATAAAATTAATCATATCTTCGCTAGGTTTTCCTTGGCAGCACACGATTGAAACCAACCTAGATCCATCTTAACTCCGGATCTATCAAGCGTCGAGAGGGATCAAATCTCTCGAGGTGCAAACCTTTCCTCAAGTTTTGCACTCAAAAAAGAGGCTTGCACCTCGAGAGATTTTATCCCTCTCGACGCTTGATAGATCTGGAGTTAAGATGGATCTAGGCTGCAAGGAAATATGGGCAAATTGATGGTGGATCGAATGACTATCGTTCCGTGGTAATTAATTATCTATCTACATTTTGATTATATCGTAAAATTTTATATTATTTTAATATTTTTTATATACACACTAATGTTTAATGATTGTTTGTAATTTTCATAAAGGCACAGTTTCCCCCCAACTTTTTGCAGATCAACCAGCGTCCACAGCTAGATAGTAGTAGATTAGATGATGTTGCACCAGTAAAAGAGACTATTGCAACAAATATTAGTATTGGAAATGATGTTGTACAAGGTGAAGGATATGAAGCGAATGTTGAAGATGATTTTAATGATCCCATGGAGGTAGATCATGATGAAAATAATGAGACAGTTCACATTAATGATGGGAAAAATCAAATGCTCCAAGACTTGTATGGTGAGTCAGATGATGATGGTGGAGATAGTGACGGTATTCATGATGTAACTCTTATTGAAACGTCAAATGAACGACTTTTTGAACACTCAAATGCAACTCTTCTCTCTTCTACATTGTTGCTGGTGAACTTAAAGGTTATGAATAATTTGTCGAACAGATGTATGACATAGATCCTAAGGTATGAAATATGTATATATGATCACATATATGTAAATGTTGATTATTTTCCCTTTTTTTAGTTGTAATAAATGTGTAAAATAATAATTCAATACTTATTATATTATATGATTAATAATCTTTACATTAAATAGTTTTTGTTTATGTTGTAGATTTTTGGGTGAATTTTTGTTACCATCCCCAAATACTTTACCTTGAACATATCGAGATCTACGTGCTATTATGAAATACTTTGGAATGGAATATAACACTATAGATGCATGTCCTAAAGATGATATTATATATTACAAAGAACATGCGTCGAAAACAGAATGTCCGAAATGTGGTACCAGCAGATATCGAACAGATCAATTAACAAAAAAGGTTTCTCAAAAGGTTCTTTGTCACATTCCCATAATTCCACGTTTGCAGTGAATGTTCAGGTGTAAGAGCATAGCAAAGTTTATGGATTATGATTCTAATAATAGAAGTGGAGATGGTGTTATTCGAATGCCTACAGATGGTTTTGCATTTAGGAAAATCAAGGAAAAGTATGTAGATTTTAAAAATGAACCTCGTAATGTCAGGCTTTCATTGGAAGTTGATGGTGTTAATCCATTCAGAGAGCTTAGATCTACTTACTCAGTGTGGCCTATTTTCGTTATCAACAATAGCATTCCTCCTTGGATGTCAATAAAGAGGGAGCACATAATGTTGACTATGATTATTACAGGTATTTGATACATTATTTTTTCAAATGTAACATTTTCATTTCTCTCGTTGTTTGCATAATTTATTTATTTATTTATTTAATTATATATACATATATCATGGTAGTAATTATTATGTACCGTAATTTTGAACAATTAGGTAAGTACTAGGTCAAATATATGAATGTATATATTGAGCCTCTTATCGATGAGCTAATAAATTTATGGCATGGCATCACTATGTATGACATCACTAAATCAATCAAGCAAAAGAGATTTCAATGTCGTGGAATGCTTGTATGGACAATTCATGATGCCCCAGGACGAACACATTTTTGTGGTATGTAATATTTGGTTGCACTTTAATATAATATATAATTATCTAAATTAGATATACCATATTGCATGTTTTAAAAATGATCTCATAGTATAATTGTTATTGATCCATCTATTGCAGGTCTTCAAACAAAGGGTATATTTGCATGTCCAGTTTGTGGCCCTAAGATGAAGTATCGTCATTTGCTAGACTTAGGAAAGATGGTGTTTGATGAGTTTAGGCACTTCCTCTCTAGGAACCATAAGTATCGTACTATTGAAAAACATCTTTTCAATGATAAAGAAGAAATTGTATTAAAACCACGAAGAATGACACCTCGGTTGTGGAAGTTGGAATATAACATAACTAATAATCATCAAGCAACTAGTATGTAATTTGTCTTATATATATATATATATATAAATTGTTTATGTAATGTTTGGATATTTTTTTTTTTTAACTAATGAATTTATTTTATTGTATTTTATAATTATTGTTCTGATTTATTTTATTCTTTGATATCAAGGTCGTCGTTGCGGTGAAGGTACTAATATTTTACTTCCACTCGGAATGAAATGTTATCCTTCTCAATTCGCGAGGTTGCCCTATTATGAGGACCTACAAATAGCTCATTTGTTTGATACAGTGCATGTCGGGAAGAATGTGACAGAAACATTATGGTGAATCATAGATGGTGCACATCATAGAGATACAATTGACAAAATTTGTGCTGACATTGAGAAATCGAATCATGCAATGAAAAGTGTGATCGACAGATCAAATAACAATGGAGGTTGAAATTATAATAATATTCCATGGTTATTAACAGAACAACAAAGAAATGATGTAAAAGAGGTCGTTAGAAGAATTAAATTTTGAATAGGTTTTGCTTCAAACATAAATAATATCTTAACGAAGAAGGTGACTTCAGTGGGGTGAAAACACATGATTGGCATACCTTTGTTAAGGTAATTTTTTTGGTATACATTTTTGTATGTTATTGCTTGAATTCATCTTTTAAATTTTCCTTTTTTCTGTTTAATTTGGAAACCAGTAACAATTAATTTTTTATTGTTATAGTATGTTCTACCTGTATCTCTCCCAAACGATTTTGACAACAATGTCAAACAAGTTATATATGGTCTTAGTAAATACATGAGGTAAGTAGTTTTGATTTATACGCAAAATCTTGCTACAATTTCTTTTTATACTTAATGACATGACGTGTTAATTTACTTGTAATGAAATATATATTATGTTTCATTGAAATAACCTTACATAATTATTTTTAGATGGTTTTCATTGAAAGAAATCCATCAAGATGAAATAAAGTATTGGAAGAGAGAAATTCCTCGGTTAATGTGTGAAATGCAAAAGTATCTACCTCCAAAATTTTTCAATTCACAAGAACACTACTTGATACACCAAGTTGAGGAGATTGAAATGTGTGGACCAGTACACACAAGGTCAATGTGGATGGTGGAGAGGCACCTGAAATCCTTGAAGGCTTTGGTTAGACAAAGAGCACGACTTGAGGGTTCTATGGTGGAGGGATATGCGATATATGAATCCATGGTGTATATTAGTCATTATCTTCCTAAATTAGCTGCGCCAAATATGAATGTGGTGGATTGCATTTGGGATGTGAACCTCATCAAAAAATTTGAAGTGGAGCACATGTTGGGAAAAGGTAGAATGAAGAAAGTGAGAGGTAAAAGATTTATTATGTATAATACATATAATGTTTCATTTTTTAAAATCATGTATATGATCATATTCATTTAAGTCTTATTCTTTCATCGTTTATTAATTAATATAATTTACCATGGTTATATTTTTTATTCAAGTGCTCAAGATTATGAGGCACTACTTTTATACATTGAAAACAATCTTGAGTGGATGAGTGAATGGATTGAAAGATGTAAAGCATGTAACGATGATAGGTTATCATGGAAACTACTATCTGAATTGGTTAGAGAAGCGTATCGTAGTGGAGATGGAAACTTTATGGACAGGGAAATTGATTTAGCATATGGTTTGAAAGATAGAAAGGTAAGCAATTAATTCACCTATTTTATTCATTACTTATTTTATATTATATTTATAATGTGACAACAAGTTTGATTTTTTAGATAATTTTCAAGCCATGTAAATTATATGATTAATTATTAATTAAGAATGCATCTTTTTCATGTTTGGCATATTGTAGTTGAAACACCACAAGGCTATGTGGTGCAATGGTCGTAAATTTCGCATTAAAAAGTTGGATGATAACAGGAAAAATTCTGATAGTGGGATAAATACAATATTCCAGGTCACTAATGTTTCCTCTAGGAGTGACAGACATCCTTGAGAATCTGAAAATAGATATTATGGGTTTTTAGATGATATAGTTGGGCGTGACTTTAATTCTTTCAAATTAGTTTTATTCGACGTATAATGGTATATGTTACGAATGAATGTACGTGATGATGATAGAACTCTTATTCAACATGAAAATGAATTTCCAATGGTTAAAACATCGCAGTTTGAAGCAGGAAAATATCGCTATGTTTTTCCAAGCCAATGTGAACAAGTCTTTTACTCAGAGGTTCCAGGTGAGAACGGATGGTCATTTACTATTAGATATGATCCAAGAGGAAGGCTAGTAGAGTATACTGTAGAGGAAGAATATGATATTTATCAAGAAGAAGATGATGTAGTGGCAGATGAGCAAGCAGATGCATTAGCATACGAAGAAGATATAGAAGATGAACCAGACGTAGGAGACGAGGCAACAATTATTGATGATGATGTCAATGAGGATAATATTGAAAATGACATAATTGATGATGATGATGATGACATGGTCGATCATTTCAACACCGTTTTTGAATCAGATGTTGGTATAGATGTCGATTAGTTGGATGAAGATGAAGAAGATACAGAAGAAGAATATTGATACAGATGTTCTGTTCGAGTATGAGCTGGTATGTTATAAATTTATATTTTAATATGTAGGAATTATTGTATTTAAATAATTTACTAATTATGTGGGTTTATTACATGTTGTTTATTATTTCAAACCAATAAATAATGGCCTTACTATTGTAAAAGCTAAACTAAAATTATGTATTTATACAAACACATATTGAAAATTTTGTTTACAACCTTAATTAATTTTTGGTTTGTTCGTATTCTATTTCATAGATTGGGTATTGGGAAAATAAGAGTGATGTGAGGGGGATGGGAGGGGCCATATGAGCTTCCACCTTCATGTGGTTGGCCCTGTTCAGTAGAGAATAAATTATTCTTGAAACCAAGAGAAGCTCATTCATCTTTATTTGCATTATTGTAAATGTGATCATTGTTGTATGATTATTGCAGCACCAAAATTGCTGAAATTGTTAGAAAACATTAAAAGTGCATTTCTGTTAGGAATTGTCCAACAAGGCCATAATTTTGTCCGGATGACCATTTTATTGCTAGAATATGACAATAAATTCTTAAAAAATACCACTATGGTAGTGTTTAAATTGTTCTTTTGAGGACGAAAATGGATTCAACACCATCAAGGACCCTTGCGGCACCCAAAATCTTGAAGATTGAAAACTATAACCTAGATTTTCAATAACTTCCACCCGATTTTTGCAAAATCATGCTAGAATTTCTATTGTTTTATGGATGAAATTCTAGCTTCATTAGACTATGCATTTCTTTTATATGAGGTTTAATAATCTTCCCTATATCTTGTGTTGTTAGAATGACTGCATGATACGGTTTAGCCATAATGTAAACACATGATTTCATGGTTTTATTCCCAATTGTCCTCCTACTTCTTTGCATTTTATGTTTATAATTTAGTGGCAATTATATGAGCTTGAGGTTGTGGCTTTTCACGCTTATCACAAGGATGCATGGGTTTAATTAAATGACCATCCATTCACATGTATCTAATATCATTCTAGAAATTACACAAGGAGAGATTGATCGAGGAGTTTAAAAAAAAGTTCCTCCCAAGGACCCATGGAATATTATACCAAAGGCAATACAAAAGGTAATTATGAAATCCCCCCTAAACTAGTCATGTTGATATTCAAGATATCAAGTTGATATTCAAGATATCAAGTTGATATTCATGTTGATAATAGAAAAAACAACAATATTAGGGAATGTTATGGTATTTGGCGTATCATATCCAACTAAAGTTTATCCCAAATCCTAGGCCATAGAGACTGTTGGGGTTCCCATGTTTTGGCCAGATTGGCAAGACCAAAAGATGAGACAACATCAGAACCACTTATGGGCCCTAGGATCTAGCCCTCCTGGACTCGGAGAGGGATCTCTCCAAATAGAGCTAAGAATGATATGTCTTTGAAGCTCAAAATGAGATGTTAGGCTAGGTATGAAGCACAAAGGGGGTTTTAAATGATTTGGTTGAAGGGTTGCTGGGTTGGTTAGGAGATCATATGCTGAGAAAGTAATGGGAGAAAGGGAACAAAACAGCAGGAGGCTTCAGCAAAGAGGATAAGCCAAGATAGTGCCATCCATTGGGCTATGGAGTCATGAAAGGAAATTACTTGCATCCACTAGCCAAGGCATTCAAAGGGCAAGTCATCTAATACTAAAGGATCTTTTAGATTATATGGCGGGATGGAACATTAAGGAGGAAAGTGAAAGAAGGAAAGACAACCAATTTTCTGTCTATAGATCAGGTCAGAGGTCATTTAACTCCAGACCTGCTTGGACATACTCAAAGGCAGCTCTCAAAGAGGGAAAAAGGGGCTGCTTATAGATCAGACCAGAGGTCATTTAACTCCAAGTCTGCTTTAGAAACTCCAAGGGAAAAACATAGATAACAAGGAAACATCTAAGCAACAAACACCCAAGCTCATACATCAGCCAGTAGGCAATAACATCTGCTGCACTGGTTAAACCCATGAATCTACTCTTAGATAACACATGAAGCAGCAACCATCAAAGGTAGGGAGAGCAGGAAACATAGGGCACCTGAAAAGGGTGAATCCTATGTTATACTTCTGTTGCCTACCAGAAGCACATGAAACAATATGAGAATGTAAATAACAGAGTTAGGAAAAACATCACCAATAGTAATAGACCAAGATCCTGTGAAATGTGCTTTGATTAATTGATACAAAACCAGTCATGTACAATAAGCTCAATGGCTAATACAGTCCAGACTTTCTCCTCCCAGCCTATTACATACAACTAGTCTGCTACTCCCTCCCAGGACTATTCTAACAGTTGGAATGAATCCCTTAACAGCAAATCCTCAGCGAGGAAACAACAACAACAACAACAACAACCTTTACAATTCGTTCTCGAGGATTACATATAGGAGAAGGGGAAGAAGCGGAAGTAGATAAGCAAATAAATGAGTCTCATTAAGACAGTAAGGCGGAAGTGTTCACGCCCACACCACTTAATGGCTTTCTGCGGCATTGCTTGTACTCTGTGATCTGCATGGGGAGTCTCTGTCAGGCCGAACTTGGCCTCTGATGTTCTTTTAGGGTCCTTTCTGGTGTCTGGAGCTCTGTGCTGCCACTCTGGAATAAATGAACTGGTTGAAAGATCTGCACGGCCTCTCCATTCCTCCATTACTGTGACTCAGACAATCTTCAATGAAGCTCCTGTCCGTGTATTTAATTTCTTATGGGCTCGAGGAGGCATGGAGAACTCTGTAGGAAGGTGTACTTCTGGAGTAAACGCGCTCTGCTGTTAGGTGGCACAGTTATGGCTTGCTGGTGCACTCACCAGTCTTCAAACTGAGCCTTAATCCTTTGAAAGCGGGGCTAAAAATTGATTATGTCAATAACAGGTGTTAACCCCTTTGAATCCTTTCTGCTGATCTGCTGGTGATGCTGAAAGCACCTCACTGTGATGTCTGCACAATTTAGAATAAACCTGTTTAAAGCCTGGGCAGTGGTGGTGGAGGAAATGCTGCGGAGGCGGCGGCATGGTGGCAGAATAGTGGAGAAACAGTGGAAAGAATGCAAAGTGGCGGAGACATGATTAACAACGTAAAAGCCCAACCATTAATTTTGGGCAAAAAACAAAGGAAATCACCAACAAACAAGGGAGCGGAGCCTTGGATGTGGGACCCGGCAGAGGCGGAGGGCGATTGAACTCGAGCCGTCAGATCTAGGAGGAAACGGACGGTCATGATGAAATTGGGCAATCGCAATCGGAGGGGACCGGGGGTGACACAGTTCAAAAGTTCCGATTGCGATGGAGGAAGGGGATGCGATTAGCGCCAAGCCGTCCGATCGTTGGTCAGACGGACGGATGAGATCAAATCGGAAGACGTCGGGGAGGGCTTGCGATTGCGATCGGAGGTCGGGCGCGATTGGGCGCTGGCCGTTGGATCTGGGACACAGATCAACGGTTCCCATTCAATCGACGGGAAATGAAGAGGGGCGACGGGCGATGATGCGATCAGCGCTGAGCCGTTGGCTCTGCGAGGGGAACGGACGGCTATGATGTAATCGAGCAATCGCAATCGGAGGGGAATAGGGGTGACACACATTGAAAGTTCCGATTGCGATTGGGCGGAGAGAGCGCTGACTGTTGGATCGTCGGGGAAACAAACGGACGAGATTGAATCGGAGGGCGGTGGAAAGGGCTTGCGATTAGCGATCGGAGGGGGTTTTGTGATTGAACGTTGGCCGTCTGATCTGGCGGGGAGATCAACGGTGGAGAAGTGGATCGGGGGATCGCAATCGGGAGTCGGAGAAAAAGGTTTGCGATTGATCGGAGGGTGCACTCGAAACATTGCGATTGCGATTTAGCAGGGGTTGCGATTAGCGCTCCACCGTCAGATCTTTGTGATAGATCGATGGTGCTAAACGCATCGCGCGACTTAACGTTATAAACAATCGCATCGGGGATTTTCAATATTACACAGGGTTTTCACACCTGCCCGGCTTCCGATTGCGAATAGCGCCTGCGACTTAAGCGCTTGGTCCCAACGCCGGGTCACATGTGGGGAAGTGGTTTGAAAGGGGCTGGTGGAAAGGGGCTATGCCTTATAATAAGGTCGGAAAGTGGGTTTTGGCCCATTTCAATGTAATTTGAGGGCTGGGGAAGGGTAACGATAGAGGAATAAGGGAGGATAATGGCCATCAAAGGGCAGAGGAATGATTTAAAGGGGATTTTGGGGGGAATTTGAAGGGTAAGAAGGGAAATAGAAGGGGAAGAAAAGGGGGATAAAATGGAGGCTAATTAGGGGTGAAATAAGAAGGGAAAGGGGGCCTTTGGGCATTTCTTCATAGCAGAGAGGCTTTAAAAGGGGAATCAACAGAGGGGATTCTATCAAAGGGCAAAGGCACAAGGAGGCTTCAAGGAAACTGTGTTTTCAGAAGAAATGCATTCCTTGAAGGCTCAAAAACAATTTAGCCCCCTATTTGCTTGTCAAAAATTTCATAGGGGGGCTAACAGAGACCTTAGGACCCCATGAAATATTGAGTTGAATGGCTTATATTCATTGCCTAACTACATTTTTTTTTTCATTTACATTTTTGGATTGAAAATAATTGTCATGAAGTGTATCTGATAGCCTATGGATGTCTCAAAACACTATGGTTGTTTTTTTGCAAAAAGGTCGAATGAATGGTTTTTAACTTAAGAAGGTTCTAAAATTTATTTAACGAGCTAGGTGGAATTCCCTTACGCTTTTGACCATTTATAGAATGAATTTTTCCACTGTGGGAAACTTAAATATATGTAATGAATCAGTTCATATCTTTAACCCATTCCCTATAATATTTTCTACTACACCAATAACTAATATTTTATACAAATGACAGAGAGCACCACCATCCCTTAATGTTCTTACCAAGAGTGCATTTGGACCACATCTTCATAAGGCATTGTTATTGATGCCTCCATACATGACAACCTATATGTTAGCTCCCTTTTACAATGTCAGTTTTATTATATATATTTTTAATTTATAAGGGTGGTGGTCACCTTATTGAATATAGACCTCTATTAAGAAAACCAATCAATTCGAACTAGAAGAAAAGACAAGAGAGTGGGAACAATTTTTGAAAGGTGAATCCAATAAAAATCAAGGAGATTGGAAATATTTTCTCTAGAAATGAACACGGTTGATTTCTTTTCCATCCTTGACCAAGAGTAATATTGTGCCAATGATGGGGGATATTGATCATGATATGCTTGAAATAGAGTAAAAACTATAGCTAACCTATTGACCCATATATAGCTCACTTGTGTTAAAGGTTGCAAAGTTTGATATCCTTGTAATTTTCTTAAGCTAAAGTAGGTGAGATCCAATTATTTGAAGTTTTATGAATTATTGAATTGATTTTTATAGTTTACTTTATTATTTGACACAAACCTTTTTTTTTTTTAAAGATGCATACTGGAAATATTGTTATCATGATGTAAAGATTGTTTGGATGTTTTTACATAGTTTCAAGTTCCAAGAATATGTGAGGCTATACTTGAAAACCTTAGAGGATTGGGGATCAATAGTTGATTTCAGGTTCAATATCTTCTCAAGGGAGGGGACAAGGATTTATAAAGGTTTGTATTCAATTTAATGGGCCCCTCCAACCCTTCTAAAGGAATAAGAGAAGAGGGATAGGGGTTAAATATCCTTGAAATACTGGATATATCTCTTTGGTCAATGAAACTAAAGTGTCAGTGTTGCGACGTGTTCACCAAACATCGGTATTGCGATGGTTTGAGGACAACTGTCAGTATTGCAACGGTTGGAGTGTAACCGTTGGTGTTGTGACGTGTTCACCAAACGTCGTAACCACACTATATAATATTAACATATAAATAACACACTATTTACCAAATAAAAAATATCAAATCATTATATTACCCATTAAAACTTTCTTTGTGCCATTTCTAAGCCATAGTAAGGCTTTCCCTAAGATTTGTATATTTTGCAGTCAAATTTAACTCTTGGTTAATTTTGGAAGGATCACTAAGTAATCTAATATTAACTCGTGTTGTAACTTTTCAATCATAATCTAATATTAAATTTCGTTATTACTTTTCAAACACTCCTTAACCTCTTGTCCACATAAAAATGGCATAGGTAAGAAAAAGGTCTAAAATAAATTAGACTCGACATAATAAAAAAAATATGCAAAACTATAGTTATAGCTTACCTACCCTTTCCTGGGCCAACATTATATAACTCTACTTCACTAGGATGAACATTAACTAAGGCTTCACGTATACATCCACCAAATTTGTCACATCAATGTAGTCCCTAATACATGTACCTTCAAGAGTATTGTAATATGTTCCTTTAACCCACATTGATATGTTCCTTTCACCCACTTTGGTAAAAGGAGGAAAGGAAACACTACAAAGTTTATAATAATCTATATATTCACAATTGAGTTGATCTATTAAAGTTAAGAATTTTAATCATCCTCCAACATTAATTATAATGAGTTTAATGTCTAATTTAATCCAAACTAAGGAAAAATTAACTTTGGGGGTAGATATGTTTATTCTTTAATAAATTGAATTTTAAAATTTAAACCTAGAGGAATTACATAACTATATGGTAAATAATATTTTCATTTCTCTCCTGTGCGCTCTATTCTCCTTCCCTTGTAGCCAGAACTGCATCTATCTGCGATTTGAATCAAACTAGACCCTACTATGATTCTCCTTCCCTGCACCGAGAGCATCAAGAGCACCAAATTAAGGACATCCGCATGAGATGAGGTATGTTTGAAGGCTCATTTAAGGTGAAACAACCCTCAAAACAAGCTGCCGCAATCTGATTGAAGGGATGTTAGGGAGCCACAACTATATGAGGTAAGCCAGAGGCCTAACCTCACCAAAATAGACCACCGTAGGCTGCCACTTTCCCAGAATAGAAGATGATGATGGAGGCCATCCTACATTGCCTTAGCCGCAGCCCTAACTAAGAGCAGCGGGTTTTTAGATGTCAAAATTTGGGTATGCTAGTAAAATGACAGCGTATGTTGCTGTAGAAGGGAGCTGCTGTCACATCAAGAAGGACAGTCCATGTCTTGACAAACATATAGGAGGGCCGAGGAATGTATGACTGTGTGAAGTGGTCATCTTCATTTTTCTATGAATTGATCTAATACCTACTATCTATGTGGAAAGGGTTACCACTGTCTAGGCCGCAACAAGGAAGGCTATAACAGCGAGAAGAAAAGAGCTTTGTAGGGAATTTTTGAGGATTGTTATAAGGCCTAGTTTCAGGGATAGAAGACTGAGGCACAGGATCTCATTTAGAACTGTTTTAGGGGTTGTTTTATGGGTGGATAGCTCCGATAGATATGATTGTATACCTGTAGGGTGCCTCTATCTTCTAGGAGGGAAAATCTATGTATAAAGCTTTGTAACTTCCCTCAAGGAGCAGTGTGAAGGGAGAACCTCCCATTGACGAGAAGCTGCAGCTCAGAGAAGCAATTATGGGCCAGATTTGAGAAAATAAGGTATGTCTTCTATGGACTCTATAAAACACCTGCAGCACAATTAGTAGCCTTCAAGTGAAACAAATCAACCCTCTAATGACAATGAATTTTTTCCACATGGTTAGTAGGCACATCACCTCTGTGATTTTAGAGCTTGATTTGCCTAGTTCAAACTATGGTCTCCTCAAGTTGGCTTGAGTAAGCCAAATCTCCATTGTGAAATTATTCTCATCAACCTCTATAAAGAAGAGAGGAATTACCACCCTCTATAAAGAAACAAAGCCTTTCTTGGTTCCATCCCTTTGCCTGTTCCTGGTTTTCTATGCTGTTACTTGTGCATGGTTCAAAATTTCAACTAGTATCCCACAATAGAAATTTAGTGAACACTAGCGTAGCTGGGATCCCTTGCAACAAATATGGTAAATGTGATGTAGTTATTTGTAATGCAATGGTGATGATTATGATTATGTCTGATACTAGCTAAGAAACATTAGGCATGGGATGAGTGGGGCATGTTAGGTGATGGGATAAAAGTGAGTCCAATATATATATATATATATATATATATATATATATACTTAAAACTTGGCCTTTAATTTGCTTAAGTCCCTTGCATTTCTTTTGATTATGCATATGGTTCCCAATGTAACCTTGGGGTGATTCAAATGGTCATTAACACCTAGGGTCTAGGCCTTGGTTCCCCATGAGACCTTGCTTTGAAGGGGCATGTTAAAAGTAACCTACGAGAGTATATATGCTTTCATTTTCCATGTGATTTGGAAATCATGATATCAATAGAAGAGTTATGTTGTTGGTTAGAGCTTGTTAGGTGTGCAGGGTTATGTTATTTGTTTGATCTTTCATACTAGAGAGCTAGGGAAATGCTGCCAACATTGGTTAATTGTTCTTGAGATATGATAATATGGATAATTTAATCTTAATAAATGTCCACAAATAACAAGAAAAGTAGGTTAATTGGATTCAAAATTATTTGAGTGGTGATAAGGGGTGGAAGTGCAATTGCGACTCCTTAAAGTCAAGAGTAAAGAGAAAAGACACATAATAGGAACATTTTTTTTGTAAGCTAAGTTGTTCTATTGGTATTGTTTAAAATTACATATCAAGAGAGTTACTACAATCCTCTAGTATTCCACTAGTGAAACCAAACTAATGGCAATAGAAAAGTCTCTTCACCATGAGAAGTTTAAAATTGAGATTTATACAAAATATGGTAGTGTGTTTTTGTTGGCAAAATTAAAATTGTCTAGCAGACTAGCAGACTAATATGGAAAACTGTATAGTAACTATAAAAACTAGAAAACCAAAAACCTATCATTAATCTATGAATAAACTGAGGGATCCACCTGAGTAAAGATCTTCAATAGTTTTATTGGTGTTACATGGTCCAGATGATGGGGCAAGTCACGGTTCAATGCGTTCCATTCTACTATCCATATCTATGATCTGGAGCTGTATCTCATCTAGCATGAGTAGAATTTCGTCCTTAACATTGTTATGACCCATGAGCACGATGGCTAATAGCGTCTTCATTTGCCAAGAGAGGTTTATAGTATGCATATATTGGTTCTATATTCCTCTAGAATGCACTGTGTCTGGAATCTGGAATCCATGTAGCAATATTTGAGGCAGTTTCAAAATATGAAAGACATTCTCTCTTTTCATCCACTTCTCATGTGACCTCTTGAAGCCTTTTGAATGCCCATAGGAATTTGAGTTGGAAATTGCCTAGCTGAAGACTCTGCCTGAAATCTGGCATGCAAACCTCCATTGGATCCATGAATGTCGGCTCCTCTTTTTCTCCTACCTCACTGCTTCATCATATCTAAAGCAGGAAGTAGGAACTGCAATAGGGAATGGTTCATGTAGAGGAAGGAGGGATGACATGAATCACCTAAAAGGAAAAAGGAAACCAATCATGGAAAGGCAAGCGTAGAACCCATTCGAATAGCTCCTACAGTGTTGTGGTAAACCATTTGAGGGGAATGATATGAAGTGAAAGCTGGAGACCAGAACAAATATCTTTCCACAAGAAATTGTGTAGAAAGGAAACAACAGACCTGCCAAGCAAAAGAGCAGAGGGGAGGATACTTTGAATTTAGATAATCCTCTCTGTCTAAGGGAAGTGAATAGGAGGAGGATATCACCATTAGAGCAGTGGAAATTAGGAGATACAACAAAATCATTATACCGATTGAAACATTATTGCCTCATCCTCCTTGCGTGAAGGGGCAGTCCCTGTAATTAATTATGGGCGTGACCAGATTGACTGCAAAGTGTATACTGTATATTCAAGTTAGGAAGGGATGATCTAGCACATCCTTGCCTTTCATTCCTTTTTGGGACATATGTCTCACTTCCCTCCTTGTCATGTCTTGCGTCACCCCATTCTGAGATACACGTAATAGCAACATTAAAAGTAAAAGAAAATGACCTATTCTTCAATACAATGTGAGAGTGGCCTACTTCATAATCAAAATAAAAGTAGAAATAAAAACAAGATATGAAGGAGTAGATGTAGCCTTGGGATCTACAAAGGGTGAAGATACCATTATAACATGGGAAAACTTCAAATCTGGTATCTACAATTAAGATGAGGCCTATGCATTTCCAGAGAATATCCTCATTAATAGCAGAGTTGCGCTTGTGGTTTTAAGGGATCAATAGGTAGAGTCCTGCTATTGACATACTTAACCTAGAGTGAGATACGCAATCATTTCTATAATTGGTTTCTTGGTGGCCATATCAGCATAAATTTAATTACCCACCTTATTGAGAGTGTCGGGATCCATTGTTTTTTCGGTTAAGTAGGCGAGGGATAGGGTTCATATGCTATAAATGATTAACCGGTGCAAGGATATCTGAGAGAGTTTAAGTCATCTTATCCTTGCAACATTGGTGGCTAAGTCATTGAAAACCCTGATCCTTTAATTACTTTTAGAATGGGCTTCTACTATTTTCTTCTTTGAGCCAAGCTTTGGTTGGGTTCAGGATTGAAATTGTCTTTGAAGGAGCTTTAAGCTACAGCAGGTGTAGTAATTCTAGGGTGCAGTGGTGAGTTTGGGACTTAAAATCTATATAGTTTGGTGGAGTGCCAGGGTATGACATCAATAAATACAAAGTTTTTTGTTATTTATTGATTGGGCTCTCTTCTGATGCAAAATTCGTTTGGATTTTTCGCATGTTGATTTCAATAGGACTGAAAATTAGATGACTAATGTGTAGAAGCCCTGGATTTTTAGGCCAAGATTGGTTGGCCTTAAACAATATTCAAATGAGCATATTCTATATTGTGATTTATTCATCCTTCATGGTGTTTGTTTTCTTTGGTTGTGTGTGTAGCAATATCCTGCTTGTATTTTGGAATTATTCTAATGATCATGTCCAGTACTCTTTAGTTCAATTCTTAAGTTTGGTAAGATGTTAGGTTATAAAATATTTCTGTGCACTTCTATTGTTTGTTTTCCTTTCTACCTTAACCTTCCAAAATTGGGCAATCAATATTTAAATGGTTTCATGGATTAAATCTATAACAGTGTGTTAGTAGAAAAACACTTCACTTTATGCCAGATGGACGTTTTGTTGCATTGTAACTTGTAATTTATTTGATTTATTCTGTAGAAGTATCCATAGTTTTTTTGGCACACGCTCATGTATCATGCAACAAGTTCTATTTGTAATGTACAACCCCACTGAGCCGCAGAGCTTATTTCGTACAAGTTTTACTGATAGCATGGCTTGTTTTACAAATAACATTTTGTGTATAGAATTCTACCATGTCTTTGGTCTGTGTGATTTAGATATAGCACAAAGTAAAAGCCCATTTAAAATAATTTTCATTTTGTAGAGTTATAAATGCATTGACCCGTAATATGTGATAACATTCTGTTGTGTATATTTTTAAAATTTGATAATTATGGTGCTGCAATGGCCTGACAAGTTGCAATATGGGTTTATTTCCTTTTCTTTGATATAATACCCTTTATAGTAACATGTATTTACTGTTATGGTGGTTATATTTTGTGTGTGTATTGTAGATTTCTGCAGTTTCTCGAATTCGTAACGCCCTTGCATATGCAACACATACATTTTTTTAGAATCATGTGTTTAATTATATCCATACACCTATTATTACAACAAGTGATTGCGAGGTTGTTGGGGAGATGTTTCAAGTTACAATACTATTTAGTGAGGCAGATAGGTTAGAGCATGAATTGAAGGAAAACCCCCCACCTTGTGTAGCTGATTTAGAAGCTACTAAGTTCCTTGTTAAAGAGAAAGGTGACAGGGTGTCAAATCTGAAGGCCAACCAAGCTGATAAATCAGAAATTGTTGTTGCAGTATCTGAGCTTCAGAAATCTAAAGATCAGCTCTTAAAAATGGAAGAAAGGTCTAGATTGAAACCTGGAATTCCACAAAAAGATGGGAAGATCGAATTTTCTCAAGACTTCTTTGCCCGCCAAGAATTCTTGACTGTCTCTGGTCAGCTCCAGGTTGATACCTATGTTTGTGCACTTAGTAATGTGTACACATTTGGTCCAACTTTTCGTGCTGAAAATTCTCATACATTGAGGCATCTTGCAGAGTTTTGGATGGTTGAGCCTGAAATTTCCTTTGCAGATTTATAGGTAGAACCTATTTCGAAATCCCCCCTTATTGTATGCATTTATTTTTTGTTAGATATTTTCTAACTTATCAATCCATTTTCAATGGAAATTTCATTTGATTTCTACAAGACTGGTGGAAACTAACAAATTTCAATTTCGTGGTTTGACTATATGATTGGTTGAACTTTAATTTATAGGATGACAAGAATTGTGCAGAAGACTATGTGAAGTTCTTGTGTCAATGGTTGCATGAAAATTGCCTTGATGACAAGGAATTCATGTCAAATATGTTTGATAAGACTGCTATAGATCGACTTCGTTATGTGGAAAATACCTCATTTGCACGTATTACCTACACAAAAGAAATTCAACTTCTAGAGAAGGTTATTAATTTTTTGTAGCTTGGGTGTATGCATGGATGCTTACAGTTTTGATTTTCTTGGATTTCTAAGTTTTCAGACACAAGAATGGCTTGAGAATTGTGGCATGTGGTTGAAAACAAATAGGTTACAGATAAGAATTTTGACAATGAGGTGGAGTGGGGCATTGATTTAGCATCATAGCATGAGAGGTGTGTGTGTAAGACAAAAATACCACCTTGAAATTATGTTAAAATCAAAATGCCTAATATTTACATTTTTAAGTTGTTTAATCCGGTTATTTGGGAAGGTGAAAAGATGGGAAATCGTGTTGATTTTTTACTGTCTAAATTGATGCAGATATTTAAAAATCCAGTAATTGTGTACAACTATCCAAAAGAAATCGAGGCATTTTACATGCGGGTCAATGATGACGGAAAGACTGTTGCTTCCATGGATTTAATTGTGCCTAAGGTATACTTCTTTCTTCTTGTCATTCATTATAACATGAATTGGTTTTGCTTGTTTATTTCTGGATATAAACTGTGTATGAGCGGAATTGGTTTCTCCAAGGAGCACATTGAAGCTGGTTCATGATAATAAGACTAAGCATATGGTTGAAGCTTTATCCTCATTGTTTGGACATAACTTAAGCTGGTGTATTCTTCACAGGTTGGGGAATTGATTGGTGGGAGTCAAAGAGAGGAGCGATATGAAGTCATTGTAAATAGGTAAAAGCACTATGCCTCTTTCATTCTGTGTTAAGTATGCATTTGAAATTACAGTCTTTTCTCTTTAATCTGCTATTTGTCACTAATAATTGGAAATAGAAAATGAGTCTCCAAAAATAGAAATATCTGGGTCAGATATTGCCAGAAAGTTAGAATAGATATGTGTACGAAACAACAGGAATGATAGAAACAGGAAAGGAAATTTAAATAAAAAAGAAAATACATAAAAATTATTATTTATTGACACATATCAATTTCAGTAATAGATGGCAATCTGTAGATTCTCCATATCAAGTTTCAAATATATCCAACAATGACATCAAGATCCAAATTCAGTAAGGCTGCTCCTCTCTTATGTTGTTGCTCTCATGCATTCGTCAATGAAAAACCAAACTTCTTCCTGCAATGTTTTTTAATTTGTTGTTCATTGTTAACAGTTAGTAGTTTGGGGTTCTCTAGTGACTGGAGAGTTAGTAATTAGTTAACCTCGCTGAGAGTGATGTTTAAGTATTTTTTTCTCCATTTTTCTGAAGGTGAAAAGTATTAATACTGAACAAAATCCAACCATAGGAATCTGTCACTGTGGTAATAGCTTGTAATTATATCCAATAGACAACAGCCACAACACAAAGAGATCCCACAAGGAATGGAATAGATAGTGCTAGTGATGATAGTACCGAAGTGAGGGAGGATGCTATCACATCAACCTAAGGAATTGCACTCCAAAAGCAACATCTCTTTTGGCCAGGCTTTTTGTGTAGGTAATACTTCATGAAGCACCTTTTTTTTACAATTGTTATCCATACAGGATTTATTTAAATAATTTTTTTTTTAAATATTTAATTTTTTAAATTTTTTATCAAGTTGAACCCATATCTTAAAGTTTTAGTTTTATCATATCTGATAGTATTGAACTATATTGATTGTAGTGGTGGTATGTCAATTCTCAATGGCATTGTTCCCACTGGGACATCAATTTTTTTGAGCCTCATGGCACCTATTACGAATGGTGCAACATATTTATGTATAAACCTGTGGCTTCTACTTCCATTGATCTCCTTTCTTCTGGCTCTAATAATATTCTCTGAACATCTTTAGATTTCAAGTGAGTGATTCATTGTCATATCAACTTGGTAGTTGGTCCCAGTAGATGGTAATCACAGTCATTACAGCTACTAAATTTTAAGGTTACTTTGGATAGCATAGCAAAGGAATTTTTTGTTTTTGATCGGAGGTTGCTACATATTTTGAATATGTTTGCAGCAGTGCAGGATTGTGAGAGTATTACGGGATGGGAAAACTATATCATTTCCTCTCCAAGTATCTATGTTAATGTGCCCGTTTAATCAAATTCAAATCATTATTTTAGTAAAACAGAGAAAAACTAAAAGCTAACTTGGCATGGCTGTTGGCTTTAAGCATTTTCATGTTGTTTTTTGTTTTCATTCTCTTGGGTTTATGTTTGTTTATATATATCCAAATCATTATTATGTTATTCGCAGAAAATAGCTCAAAGAAACTTGGCATTTTCATACTGTTTACATTTTCTTGGGTTTAAGTTTGTTCCTCTATATACAAACAATTATTACGTTATTCATAGAAAATAGCTCAACTAAACTTGGCATGCTTGCATTTTATTGGGTTTAAGCATTGTTAAGCATTTAAAAATTGAACCAACTTAAGCATTTAAAAATTGGACCAACTTAGTACTTGGATAACTTACGATCATTTATCAAATTGAAGATTGAAAGACTAAATGAATTTGGAATTTTGAGGCATTGGCCAACCTCTATTCAGGCTTCACAATTTAATAATAAAATTGGCTAGACTCTGACTAAATGTAATGTATTATTTCTCAACGAATCAGTGTCCTATCTCGCACTAAATTACAGAGCTTATTTGAAATCTTTAGACTAATCCGAACTATATTTTGTCTCTGTTATGCGCAGTTTACTATGGTATATATAATTGTTGCCATCTATAATAATTCGACCTTTTTATGAATATTTGTGACTAGTCTTTTTTTCAGAATATGTATCACTGAAAATTGCATCAAACTTATTTCAGCGTCTTCATTGTCTTACTGTCAATTCATGGACTTTTTTCATGGACTGAATATCTCGTATTATGGTTAGGAAGGTAAATATCTGATTTACCTTCCTCACTATTCTGTCTTCTTACAAAAACAGTCTTTGCCTTTAACAAAACCCTTAGATTCTTCAACCTTAGATATATTCTCACTACATCCGTCCAACACCTATCCGTGATATTATATGCACAACTTCACAATCCACAATCTGTTCTTTACTTAACTACTGTCCTTTATATCTGAATATAAACTCTGAGTATCCTTAGCTAGGTCCGCACTTAATTGTGTCTTGAATCTGCTTGTTTCTTATCTATCCAATATCAAAATTTTCCGCATCCAATTATCTGCTCATTAACCTTAGACTTATCGCAATTCTTGCTCCTTTTCCATGCTATATAACTTCAGTCTTGTACGCAATTTTCATCTCCAAATTCTGAAATACATTGTGCCTTTAATGTATGCAGTACATTGTCAATCCAAAATTGTGGCCAAATCTAGGCTCTTCAATAAGTCTGCAAAAAAATTCTCTAGGATGCTTCTTCAAGTTCCAAAAAATTACTCAAAGGTCCATAACATTACTAAAGGAGAATGCTATTTTGATGTTATCATAAGTTAGAGAGGAATATTGAAAAGAAGAAGTGTAAGAATGAAGATAGATAAAATAGGCTCAAATGAAAAACTCCAAAACCATTCAACAATCAATCTGCAACTAAGCCACCACACATATGAAAGTAAACAATTAGCTTATCTACAACTTTAAGGTATAGTTTTCATAATCCCAAACTACAAGTTAGTTAAAAAGAGTCATTAGGTCTCAACTATATGATAGTTAAAGTCCGAGTTTGAAGAGAGATATATAGATCTGAGCTATAGTTCCACCAGTCTTGCAAGAAGGTGTCATGAATCAACAATAGGTTCCAAAAATAGCTATCAAACGTATGTAATAAAACCATGACATGTCCAAAAAAATCCCTTAATACAAATCCTTATAGGTCCTGTTAGCCACCTATAAAATTTGTTATATCAAAAGGTGGCTAAATCATTTTTGGAGCCTTCAAGAAACAAGTTTTATTGCTAAAAATGTTATCTCTTGAAGACTCATGAAGACTTCATGCCCTTTGTTTAAATCTTCACTGCTGTTTCCCCTTTTAAACTCAGAAATTTTGCTGATTTCAAAAAGAAAAGACTGCTGCTAAATCTCATTTTTCCCTTCCTCCACTCAAAACTAACCTTCATTTTATTCCCTTTACTCCCCATGGAATTCCTCTATTTTCCATTTTTTTTCCTTTTTTCCCTTCATAAAATCCTCTTTACAAGGTTTAAAACTCATTTTTAAACTTTGCCGAAACCCCCAAATCCATCAAAAAACATTGAAAATTTCATAAAAAATACATTTTTTGTATTAAGGCTTAAGCCCCTTTGGGCTAAGTCATAACCACTTCCCCACATATGCCCTAGCACTAGAACCAAGTGCTAAACCCTTTCGGCGCTAATCGCATCAGAGAAAATGGAGCGCACAAGTATTTTTGTCATGTTAAGACTTCCGATGCGATTAGCCTCTGTTTATAAGCCCTGTTTGGTCAATTTAGTGTGTCCTAAATTGCTACATTAATTTGTCAATCCAGGATTCGTAAGCTGACGAAGTGTGGCACACTATATGTGCAAGATAACCTATCTCTTACTTTTTTTGTCGTTTTTGGTTTTTTTCTTTTTATCTTGGTTGGTTTCCTAATGAAAATTATAAAAGACAAGTATGATTATGATTGTTCAAGGCAATGATGTCCTTTATAATGATTTACCAAACTTTCAAAATTCAAAAGGATTTTGAAACATACAATGAGAAAATTAGTTCCTAAAAGGAAATGAAATGTGCTACTATCCTAGTTAAACAAACAGTGAACTATTGATCATGAAAACCATTATCCTTGCTGCTGTCTAAACACAAAAGAAACTGTTACTCAAAGAAAATATTACAAGTAAAGTAAAACTAAAATCAAATTACATCAACTCATATTCTGACCCCTCACCATTAGTCTCGCTATGGCTTTCGGAGGTAATTATAAACAACTTGAGCAATATGATATCTAAATTGCAGAAAAATAAACTAATATCAAATTACACACTCATACTTCAATCCCTCACCATTAGTCTCGCTATGGATTTCGGAGGTAACTAAAAATGACATGAGCAATTTAATATCTATCTTGCAGAAAAGTAAACTAATATCAAACTATACATTCATACTTCAATCCTTCACCATTAGTCTCGCTATGGCTTTCGGAAGTAACTGAAAATGACATGAACAATTTAATATCTAACTTGCAGAAAAGTAAACTAATATCAAAATATACATTCATACTTCAATCCCTCACCATTAGTCTCGCTATGGCTTTCGGAGGTAACTGAAAATGACATGTACGGTTTAATATCTAATCTAACTACTTAAAGCAAATGTGCAAGACTAAAATAAACAAAGCAGTGCTGGAATTAAACAAACACTAAGAAAAGGAAATCAACAGAAGGACAATATTGATTCCATGTCATTAGTCATTATGAAAAAGATGTGCAAATTCCCGGGCTGCCTATTGTAATCTGAAACAAGAACACTGATCAGTTAACAACAACATAAAACATAAAAGATTATGGACAGAAGTAAAATGTAAAGCATGAAGGACTATGGACAAAGATGAAATGTAAATACCATGAAAGATGTAATCTATATATACATGAATGACTATAGCACAATGAACATAAATAAATGAAGCATGAAACTATACAATAGTACACAAAACCTCAGCGTGTGCAGGGGCCCTTTGCACAGACCTCGGGGAGCAGCTTTCAAATACGAATTACGCTTTCGAACAAGGTCTTCTCATATATTAAAATGCGGTCATAGAAATGTCACAGCACAATGGCAACGCAATTACATTACAGAGCTACAGAAGATCTAACTATTATACGTATGAGAACACATCATTTATAACAGAGAGAGATATAACTAATTCCCTAAAGTCTGCATTGAAGGAAGACACGTGACCCATTACGTCCAGAGATTTAGCATTATGGTCACCTTGAGGAGTAAATCTATGGAGAGTGGATGTTGGATTCGGCTTATGGAGCCGTTTACAGGTGTTGATGTGCCTCCCGTGTTTTAGAAACGGCCACGCAAATCTCCACGTGATGAGAAACAGAGTTCTGTCATCGTGGGACTCTACGGTTGACCACCACTTGGCCACCTTTGACCACAGCCTTCCGAGATGAATTCGGCCGAGCCAATAGGACACGATCCATGTCCACGTCATTTTGAACTTGCCCATGTGGCCCGATTTTCCTGAAGACACCTGCAACATAGAATTTGACAAAATGGCTGCGGAAAGTTGCAGCAGCTGTGGAAAGTGACAAGATTCCGCAGCTAAATGAGCAAAAATCTAAATCAAACAGCAGACACAAAACATATTTAAAAACCATTTTAAAAGATATTTTACAATTAATATGCAATGATATTGGTGACTGAGAAGGTCCAGGTGAATGAAAAAGGTTTGGAAAGGTGTATAAGAAAGATGCAGATTTGAGACTCAACATACCCCCACTGTGAAGGTGTTGCATGTCCTCATGCAACCAAAATTTTGATAATCCTTCTTCAATTCATATGCCTTGACACTTCAGCCAGTACATCCAGTCCTCTCCTCCTCTTCCTTGGTGCTGCTAACATCCTGGGCTTCTTCATCAAGCACCTGAATTTGATATTAACCAATGCTCTACTTAACTTCTAGCATTTCTTCTTCAATTTTCTGTTCTTTTTCTGCCATAGTCCCAAATGTAGCATGGTATTGTCATGAATGATCTTGTCCAGTTTGATTTGTTCCTTCAATGCCTCATTTTCATTTTTAATGTGTTTATTTAAAACCTCCAATTCAAAGACTTCTTGTTTCAATGATTGGACGAGATCTTCCTTTGCTGTGTGAGGCTGAGTGGATGAAGTGCTAGGACCCGTGGCTGCCCTTTCTAAAGATTCTATATAATCATATACTTATTGCTGCTTTGGGTCTATCTCAGGTGTTGTTTTTATTTGGCTGTCCCCAAAATGTCGTGGAGGAGAATTGGCTTCAAAATCTGGTTGAAAAGGGCTCATGTCAACGTCTGGCTGAGAATGAGACGGACTATGTTCAATATCTGACTGAGAATGAAATGAACTATGTTCAATGTCTGACTAAGAATGAGATGGACTATGGCCATCTGGGGATTGTTCAGATGTTTCTTCTCCCAAATAAATGAAATGGGGTCCTTTCGTTTGTGTTTTCCTCAACTTCTCTTTAAGTCTGGAACTTCTTCTTACACGCTGTGGACCACTATATTTTCCTTTTTGTTTTTCTTTTCCCCTCTTTTTGGCCATAGATGACTGTTCCTAAAGATGAACTAGTCTCTCAGATAACACTTGATGATCTTCTTCGGAGGAGGGGGTTTGATGCATAGCCTCAATACTTTTTGTCTCTTTTGATGTTATTGGCTTTTTACCTTTGGTTTCTTCCTTCCTCTTCTTTGACAGTCTCCCTTCTCCACTAGTTCTTTCAATTGTAGTAGTAGGAGTGTTTTGAGTTTCATCATTTGTTCTCTTCCTCCTACTCCTTCTTGATGTACTACCCTCAGGAATTTCTTGAGGTTCTTCAAAGAAATTTCTAATCAAAAATTGTTCCCATGTGTCCTTTTTCTCTTTTAACTGTTTTTCAATCAGAATTTTCACAAGACCATGGTGATAAAAATGTGGCTCCACGTCCCCTAAATGCTTCTGAATGGTCACAGACATCTTCTTCAAACTATTTAATAAAAAGTATGGCAGATTGAGGGTCTGGTTGTCTAGAAAATTCATCAGCAACCGGGTATGATACATATACATTGACCCAAAACGGCCCTCACAGGTGATAAGTTTATGAATAACTAGCAGCAAAGTAGCCCAATCCTCTTTCAAAGCATGAACAGGAATTCCCTTTTTAAAAATAGTTACATCCATACCTGGGTTACGCAAGATCATTCTCCAGGCTTCATCACTAATGCTTTTGTTCTTGAACCATCGTTCACCTTCTTGAGGAAGTTCTGTGGCAGCTACTATGGATGCCTCATTCACTGTGAATTTAAGGTCCCCAATCTCTACCTCCAGGCCATTGAAAGACCTTGCAAATGATTTTTTCACCTCTTTATGGTAGCCTCTAAAATTTTGGATGAACCGAAGCCACTTTGCCTTTTTCAATAAATCTCTAACTTGCGGGTATCCTTCCATGAATTTAGGTCCTTATGGTTCTATTCTCAACAACTGACCCATCCTTCATTCTGCTCTGTTAAAACTTGTCTACGTGAGGAGGGTTCAACGGAGGTAAGACGGCTAAATGAGTGGAAATGAGCACGATGACTGTAGGCAGATATCAGAGAATGGGTATACAGACTGTAGCGTAATAGAGAACAAATGGGGTGAAGCGGAACAGAGAAGGGTTACATGAGCTCGGTGGAAATGCGGCTGTGAGATTAATAGAACAATAGGAGGAGTATAACACATCCGGCAGTGTTTAAAATTTAGTGGCTGCAGAGTAAATGTAGGCACATTTATACAACGGCTACGGATTTCATGTGGCTGAAAGAAGCCGTAGTCAAATCAACTACGTTTCTTCATCACAGGTGGAGTATCGGAGTATGAGTGAAGATCGGAGGCTCGATTATGGACCGTTTGAAAATGACTGCAAGGATTATGGGTGGATCATATAGAGATCGTGGAGTGGTTACGGAGTTTGTCAACACAATCATTGCACATAATGGAGCTATGGTTCATAACTATGTAAAAATGTGTTTTAAATTCTATTTGAAATAAATTTTACTCATACCTTGGAATTCTTGCCATTTTTCCTTGGTCTTCAATTAGTTGCTTCTCATTTGATGTCTTGAATGCCCCCTGTCTTCATAATATGTCTTCATACCTGCATTTGATTTCTTGATTGTGAAAATACATCTGACTGTACATTCTTTTGAAAAACAGAGTGGTAGCTGCAGAATCTGCTTCTGGCTGCGGAAACAGGTGTTAGCTGCGGAAACAGATGTCAGCTGCGGAAACTGACACAACTATTATTTGGGTGAATAGAAATAGATGGGTGATAACTGATTGAATGAAAATGACCATGAAAGAAAATTTTATTGGTGAAATGAAGTGAAGTAGATGAAATGAAGTGAAATGGAATGAAGTGGAGTGAAATGAAGTGTAATGGAATGAAGTGGGTGGTCACAAAACTTGTGAAATGAAAGAGAGATTTTTTTCTTTTTGGAAAATATAGGGTGTCAGGTGTTCCTGATTTTCACCCTACATTTTCTGTATAAGACTGCCAATCAATGATTGGTTTTCAGGCTTATACAACAATTTTTTTTTTTTTTTTTTAACTGAAAAGAACAAAAGCTAGGCTGGTGGAGAAGAAGAATTCTTCTGTACCAGCCTGATTGCAGAATTTTCTTGAAACATTTTGACAAATTCCTCTTTTGAGAGTGGCTTATGATAGACTTTTAATCTGTGTCCATTCACAATAAGAGGAGTTTGAAATTCATCAATGGTCTTGATTCTTACCACTCCATTGCTAAAGATCTTGTCAACCTCATATGGCCCAAGCCAATGAGTCTGAAATTTTCCTTTAAAATCTTTAAACTTGGAATCAAATAACAATGCCCAATCTCCTTCTTGAAACTTCTTTTCTTTGATGTATTTTTCATGCCATTTAGCTCTTTGATATTGAACTAGATCAGTTCTTAGAATTTCCTCTTATCTGATCTCATCTAGCTCATTCAACTGCTCCATTCTATGCTTTTGAGCTTCTGATAAATCCATCCCCAACTGAACTGCTATCTTGAAGGTCTTGACTTGGAACTCAATCGGGAGCAGGACTTCTTTCCCATAAACAAGTTCATAGGGAGAATGTCCTGTTGTATTTCTCCATGTAGTTTTGTAGGCCCACAAGGCTTCAGAAAGCCTTTCTGCCCAATCTCTTCTATGTAGATGAATAGTTTTGGTGATGATACTTTCAAGAACTTTGTTTGTAGACTCCACTTGACCATTTTCTTGCGGATGGTAAGGAGTAGATCTTCTATGCTTGATTTTGTATTTTTCCATCAGCTTCTCCACCAAGTTTGATGTGAATTGGCTTCCTTGATCTGTCACAATTTCTCTATGAACACCAAAGTGAGTAAAAATATCCTCATAAAGAAAATTAACAACTGAATTTTCAGTAGCAGACACTAATGCTTTGGCTTCTACCCATTTAGTAACATAATAAGTACAAACCAGTATATACTTCTTTTGCTTAGATGGTGGATTAATAGGTCCAATGAAATCTAAAGCCCATTTTTCAAAGGGTTCGATGAGTACCTGTGTTTGCAATGGAATTTCATTTGAAAGGGTAGGTTTCCCTACTCTTTGGCAGCTGTCACACCTTTTGACATATTGTTTTGCATCTTTGAAGAGGGAAGGCCAATAATATTCTAAAGAGAGGATTTTATAGGCCGTCATTTTGTCTGCAAAGTGTCCGCCGCATGGTTCATCATGACATGCCTTAAGAATATCAGGCATTTCATCTTCCCCGACACATCTTCTGATCACAAGATCTGGCCCTGTTTTAAACAATTCGTTAGAAATCCATGAATATTTTGAACTCTCCTGAATAATCTTTATTTTTTCACTTGGAAACAAATGTGAAGGCAGTTTCCCTGTAACCAAATAGTTAGCAATATCTGCATACCAAGGAGTCTTAATAGTTACTGCAAACAAGTATTCATCAAGAAACTTATCCTCTACAGGAGAATCTTCTTTAAAATTCTGAATCCTAGACAAGAAATCAGCTACTGTATTTTGTTTCCCTGGTCTATCCAACACAGTAATATTGAATTCCTGCAAAAGTAGGAGCCATCTTGTCACTCTGCCATTAGTAACAGGTTTGTTCATTAGATATCTAATCGCAGAATGATCAGTATGAATAAAAGTTTCATAGTCTGTTATATAATGTCTAAACTTATTGATTGCATGAACAACAGCTAAAAACTCTTTTTCAGTTACAGTATAGTTCAACTCAGTGGGAGTCAAATTTTTACTGGTATAGTAAATGGCATAAGGACTAAATCCTTTTGACCCAACACAGCTCCTAGAGCTGTATCTGAAGCATCTGTAGAAATATGGAAAGGGAGTTTCCAATTTGGTCCTCTCAAGATATGTGCTTCAGATATTCTTGTTTTCAAAGTTTCAAAGGTTGATTGACAATCAGGATCCCATTTGAATTCACAGTCTTTTGTAAGAAATTTGAAGAGTGGAGATGCTATTTTAGTGAAGTTTTCTATAAATCTTCTATAGTAACCAGTAAATCCTAGAAAACTTCTAACATCTCTTTGACAATTTGGAATAGGCAACTTGGAGATGACTTCAACTTTTGATCTATCAACTTTAATTCCATCTCCTGAAATATGATGTCCTAAAACAATCCCTTCAGTAAACATCATAAAGCATTTTTCATGGCTTAATGAAAGGTTTGTTTCTTTACATCTTATAAGAACTTTTTCCAAATTTTCTAATGCCTCTTCAAATGAATTACCACAAACTGTAAAATCATCCATATAAACCTCTACACAATCATGGATTAGATCAGAAAAAATTCCTAGTACTGCTCTTTGGAATGTTGCAAGTGCATTACATAACCCAAAAGGAAGTACTCGATAGGAAAAAGTTCCCCATGGACAAGTAAATGTGGTCTTATCTTGATCTTCAGGTGCTACCTGAATTTGATTATAGCCACTAAAACCATCCAAAAATGAAAAGTACTTTTTACCTGCTAATGTATCTAATACCCGATCGATAAAAGGCAAAGGAAAGTGATCCTTCAAAGTTGCTTTGTTCAATTCCCTGTAATCAATGCATACCCTCCATTTACCATTCTTTTTAGGTACTATAACCAAAGGAGAAACCCATCGGCTATCTGAAATTGGATAAATGAAGTTTACATTGAGTAATTTTTGGAGCTCTTCTTTCACTATCTCCCTAAGATTTGGATTCATCCTTCTTTGAGATTGTCTGATTGGTCTACTGTTTTCCTCAATATAGATATGATGAATGCAAGTCTTAGGATCAATACCTTTCATGTCAGTATACTCCCATGCAAATGCAGTAGAATGTTTTTGCAATATTTTGGTTAGTTCTTTCTGTTGTGACTTTTCCAAATTTTTGTTGATATTCAATGTTTTTCCTAGAAAAATCTCAATGATAGAACTACCAAACTCTTCCATAGAGTAAAGAGACATTTGTATTGATGATGAATATTCTATGTCAGATTCCAACTGAAATTGTGTGGGGTCATATTCTGAAGATGTCTCAAAATTTTCTAATGTGTTCAGAATTTGACTATCCTCACTGATTTCGGAAATGGTAAAGACAGGTTGTATAGTGTCCTCATCATCAACCCATTCATTGTCTCCTACTTCTGTGATTGCTCTTGCTGGAGGATACAAATTGAATTTCTTCGTCGAATTACCATTAGAAATGTACATGTCCCCAGATCTACAACTAATAAAAGCATCAGCTGTGGCTAGCCAAGGTCTTCCTAAGATAAGTGGGTGCCCTCCTAGATTACTTTTGGGAGTCAAAATCATAAAATCTACTGGATATTCCCAAGAATCTAAGGAGACCGAAATATCTTCTAATACACCATCTGGTTTAATAATTGATCGATCTGCAAGTTGCAGTAAAGTAGGTGTAAAAAGAAGGTTAGGAAGTTTTAGCTGGTCCATAGTCTGTCTACTTATAATGTTGATAGCAGCCCCTAAGTCAATCAATGTGTTTGGAATTTCTATCCCATTTATATGTGTCTTGACAATTGGACTTCCTGGATCTACATACTTCTGCATGGTAATTTTTTCCATCATGATATCTGCAATTTTTCCTACCAGGTGGATTCTTCTTGTGTCTTTTAGTTTCCTTCCTGGTCTTTTGAAACTCAACTCCTTTATTGTTTTTGCTAGAATAGGAATCTCTCGAATGGCTTGTAGCAAGGGAATCTTGATACAAACATTCTTTAATTCATCTAGAAAATCGTAGTTAGGCAACAAGATTTGTTTTTCCACCCCCTTGTCAATTTGTAATCTTTCAGGAAAAGGCGGTGTAGATGAAGATGCAGGTTGCTCAACTATAGGAGTTGTGGGTGTTAACTTTTCTTTCTCTTTTTGAATGTTTGAGTTTTGAAGAGATGCTTCCTTAGAACTTTTATTCGCTTCAAGAGAGTCCTCCTCAGAGGTATCTTGCTCTTGGACATCTATAGAAGGTTTTTCTAAAACTCTACCAGATCTGAGTTGTACATCATTGAGAGGAACAATCATATAGGTAGGAAATTGTTGTCCTTCTATCATGTAAGTATTCTGAGGATTTTTATTGTTAGGATTTGGCAATGGTTGAGCTGGAAGTTGATTTGTCTTTTGTTGGTATGGCAGCATGAGTTGAGGATTTGGATTTTCTTGAGAATATTGTTGTGGAAATGGCAATGAAAGTTGTGGATTTGGGTTTGGAAGTTGTGGAGCTTGTTGATTTTGAAAAGATGGAGGATATTGATAAAATTGAGCAAATCTCCCATAAGGATTTTTCATCCCTTGTACCCATGGTTTATATGGATTTTGTTGTTGGGGCCAAGGTTGTTGCCAAGGATTCCAATTTTGTGGGGTTTGAAGATTCATAGGGTTGTTAAACCCTTGAGTTTTTTGTCCCTGCCAAGGTCTTCTTGCAACAAAACAGAGAGATTCTACTAAATTTGGGTCTTCTTGAAAGACAACTTTGAGTCCAGGAATTGAAGGACAATCCTTGATCTCATGATTCTCTGAGCAAATTATACATGTTTCTACAACTTTTTCATCCAAGGGACATTCCCTTAAAGCATGTTTCTTCCTACATTTTGGACAAAAGATGGCTAGAGCATCTGTTTCTGCTTTCTGCTTGTTTTGGATCTTAAGGGTGTCTAGTTGTTCACTAAGGCTCCCTAAGATATCAGTTTTGAATTCATCAAGCATATTGCCAATCTTTTCCCTACTTACTGATCCAGTTGCAGATTTGTTTGCCCTGATAAGAGAAGGATCTCTAGGCCCTTTTCCCGTTTTAGATTTTCCCCTTGAGAGATGGACACATAGTTTTGTTATGTCACGAAGTGGAAGTTGAGAAATGTCTCCTTTCCCCATCATGTTTAAAATATCTATCCATTCATCTCTAATGGATTTTAATATGAGGGCTTTCAAAGTTTCATCATCTAAGTTGCTCATCTTTGCTCTTTTCAAGTTGTATTGAAATCTTTCAAGTAAATCTTCCAAATTTTCATCTTCTTTTTGCATCATTTTGAATACCTCATCCTTGTGATTGGTAGGCATACAATAGTCCAAGTATCTATCCAAAAATGTTTGTTTCATATCATTCCAAGTCCTAATATATTGAGTGGCTAATCCCATGAACCATTTCAAAGCAGCTCCCTTCAATGTTGAAGGAAACAGTTTGAGTTTTTGAGAGTCTTCCATATAGTCATAGGTTCGGCACACGACTTCAAACTCAAACATAAATGTTTCAGGATCCTCACTTCACAATCCATAAAAGTTAGGGAGGACAGATGGTGAGATATTTTTCATCGTTGTATGAGTTTCCTCATCAACTATAGGGAATCCAAACAAGTTGTCTCCTTCCCTATTTCTTCCATTATTTCCTTCACCATTGTTGTCTCCATTGTTTTCTCCTCCTCTACCTCTACCTCTACCTCCAAATCCATCTATTATTTCCTCTGCCATGATAGTTTCTTTAGAGTCCTCAAAGTCCTCTGGTTCTTCTATCAAGGGAGGATGAGAGGGAGTCTTTTCCTTTTCTTCTTCAGGTGATTCTACTTCTTTTATTACAAGATACTCTCCTGTAGAAGTAAAGAAAGGATCCTTTTCTAAATGAGATTTAGTAGGTGGTATAGGAGAATCCTCTAATTCAGCTGTTCCTTGAATTCCAAGAATCTTAAGGCTAGGGGTAGATGGTGGTGAATCTTTTCTATGCCTTGAAGAAGATGGAGTTGTGAAAATCAAACTCTTGGCTCTAGCTATAAACCTTCCCCTAGAATCTCTTGCTCTATGCATGTCATTTTTATTTTTTAAGTTGGGCTAATAATTCTCTTTCTGATCTTCCAGGTCACACTAGGTGCAAGAAGAGAGCATACTTAAGAAATTATCGAACCAATAAATCTCTTTTATGATCCTCCAGATCACACTAGGTGAAAGAGGAGAGCATACTTCAAGAAGTTATCAAGTTTTCCCATCTTTTTATTGTTTTTTTTTAAAGAAATTGGCTACCTAGTTACACTTCCCCGGCAACGGCGCCAAAATTTTTGGTCAATTTAGTGTGTCCTAAATTGCTACATTAATTTGTCAATTCGGGATTCGTAAGCTGACGAAGTGTGGCACACTATATGTGCAAGATAACCTATCTCTTACTTTTTTTGTCGTTTTTGGTTTTTTTCTTTTTATCTTGGTTGGTTTCCTAATGAAAATTCTAAAAGACAAGTATGGTTATGATTGTTCAAGGCAATGATGTCCTTTATAATGATTTACCAAAATTTCAAACTTCAAAAGGATTTTGAAACATACAATGAGAAAATTAGTTCCTAAAAGGAAATGAAATGTACTACTATCCTAGTTAAACAAACAGTGAACTATTGATCATGAAAACCATTACCCTTGCTGCTGTCTAAACACAAAAGAAACTGTTACTCAAAGAAAAGATTGCAAGTAAAGTAAAACTAAAATCAAATTACATCAACTCATATTCTGACCCCTCACCATTAGTCTCGCTATGGCTTTCGGAGGTAATCATAAACAACTTGAGCAATCTGATATATAAATTGCAGAAAAATAAACTAATCTCAAATTACACACTCATACTTCAATCCCTCACCATTAGTCTCGCTATGGATTTCGGAGGTAACTGAAAATGACATGAGAAATTTAATATCTATCTTGCAGAAAAGCAAACTAATATCAAACTATACATTTATACTTCAATCCTTCACCATTAGTCTCGCTATGGCTTTCGGAAGTAACTGAAAATGACATGAACAGTTTAATATCTAACTTGCAGAAAAGTAAACTAATATCAAACTATACATTCATACTTCAATCCCTCACCATTAGTCTTGCTATGGCTTTCGGAGGTAACTGAAAATGACATGAACGGTTTAATATCTAATCTAACTACTTAAAGCAAATGTGCAAGACTAAAATAAAAAAAACAGTGCTGGAATTAAACAAACACTAAGAAAAGGAAATCAGCAGAAGGACAATATTGATTCCATGTCATTATTCATTATGAAAAAGATGTGCAAATGCCCGGGCTGCCTATTGTAATCTGAAACAAGAACACTGATCAGTTAACAACAACATAAAACATAAAAGATTATGGACAGAAGTAAAATGTAAAGCATGAAGGATTATGGACAGAGATGAAATGTAAATACCATGAAAGATGTAATCTATATATACATGAATGACTATAGCACAATGAACATAAAGAAATGAAGCATGAAACTATATAGTAGTACACAAAACCTCAGCGTGTGCAGGGGCCCTCTGCACAGACCTCGGGGAGCAGCTTTCAAATACGAATTACGCTTTTGAACAAGGTCTTCTCATATATTAAAATGCGGTCATAGAAATGTCACATCACAATGGCAACGCAATTACATTACAGAGCTACAGAAGATCTAACTATTATGCGTATGAGAACGCATTATTTATAACAGAGAGAGATATAACTAATTCCCTAAAGTCTGCACTGAAGGAAGACACGTGAACCATTACGTCCAGAGATTTAGCATTATGGCCGCCTTGAGGAGTAAATCTATGGAGAGTGGATGTTGGATTCGGCTTATGGAGCCATTTACAGGTGTTGATGTACCTCTCGTGTTTTAGAAACGGCCACGCAAATCTCCACGTGATGAGAAACAAAGTTCTGTCACCGTGGGACTCTACGGTTGACCACCACTTGGCCACCTTTGACCACAGCCTTCCGAGATGAATTCGACCGAGCCAATAGGACACGATCCATGTCCACGTCATTTTGAACTTGCCCATGTGGCCCGATTTTCCTGAAGACACCTGCAACATAGACTTTGACAAAATGGCTGCGGAAAGTTGCAGCAGCTGCGGAAAGTGACAAGATTCCGCAGCTAAATGAGCAAAAATCTAAATCAAACAGCAGACAAAAAACATAGTTAAAAACCATTTTAAAAGATCTTTTACAATTAATATGCAATGATATTGGTGACTGAGAAGGTCCAGGTGAATGAAAAAGGTTTGGAAAGGTGTATAAGAAAGATGCAGATTTGAGACTCAACAAGCTCTGAGCCTTTTTTCCGCTTCATATAACCCCTGAGCCCGCAATCAGGCCCTAAATTTTGTAAATAAACCCATCTCCGATGCATGTTTCCTTTGTAAATACATAAAACCCCTTTTTCCTAAGTTTTTAACTAAACATGCCAGTTCAATGTTTTCTAATGAAAAAAACCGTTGATCTTAAAACCCGATCAATGATCTGTGCGTTATTGCATCGGGGAAATCCAAATGGGTAGATTGAAAAGCCCGACCCTTCCTTCCGATGTGATTGGCCCTTATATATATAAGCACTGGGCCTTTGTTTTCCATATATCCACAAGCACCGCAATCGGGCACCAGGCCTCATTGGATAACGCGCCCCAAAACCATTAAACCTTTGTATTTCATAAAATTTTTGGTTTTCATATGTTTTAAAGGGTTTCCACCGGTTCAATATTTAAGATAATATCCACCATTGATCTAAAGACGATCAATATTCGACGCAATATTGCATCGCAGGTTTAATTGGGTGCATTTTATTCCCCCTTCTAATTGACTACCCCTGATGGATCCTCCACCATTGGATCTATCTGCCACATTTCCGATCCAACAGCCCTTATTTGCTCCAATCATAAGCCTTTTTCTTTACCATGAACCCCTCTGATTCATCCTCCACCGTCGATCTAATCTGCAGATCGATGGCCCACAACCAATCGCATCGACGCCATTCAAGTTCTCCCCTCGCCGATCGCATGCCTTCGATTGCATCTAGGCTGTCCACGTGTCCATATCGGATGGTCCAGATTGCATCTCCCGACTTTGGTTAAATTCATGTGCCTCGCTTCATATTGTTTTTGGCCAAATCTCAGTTGTTGGTCTCTGCAGATCAATGGCCCTTATTCACCCTTTCTCCGCCTCGATTATTTTTTCCATTTATTCCAGATACAATCTGAGCCATCCATTTCATTCATCCGTCGGCTCATATCAATCCTGACAGGCTCGACCGCTGTGGGTCCTGCCTCCCTCAGATCTGATATGCATCGTCGATCTCCTGAATTGGATGGTCCATATTAAAACCACCATTCTTTCTTCTGCCTTCGCATCTTGCCGTTTTCACGCTTACTCTCCAGCATTCAATCTGAGGGCCCAGATCTGATGGCTGACACATATTTTTGCGTAACTTTCAGCAGGACCATTAATCACCAAAAATTGTGTGATATAAGTTGTTTTGAAATGCCACATGTTGGGAAAGAACACATATCGCATTCGAAAAGGCAATACCACCTACCCGCCTTTTTATTGCACGATACTGCCGGTTTTCTCTCCCAAAACTGTCCTTCCCCATTTGCACTATGATCTATCACGTTCCTCCTCGATCGTTGATCTCTGCAGATCAACAGTCTCAGATAATTTTCGCCCGGTTTCATCGCCCTTCGCCTTTTCCAAAGGGCTTTCAACGAGCAATCTCCATCGTTGATCTCGTAGCCTGATCTCATCCAACGACCCACAATCGTCCCGAGACCCCAAATTTCCTTTTCATATAATTTCTTCCGCTAAGGGATTTTTCCCCTTTCCCTTTGTATTTATTCACATTTTCCACCATTACATAGTAATGTGACCCTTTCTCCATTGTATTTCCCAGGTCACTCCCAACCGTTGATCTCTGCAAGATCAACAGCTCTGATATAATTTTCCACCATTTATTCATCAACTGCTCTCCTTTTGACTTCTACGCACGATCTCCACTGTTGAATGCTGCCATCCAACAGCCATGCTCCAAAACTAAGCCTCCTAAGTAGTTTTTACCCAATAACGCAGGATTTCTTAATTATTTCTTGGTTTTATGCAGGTTTTCAAATTTTTCAATTATTTTGAAAGAAAGGTGAAGGCTGGGGATGACGATCCCTCGGCCCTTTATTAATAAAAGAAAGATCATTTCGCAGGGTTCCATGCCACGTTTCATCAGTGTATAATGGACGCTGATGCCATATGAGCCCCTGTCATACCTGCACATCAAAAAGACACAGTGAAATTCAAAGGAGTATCAGTGTTGAAGACTTAAACACAACAGAACAGAGGATTGAGGATTAATTCTACAGTTTAATGGATTACAGCTAAGATCGATTATCAAAAGCCTAATCCATTAAATTAAACACAGTTAAAGGCAAATAAAAAATATCTATCAAAATAGAGCCTCCACTGCCACATACGAGGCTAATTTATTCCTCTCAACTACCATAATGCCACCTGTAGCCTCAAAAAATTCAATGTGCGGCTGAGCAATGGCCAGAATAGAGCCTATCTGCCCTAATACAGTTGAATAGTTATTTCGAATAAAAGAAGCTAATATAAAATATCAACAGAGTAAACTTCTGTAAACTTCTCCATTGAGCCCCTCAAAGGCCGAAAAGCATTAAATATGTATTAATTGAACCATGGGAGATCTTTTATCCCCTCACACCTCCTCATTTCTTCTATAAATACTTCTGTAGAAGATGAGACAATGTTGGTTGCCGAACTTTGAAATATACTTTTGCTCGAAATTTCTACCTATAAATAGTGTTCAAAGGCTCTTGAAGCTCTGTTTGTGATAGAATAGTTAGGCTGAGAAGTGAAAATGATTGTTGAACTGAAAAATTGGACCTGAAGACTGTAACTGGTTTGACATCAATAACAAGCTATTTCTTGGGATCCTGGTCTATATCACTGGTAAAGTGCTACTTTCTATGTAATTGTTTTCCTTTTGTGTATGCCATTTTGTCCATTAATTCTTTGATAAAGAACAACAAGCATAGAGTTAGGACCTACTGTTTACAATACCCTTCTCTGACTGATAAGCTTTATCTCAATGTTTTCCTCCAATTTGTTTATTTAAGAATGATTCAATATAGTTTAAACAATTAGGAATGTTGGCGTTCCCTCGTCCTACTGTTTGCTTAAAACATTATTCTTGAATGTTATTTTCATAATCTTCTTAGTAAAGTTAGACTAGAAAAGTGATGGTGTGCCTTATTTTCTAGCTTCTATTCTCCAAAGGTAGTTCTGAAAGTTTCCGTAAGTGTTGGCTGAAAGCAGACTAGGTTTAAAAGTTCCTTATCTGATCTTAAGTTGACTTTTGTTTCTCTGATGTGTTTTCATACTTTCTGAAGGTAATCATGTAGATTACTAGATTGTTTGTCTATTGAGTTGCTTTAATACAAACTTGCCTAAGAAATTTATGGTGAGCCCTGTTCTTGGTTGGCTTTAAATAGTTACTTAAGAGGTTTTTCTTGTTTGGACTGACTATAAATCCTCGTTGCAATTATTATCAGCTTCCACCCCTCCAACACTTTATTATTTCCATTCCATATTTTTAATCTCAATGATCTTGTGATATAGATGACTTGCCCCTTGGATCACTCTTGATGTTGTTGCTCAATTAAAGCCCTATTATGACTCCATAGCCCAATGGACTAAAAACCAGCGTTATATCTATCTTTTTAGCCAAAGCTTGTTCTGATTTCTTGCAACTTCACACCTTTGAAACTCTTTCCATTTAGGACTTTCCACTAAAAAAATAATCATGATCAACCATCCAAAATAGACAAAAAACCTCAGACTTCATAACTAGCCTAATATCAATGCCCAAAAGCTTTAAAGATAAATCCATCTTTGCACTTATTGGAGAGATCCCTCTCCAGATTTAGGAGGGCTAGATCCTAGAATCCCAAAGTGGTTGAAATAGTGTTCTCCCTGCACTTTGACTTTGCCAATCTTGAAAATTACGGGGAGCTAACATTTTTGGTGACTCCGCTGGGGAATTTTGAGTGTTTTTTTCAGCCTAGGTACCTTTAAGACCTCAAGAAACCTTTGATTCAAGAACGCTGTGCAGTGAGTACAAGAAGCCCTCTTCAAGCACTACCAAACCCATGGTAATCATGGTAAAACTTGTTTGAATCAGTGACAAACTAGGCAAACCTTAGGATTCTCATAATAGCTTATCTAACGTTGAAGGATCAGCTAACTTAGCCATAAGAGTAGATTGTCTTTGTCTCATAACTGTCGCTAAGTTTTGAAATAGATTTAGGACATTCTTAAAGACCAATAGGACTGAAAAATAACTCAGAAAACCCAAAAATATTTCAGATTGGTATTTAATAAACATGGTGGTGGACCATAAAACCTTTTACCTCCAAAAGAGCTAAAAACTTCCACATGGCGACTCCACAATCCTAAATCGACCTTAAGACTCCACTGGGAAGAACCATTATCATTACAACATCTTTTAAACTTCGTTATAGTATTTTTAGGATTAAAATTTTCTTGTTTTAAGAAGATTAGTTAACCTCTCAAAGATTATCATATCTGGTTGAACTTTTCTTGTTTAGTCGAGTCTAAAAAACACACCATAGTGGCTCCTAGAAAGATTCATACTAGAGCTTTTCCTGACCCAAACCCACCTGAGATAGTTGATAGCCCTGAAATTATCCTTAGGAAGTCTCCTAAGAAAAAAATTTCAACTGTTTTCAGATCACCCTTGAGAGCTAATTCAGTTCCTGAAAATCTTTCAACTCTACAACAATCACAAATTGACTTAGTAAATCCATTTAGAAGTTGGTCACTTCATTATATAATTCAGGTAGACTCCGAGTCTTCACTTTCATCACCAGAAAAAAATGAACATCTTGGTAGTAGAGAAACAACACCGCCTGATTTACATTTCCTTCACAATTTAGGTGTCTCTCATCCAAGATCAGCTCAACAATCTATCGCTGGTACATCCACATCTGTTCATCAAACATCCATTGTCCAAACCACTCCACTCCAACCCACTTTCCCTCTTGTTAATCCACCTCCACCTCCTACCATGGCAGCATGGTATGCTCCCTTAGTCCTTCATGTACCACTAGTCAATCTTCCACAGGACTATCAGTCCAAAATACCATTATATGATGCTAGTAATTCTAAAAATACATCACAAAATGTGGATAAAATGAATGACTACTTTGACAGAAATGAAATTGATGACGATTCTGTCAAACTTAGACTTTTTGCTCAGAGTCTGGGGGGAGAAGTAAGGAAATGGTTTAAAGGCTTAGCCCCCCACAGTATAAATGATCTGCAAGCCTTCCATCAGCAATTCTTAAACAAATTGGAAGTGAAGAAGAATCCTCTCCAAATACTTTTTGATTACAAGAAGCTCCATAGAAACGCTGGGGAAAGTGTACAAGCTTACTGCAATAGATTTAACAGTGTGTATAATGCAATTCCCCCAGATCTAAAACCTCCACAAGGCTCAGCGTTAAACAAATTTCCTGAAGGGTTTGACCCTGAAATGGCCTATCAACTGAGAGAGAGAGAGATCTTTTAACCCTTGAAGATATGCAAAAAGGAGCTCTTGCTGTGGAAGTTAACTTGATGGAGAAAAGAGCAAGAATGAAGAATGAGAAGAGAGTATCCTTCACAGAGGAATCCACACCTTCTAATTCCAGCTCAAAGATGGACAGAATGATGGAGGAGATGATGAAGAAAATGAGCATTCTTGAGAGAGCACAAGCAAGAAAAAACCAAACTACTCCTCAAAACAGAAACCAGAACCAGAATCAAAATTTTAGAAGAAATCAACCCCAAAACAGACCTAGGGAAGATGATCAATAGATCACTCCTCCCTTTCATCAAAACTATGTGAGTGAGGTTGAAGAAATAGATGAGAAAACATAGGAAGATGATATCAACATGCTAGGAGTAGATAATGATGACTTTGAGGTTCATTATGATAAAAAACAAGGTCTTTACACACCCTATGATGACAAAAGAGATGAGGATTAAATTTATTATCAAGACATGGAGAATGTCATCATAGAGTCTCAAAAATAATATGACCTTTGAAGTAAAACCAATCAAGAAACTCCCAAAACTAAAACCTCTGACAAATCTTCACAAAACACCACTGTGAACAAACTTAAAATTGTCAGACAGAAAGACAAAGCAGTGGTTGGAAATTCTGACAAAGGTAAAGAGAAAGGCACTCAAAACAGTACAAAACATAGCACAGACATAAGTAGTGTTAGCACTTCAGCTAATACTCCTGTTAAAACAATTTTGTCAAATGTAAATAGAGAAAATTAGCAAACATATTTTGTTGACAGAGCGTTAGTTAATAAGGCTGAGACAAACACTTCAAAGAATCAGATCCCTTTCAGTTTGGAGCAAGAAATTTCAAGAATTAAGATCTCTGTCCCTCTTAATGAGTTAGCTGCCCAGAATGTATATAGATCTAAAATTTTGAAGGCTTTTAACATTGAAGAGAATAATGACACTTCCAATATTAACGATGACCAACTAGAGCTTATTTTTGGTCCAAATATTGAAGGTAGATATCAATGGGACCTGTTCCTCCCTTTTATGTAAGTTTAAACGTTCATGAAAATATTTTACCCAATGCTATGCATGATTCAGGGGCCTATCATAATTTAATGCCCAAAGCTATAATGGAGAGCCTGGGTCTAGAAATCACCAAACCTTATCAATACCTTTACTCCTTTGACTCAAGCAGAGTGAAATGTTTAGGATTATTAAAATACCTCTGTGTTAACTTAGCAAAAATTCTAGCCAAATGCTTAGTCATGGACATTGTGGTGGTTGATGTGCCCCCAAAGTATGGTATGCTATTATCTAGGTCTTGGGGGGCTAAGTTACAAGGGACTATGCAGATGGACATGACATATGCGACTATCCCTGTTTTCAATCAGACAAGAAGACTTTACAGGGAGTCCCATATGCAGTATATGGTGACTAGCCAAGACAGACCACAAAATCTCCTTTGTATTCTGTAAATAAAGGCCTCGACTCTTTTATACTGTTTAACAATGAATCATTCATTGAACAAGTCACTTTAACAAAATTGTTGGCCAATAGAGAGGAAGAGGTAGATACCGCAGAAGTGTCAAAACAGTTTGCTGAACCTTTAAACCACCACAAACCAAACCTAGGTCTTGAGCTACAAATCATGTATCCATTTCTTTTAAACCTTGATAGTTAAGAAAGAAACCCTCAACACAGTAAAAAAATTGAGGAGTTAAAACGAATTCAACTAAGTGCTAATACTAAAGAACAATCAGAAAGCACTACAATTCAAGAGGGCAGTAACCAAGATGAACCTGAAACTAGTCCTCTATGGAGTCTGAACTTCGACGGGTCGTGCACTAGAAGAAATGCTAGTGCAGGTGTCTAGATTCGTAACACTGAAAACAACCACACAGAGAGAATTTCCCGTATATTAAACTTCCAGTGTTCAAATAACATAGCGGAATATGAATCCCTACTTTTAGGCTTACATCTGTTGAAAAAGTTAGGAGCCAAAAGAATTAAAGTGCATGGGGATTCAGAATTAATCATTAGAAAGGTCAATGGGGAATACAACGCTAATCACCCTAGACTTAGAGCCTATCAAAACGATGTCGTGGATATTTTAAAAACTTTTGAGGAGTCCCAATTAATTTTGTCCCAAGAAGAAAGAATAACATGGCCCACAACTTAGCTTTTGCTGCTAGAACATGCTTAACGCCATACGAAACCAAAGAATGTACAAATCAGATCAAATTCAGACCAGTCGTTCCTGATAATGAAAAATATTGGCAAGTGTTTGATGGAGATAAACAAATAGAAGACTTCATGCAATTCAGAAATGAATTTGAGCTACACAGTTCGGATTCAGATTATGAAATAGACTGCAATAGTGAAGAAAATTTTCTTGGTGAAGAAGAATAGTCTCCCGAGGTTGCCAATATAAATTTGCTGTCTAGCAAACTTAAAAACAAAATAGAGGTGAGTGCAGAGTTAGAAACAGAGGACTTAGAAACCTTGCACTCTAAAGATCAGAGTTTGCCAAAGGGTTTGGCCCCTTTAGAAGAGTTGTTTGATTTTAACGATGTGGCCAAGAAGCCAAAACTGGAACCTGTAGAGACTAAAGTTGAGGAGTGAAATATAGGCAGTGAACTAAAACCAATGATGATCAAACTGTCTAAAACTTTACCAGCTCACATTAAACTCAAATACATAGAGTTGTTCAAAGAATTTTCTAATGTTTTTGCGTGGAGTTACAAAGATCTGAAATATTATAACACTGAAATAATTCAGCACAAAATCCTCTCAAGGAAAACAAAAAACCATTCAAACAGAATTTGCGTAGAATAAACCCTGTTCAACTGCCTTTGGTTGAGAAGGAAATCAAGAAAATGTATGAAGCTGGTATTATTGTCCCTATTAGATATTCTGAGTGGGTGTCTAATCTGGTGTCAGTTAGGAAGAAAACAAGAGAGATTAGGCTTTGTATAGACTTTAGAGACTTAAACAAAGCTTCTTTGAAGAAAACTACCCTTTACCTAAGATGGACCATATTTTACAAAGGGTGGTTGGTTCCAAAAGAATTTCTTCGCTTGATGGCTATTTAGGGTATAATCAGATTTTAGTTCAACCTGATGATCAATTAAAGACAACTTTTACTACACCATGGGGCACTTTCATGTATGTGAAAATTCCCTTTGGTCTAATGAATGCTGGTGCAACATTCCAAAGAGCCATGGACATAGCATTCTCGGAAGAATTGGGCTACTTCATCATTATTTATCTGGATGATGTCACTGTTTTTTCAAAGACAGATGAAGAGCGCTTAGCACATTTGAGAACAATTTTTGAGAGATGCAGAAAGTTTGGGATATATTTAAACCCTAAGAAAACACTATTCAGTCTCCAAGAAGGTAAAATTCTTGGGCACATTATTTCAGAAGAGGGTATTAAGATAGATACAAAGAGGATTGAGGCCATATTGCAAATCTCTCATCCTTGAAACATCAAGGAGTTACAATCTTTCATTGGAAAGATTAATTTCTTGAGAAGGTTCATACCCAACTTGGCTGAGCTCCTTAGGAATATAACAAACATGCTAAAGAAGGATCAAGGGGTAAAATGGACCTTGGAAGCAAATAAGTCCTTTGAACTGGTGAAACAAGCGTTAACCAAAACACCGGTTCTAATAAGTCCCAATTTTTCAAAATATTTTTATATTTTTTCACTTGCATCAGAACATACAATAGTTGTTGTCCTTTTATAGAAAAATCCACAAGGACAAGAGCAGCCTATTGCATTCTTTAGCAAGGCTTTGAGGGATGCCCCTTTGAAGTATAACATTATGGAAAAGCAAGCCTTTTCTTTGGTTAAGGCTTTAAAAGACTTCAGAGTATACATCTTGCACTCACGCATCATTGCCTTTGTCCCAAATTCAGTTGTGAAAGACATTCTAACATAGGACCCAGATGGTAAGAGAGGTAAGTGGATAGCTGTTATTCTTGAATATGATTTAGAGATAAAGCCCACTAAACTCATCAAAGGCCAAGGTCTAGCTAGATTAATGGTTGAATCAAATTTTAAAGTTCTTGATATTAATATGATAAATGATTTGGATGATCAAGAGGAAATATCAGCTCCCATTGTTGAAGATCATTTTATGAATTCCTCTTGGTATGTTGATATTCTTTATGTTTTTCTTAATTTGAACACACCTCCTGGTTTGAGAAAAATAAAGGCAAGGTTTTTGAAATTAAAAGTTGTAAACTATTGCATTATAGATAAATGTCTTTATTGGAAAAATTCAAGTGGGATATTGCTTAAATGTTTGACTGAGTATGATGAAGATAAGGTTAAGCATGAATTCCATGAAGGAGAATGTGGAGGCCACCTCTACTGGAAAACAACAGCCAACAAAATCCTAAGGCCTAGTTACTATTGGCCCACTCTCTTTCTAGATATACATAAAATGATCATTGCCTATCATAAATGCCAACTTTTTGAAGGAAAAAGAAAGTTGCTACCTTTACCTTTACATCCAATCATTGTCGAAGTCCATTTTCAACAGTGGGGACTTGACTTCATAGGAGAAATCCATCCACCTTCCTCTGCCCAGCATAGATGGATTCTCACTGCCACAGACTACTTCACCAAATGGATAGAATCCATCCCTTCTAGGCAAGCTAATGACTCAGTCATCATAAAATTTATGGAGACTAATATCCTTTCTAGATCTGGCTGTCCTAGAAATATCATCATTGATAATGCAGCAACATTTGGATCAAAGAAGATAGTTGAGTTCTATCACAAATATTAGATAAATTTGGGTCATTCCACGCCCTATTACCCTCAAGGTAATGGACTTGCAGAATCCTCAAACAAAATTCTGGTGAACATAATAAAGAAGCCGTTGGAGGACAACAAGAAGTCTTGGCACACAAAGATTTTTCATGCACTTTGGGCTGACAGATTGACATTGAAGAAATCTATTGGAATGTCACCCTACCAGCTTGTGTATGGTACAGATGCAATTTTTCCTACCAACCTTGGTGTACCAGTTATGAAGTTGATTCAAGAGGTTCAATATGAAGACAATGAAATGATCAGAAGGATAAATCAGACCATTCAACTTTAGCAAACCAGAAAGGAGGTTTATAACAAATCATTGCAAAAGGAGGACAACATCAAAAAGCTTTTTGACAGAAGAACAAAGGCCAACAATTTCAATGTTGGGGAAAAAGTTTTAAAGTGGAACTCAAGGAGAGAAGACAAGGGCAAGCATGGGAAATTTGACAACTTATGGCTTGGCCCTTATCTCATTCATTCTGCTACTGGTAACAATGCCTTTTTCTTGCAGGAGTTGAATGGAGCTGAATTGTTTGGAGGTCCTGTCAATGGCAGGATGCTCAAACATTACTTCTCTTGATCCTATCATGTTCTAAAAGCCTTTTTATCTTTTTTCTCATTATAAATATTTCATCCACCATTGCATTCAAAGTTAAAAAAATTAAAAATACAAAAACAATAGAATAAAGAAAAGAGGGCAGATTGTAAAAACAATAAAGGTACAACCCCATACCAAAAAAGAGAAACAAATCTGAAAGTTCTTAAATGCCACTCCTGAAAAACACACTTCTAATTAGTAATATAGCCTAATCATGACTAATTAATTTTAAATTGTTGCTAATAGGTTAGTGAATTCGATTTTCCAAACAATTTAATCTTGGCTTATCAGTTAGGTAGATTAGGTTAGAAATTCAAGTTTCAAACAAACTCAAAATATGAACCTAAGTTTCCAAAAGAAGAATGAATCAAATATTTTTTTAATCATGAGTCAAACACAGAGGTAAAAATGGTTCTAATCAGCTCAAAATATGAACCATATAATAAGGAAAAAATAGCTCAAACAGAAGCAAAAAACAGAGCTGAAGAAAAGAGAAGGTCGTGCTTGAACTTTCAAATTTTAAAGCCTGCCATTTTGATTTAATTTTCTGTAAAATAATATCTATGTGCAACTTGTTTTTTATGCCATAGATTAGCAACAAGTTAGACTGTTCAATCCTGACTTGTATGCTTTTAATTTCTGTTTTAGGAATTAGTGAATAAAAATATGTTAGACTGTTTAATCCTAACAGATTAGTAGATTAGGTAGAGAAGCATATAAACTCAACTGTTTAATCTGAGTTCATGGAGAAATAAGAAGTAGAAATAGATTATATTTTTTTTTTTTTTTTTTGCTTTCAAAATAATAAAATGTTGTAAGAGAGTGTGCCAATCCAAGTGCACTCTAAAGAAGAAAAAATGTTAGATTCGTAGGATTGGGTAGGTATAAATCTTGTGTTGATGAAGATTCATTGTTTTTCATGGCTGCTAACATGTTTTCAGAGCAAAAGAAGATCATCCAAGTAAAGAAAGGCAACCTAATGGATAAGACACTGATCAATCTCCCAGAGAATGCAAGTCTGAAGTTCTTGATGCCTTCAAGAAGGCACCATCTCCAAGTGGAGCCACTGTTAGCCACCTGTAAAATTTGTTATATCAAAATGTGGCTAAATCATTTTTGGAGCCTTCGAGAAACAAGTTTTATTGCTAAAAATGTTATCTCTTGAAGACTCATGAAGACATCATGCCCTTTGTTTAAATCTTCATTGCTATTTCCCCTTTTAAACTCAGAAATTCTGATGATTTCAAAAAGAAAAGACTGCTGCTAAATCTCATTTTTCCCTTCCTCCACTAAAAAATAACCTTCATTTTATTCCCTTTACTCCCCATGGAATTCCTCTATTTTCCATTTGTTTTCCTTTTTCCCCTTCATAAAATCCTCTTTACAAGGTTTAAAACTCATTTTTAAACTTTGTCGAAACCCCCAAATCCATCAAAAAACATTGAAAATTTCATAAAAAATACATTTTCTGTATTAAGGCTTAAACCCCTTTGGGCCAAGTCCTAACCACTTCCCCACATATGCCCTAGCACTAGAACCAAGTGTTAAACCCTTTCGGCGCTAATTGCATTGGAGAAAACAGAGCACTCAAGTCTTTTTGTCATGTTAAGACTTCTGATGCGATTAGCCTCTGTTTATAAGCCCCGAGCCTTTTTGCCGCTTCATATAACCCTTGAGCCCGCAATCGGGCCCTAAAGCTTGTAAATAAACCCATCTCTGATGCATGTTTCCTTTGTAAATACGTAAAACCCCTTTTTCTTAAGTTTTTAACTAAACATGCTAGGTCAATGTTTTCTAATGAAAAAATACCGTTGATCTTAAAAATCGATCAGCGATCCGCGCGTTATCGCATCGGGGAAATCCAAATGGGTAGATTGAAAAGCCCGACCCTTCCGATGTGATTGGCCCTTATATATATAAGCCCTGGGCATTTTTTTTCTATATATCCATAGGCCCCGCAATCGGGCGCCAAGCCTCATTGTATAACCCGTCCCGACACCATTAAACCTTTGTATTTCATAAAATTTTTGGTTTTCATATTTTTTAAAGGGTTTCCTCTGGTTCAATATTTAAGATAATCTCCACCATTGATCTAAATCCGATCAAAGATCGGCATAATATCGCATTGTAGGTTTAATTGGGCGCATTTTATTCCCCCTTCCAATTGACTACCCCCGATGGATCCTCCGCCATTGGATCTATCCACCACATCTCCGATCCAACAACCCTTATTTTCTTCGATCATAAGCCTTTTTCTCCGCCTTGAACCCCTCTGATTCATCCTCCACTGTCGATCTGATCTGCAGATCTACGGCCCACAACCAATCACATCGGCGCCATTCAAGTTCTCCCCCCGCCGATCGCATGCCTCCGATTGCATCTGGGCCATCCACGTGTCCAGATCGGATGGTCCAGATTTCATCTCCCGACTTTGGTTAAATTCATGCACCCCGCTTCATAATGTTTTTGGCCAAATCTAAGTCGTTGGTCTCTGCAGATCAATGGCCCTTATTCACCCTTTCTCTGCCTCGATTATTTTTTCCATTTATACCCAGATACAATCTGAGCCATCCATTTCATTCATCTGTCGGCTCATATCAATCCCAACAGGCCCGACCCCTGTGGGTCTTGCCTCCCTCAGATCTGATCTCCGCCGTCGATCTCTTGAATTGGACGGTCCATATTAAAACCACCATTCTTGCTTATGCCCGCGCATATTTCTGTTTTCGCGCTTACTCTCCACCATTTAATTTGAGGGGCCCAGATCTGATGGCTGACACGTAGTTTCGCGTAACTTTCAGCACGACTGTTAATCACCAAAAATTGCGCGATATAAGCTGTTTTGAAATGCCACGTGTCGGCTGAGAACGCATATCACGTTTGAAAAGGCAATACCACCTGCCCGCCTTTTTATCGCGTGATACTGTCGGTTTTCTCTCCCAAAATCATCCTTCTCCATTTGCACTATGATCTATCATGTTCCTCCTCGACCGTTGATCTTTGTAGATCAACGATCTCAGATAATTTTCGACCTATTTCATTTCCCTCCACCTTTTCCAAAGGATTTCAATGAGCAATCTCTGCCGTTGATCTCGTAGCCTAATCTCATCCGACGACCCACGATCGTCTCAAGACCCCAAATTTCCTTTTCATATAATTTCTTTCGCTAAGGGATTTTTCCCCTTTCCCTTTGTATTTCTTCATATTTTCCACCATTACATAGTAATGTGACCCTTTCTCCATTATATTTCTCAGGTCGCTCCCGACCGTTGATCTCTGCAAGATCAACGACTCTGATATAATTTTCCACTGCTTATTCATCAACCGCTATCCCTTTGACTTCTACGCACAATCTCCACTGTTGAATGCTGCCATATAATGGCCACACTCTAAAACTAAGCCTCCTAAGAAGTTTTTACCCAATAACGCAAGATTTCTTAATTATTTCTTGGTTTTATGTAGGTTTTCGAAGTTTTCAATTATTTTGAAAGAAAGGTGAAGGTCGGGGATGACGATCCCTTGGCCCTTTATTAATAAAAGAAATATAATTCCGCGAGGTTCCATGCCACGTTTCATCAGTGTATCATGGATGTTGATGCCATATGAGCCCCTGTCATACTTTCACGTCAACAAGACACAGTGAAATTCAAAAGAGTATCAGTGTTGAAGACTTAAACACAGCAGAACAGAGGATTGAGGATTAATTCTACAGTTTAATGGATTACGGCTAAGATCAATTATCAAAAGCCTAATCCATTAAATTAGAAACAATTAAAGGCAAATAAAAAATATCTATCAGAATAGAGCCTCCACTGCCACATATGAGGCTAATTGATTCCTCTCAGCTACCAGAATGCCACCTGTAGCCTCAAAAAATTCAACAGGTGGCCGAGTAATGGCCAGAACAGAGCCTATCTACCCCAATACAGCTGAATAATTATTTCAAATCAAAGAAGCTAATATAAACTATCAGCAGAGTTATTGCAAAAGATGACACAGAGCCTTGAAGTCATCAAAAGCTCCCACCGAGCTTAATTCTTAAATGTAAAACAATTAATACAGACGAACATCTGTAAACTTCTCCATCGAGCCCCTCAAAGTCCGAGAAGCATTAAATCTGTATTAATTGAACCATGGGAGATATTTTATCCCCTCACACCTCCTCATTTCTTCTATAGATACTTCTGTAGAAGACGAGACATTGTTGGTTGCAGAACTTTGAAATATACTTGTGCTCGAAATTTCTACCTGTAAATAGTGTTCAAAGGCTCTTGAAGCTCCATTGGTGATAGAATAGTTAGGCTGAGAAGTGAAGATGATTGTTGAACTGAAACATTGGACCTGAAGACTGTAATTGGTTTGACATCAATAGCAAGCCTTTTCTTGGGATCCTGGTCTATATCACTGGTGAAGTGCTCCTTTTTGTGTAATTGTTTTCCTTTTGTGGATGCCATTTTGTCCATTAATTCTCTGATAAATAACAACAAGAATAGAGTTAGGACCTACTGTTTAAAATACTTGTCTCTGACTGATAAGCTTTATCTCAATGTTTTCCTCCAATTTTTTTATTTAAGAATGATTCAATACAGTTTAAACAGTTAGGAATGCTAGCGTTCCCTCGTCCTGCTGTTTTCTTAAAACATTATTCTTGAATGTTATTTTCATAATCTGCTTAGTAAAGTTAGACTAGAAAAGTGATGGTGTGCCCTATTTTCTAGCTTCTATTCTCCAAAGGTAGTTCTGAAAGTTTCCGTAAGTGTTGGCTGAAAGCAGACTAGGTTTAAATGTACCTTATCTGATCTTAAGTTTCATTTTGTTTCTCTTATGTGTTTTCATACTTTTTGAAGGTAATCATGCGGATTACTGGATTGTTTGTCTATTGAGTTGTTTAATACGAACTTGCCCAAGAAATTTATGGTGAGCCCTGTTCTTGGTTGGTTTTAAATAGTTACTTAAGAGGTTTTTCTTGTTTGGACTGACTATAAATCCTCGTTGAAATTATTATCAGTTTCCACCCCTCCAACACTTTATTGTTTCCATTCCATATTTTTAATCTCAATGATCTCGTGATATAGATGACTTGCCCCTTGGATCACTCTTGATGTTGTTGCTCAATTAAAGTCCTATTATGACTCCATAGCCCAATGGACTAAAAACCAACGTTATATCTATATTTTTAGCCAAAGCTTGTTCTGATTGCTTGCAACTTCACACCTTTTAAAATATTTCCATTTAGGACTTTCCACTCAAATAATAATCATGCTCAACCATCCAAAACAAACAAAAACCCTCGGACTTCATAACTAGCCTAATATCAATTCCCAAAAGCTTTAAAGATAAATCCATCTCTGCACTTATTGGAGAGATCCCTCTCCGGATTCAGGAGGGCTAGATCCTAGAATCCCAAAGTAGTTGAAATAGTGTTCTCCATGCAGTTTGACTTTGCCAATCTTGCAAATTACGGGGAGCTAACAGGCCCGTTAAAAATCATTCACACCGATATTTAAATAATTTTTTTTTAAATAGTTTTTTGTTTCCGTAGGAAGAGTGACAGTTAAGTTCCGTCGGAAGAGAGAAACTTAGTTTTTTTCTAAAATTTCCTGTCGTCAGAGGAGCAACGTTTCGACCCATCACTAGAGCGACGCTTCGTCAAATGTCAGTAGAGAAACGTTTCGTTTAACATCAATAGAGCAACGCTTTGTTCGGAAGAGCGACGTTTTGACCTGTCGCTATAGCGACATTTGGAAATATTTTTAAAATTTCTTTTTCGACAGACGAGCCTCAGTAATGTGACATTTCCACCCATCGCAATAGCGACAATTGGTAATTTTTTTAAAATTTCTTTTTTGACGGATGAGCATTGGTAAATGCGACGTTTCCCCCCATCGCTAGAGAAACGTTTTGTATAACTTCGGTATAGTGACACTTTCAATAATGTCAGTAGAGCGATGCTTTGTCAAACGTCGGAAGAGAAATGCTTTCATAAAGTCGAAAGAGCGACGGTATGGCTAACGTCAGAAGAGCGACGACCGTCTGGAAATGTCAGAAAATGTGTCGCTCTTCCGACATTTTATTGAAGTGTTGAAATTGCGACATAATGGCTAACCACGTTTTTCCCCACCTCAAAGTGTCGCTCTTGGGATGTCTATGTGTCACAAGAGAGAAATTTTGGCTGTCAGAATTTGGGCCAAATGTGCTAGTGTCACCAACATGTAAATTAAGTACAACTGCAACATGAATATAAAATACCTGGACCATATATATATATATATATATATATAACTAAATAATGTTAAAATATACTACTATAATATAAATTTCATGGATCAACTAGTGGTACAACATCAATAGCAGTACTAGTCGAGGCATGCTCAGTCAATGGTGCATCCTTGACAGTTGATGGTCCAACCTGCTTATGATCATGAGTACTGATGGATGCTGCAGGCTACTGATTGGACATGGCCAATGGTCTAGCCTCATCTCCATGATGACTGCTACTAGATGTTAGTGGAGGCTGCTCATCTGGCGGGGCGCGAGGTGAACGATCATGAGATGATGAGTCACTGCTCATTGACTGTCAATCACATGCTGCATCTTGACCATGCCTATAACATGCAACGGTCCTCCTCAGTTGAGTAACTAACGTCGTCGCTCCTATGACATGTCGCATCAGCCTGTACATGTCACGCGACATGCCTCTCCACATATATAACAGCCTGCCATCGACCTGTATGTCTCTCATATGAGCGGGCTCGATGCCCGCCTCAACAATTAATTCAGTGAGCTGGCCACCCAACTCCATCCTGTATCTAGTATCAAGTCGACCGCGCCTATCAAAAGGTGGTACCGACGCACCAACAGGAGCAGGGCTCTCCACACTGGCCTCCTAATGATCCTCGACATCTGGCATGCCCTGATCATCATCAAGATCCACATCTAGATTATGTGGTGGTACCAAGATGTCCTTGCCATCAAAATACCCAATGTATGAAAAATATATACAAGTAAACAACAATAATTAGACAATTTCATTACAAAATTTAATAAAAACAAGTTAAAGAACATGTTAGAATAAATTTAAATAAAACAATAATATTACCTCTATCATCCGATGGATCATTAGCTGTGAAGAGGATGTTGGGACACCCTCACCAATCCAATCCAGCATAAGGACAAGGGACCATAATGAAGGGATGCAACTTGTCAACACTGGCTAGAAACTCCAATGCATCATGTGATATCCTCGCTGGAAACACAGTCTTGCCCCTCTTGGGCATCATCTGCCCCCACATGTGCATCCGTGCCTCGAACATCGGCCTACGAGGTTGTCGAACACAAGTAGGCCTCGTATCTGGAAACCTCTCAAAAAATAAACAAATCTCTGAAGCAAAAAGGAAGTTGACCTCCCTTGTGCATGAGCACAACATCTATCTAATGCTGTATGGAACTGCTGCAAAAAAATGGCAGACCACTTGACAAGTCATGGCTCCTGTACTAAAGAATTAACATAGTATAGAAGTGAGCAACTAATGCATTTCCTGTCACTGGTGTTGTGTGAAATGGTCGAAAGGAGAAGTGAGAGGCACTGCATCTCCTCACTGCCAAATGCAGGAGACAATACATCTACTTTAATGTATCTCTAGGAGTACACTAACTAACTCTCTGCTACATATCCAACTGGAACTTCTAGGAATGAGGGAAAATCCACCCCTCTCCTCGATAGCCCTGTAATGAAATATATATCCTCCTCAGTGGGTGTGTACCATTGGTTAGGACCAACCTGGAAAGCCTGTCGATGGGAATTCCACCTGCGGATAAGATGTCTCAAAAACACACCATATCCCTTTAGGGAACTAGCCTCGTCATAGAAATTGAGGAGGCCTACCTGCCTTAGGATCCCTTGGGTAGCTACTGTAATAGGACGAGGGTACGCATCTCTCTCCCTCTCTCATGCCTCCTACAGGTGAACCATGTCATACTACTCCGCCTATTGTTGCTGTTGTTCCCCCTCTTCTCTCTGAATGATTGAAGTATTAAATTTTTTTTTAACTAAATGAGACATGTATTTAGGAATATACATATATAATTTTTTTTGAGAGAAAAAAAACAGTCGGTGTGTCAAAAAAACAGTCATGCACCGGTTCCGATGCGTCTTTTTTTTGTTGCGCACCAGGGGTGGTGCCCCAAATGACATCCAACGCACCGTAGGCAGTGCACCTAAAATTTTTTAGAGCACCGTTGACTATGTACGGTCTCAGGAGTGCGGTGCGTTGACTAAACTCTATGCCCTGACCCATATAGTTGTGTCAGTGCACCAAAATTCTGACTATTTACATAGCTGACGATGCGATATTTTACTAGGTCGCACTGTTGACCCTGTCGGAATGTTGAATGCGGTGCGCTGACAAATACCAGGGCAGAGATTTCCGTCAACGCACTGCATTTCCGCTAGTCCACATGGTCAACGGTGCAACCGACTAAATGACCACATTGCACTTTTTTTTAAATTTTTTTTAAAATAACGCGGTGTGCCTTTCAGTACCACCCTGAAAATGGTGCATATATCATTAGCACTGGTTGCAGTGTGGCCTGTAAATTTTAGAGGCAGCACCGCTTACCGGTGCGAGCAGAATGGCTTGAGCGCACCGTGTGACAATTTTTTTCTTTTTTCTTCTAAATGGTTAATTTTAATGTTATTTGAAATTCTAATCTGCTAAAAATATTAATTATGGAAAAACAAGAAAAATACCTATACATTTGGCCGTCGAGGAGGAATATTGGATGTAGAGTTTACAAAATAAAATTTGACCACCGTTTTTCAAAATGCAAGTTGGAGATTGGTGGGCAATACATAGCAGCAGTGTGCAATGGGTGCAATGGGAGCACTGATGTCAGGGTGGCTCAAACAAGGATAAATTTCACCAGTGCTTGAGAGCTCTGGAGCACTGAGAAAAGTGAAAAATGTGGAATTTTCGCCATAATTTTTTTTTTTTTTTTTTATTTAACCCTGTTCCAGTGCGCGGGGTTTATAGGGGCACATGTGTAGTTTTTTAATACCGCACCGGGCGGCTTCGATTTTGGCGCGATGTTTTATGATGCACTGATGCGGAAGAGTTTTAAACCACTAGTGCTCTACAGTAATACAACGCACCGGGCGGGTGTGTATGGAGCACACGGTGCCCAGTGTGCCAATGTTTTGTGCACACCGGTGCTCTCTCTTGTTGAATGCACCAGTGCAGTTTCGGATGATAAACACACCGAGAAAAAAACATCTGCAAAAACCTCTGTCTGCCAACCTCCTCTAGTAACCTCCATTAGAAACAAATGTCTAGGGTAATTTTATAAGGGCTTCCTCAAAAAAATCTGCTAGAGGGTCTTTTCCTTGTAGTGGGTGATGTTTCAATTCTACAAATGCCTTTTGTTGAGATTCTGACCAAAATAATTTTTCTTTCACTCCTCCCTTGGTGATTGATTCAAGAGCCAAGTGATATGAGAGAATACCAACACGAACCTGCGGTAGAAATTAGCAAGACCCTGGAAGCTGTGAAGCTCTATTATAGTGGATGGGCCTAGCCAATCCTGAATGACTTATATCTTCGTTGGATCCACATGCACCCCCCATTCATCAATAATGTGTCCCATATATTGAACCTGGGTCATGCCAAAAGTGCACTTCTCCAAATTGTCACACAACTTGTGTTACCACAGTGTTTGGAGAACCTATCGAATGTGGTGGAGGTGCTCTTTCAAATTCTGGATGAATATCAGAATATCATCCAAGTATACTGCTACAAATGAGTTGGTGAATGGCCACAAGATTTATTCCATCAAACTCATGAAGGTTGCGAGAGAATTCGTCAACCCGAAAGGCATGAAAATCCATTCAAAAAGGCCCTCCTTAGATTTGAAGGAAGTCTTCCACACATTAGAGGGTTTGATTGGTGATATCCAGACTTCAAGTCGATCTTGCTGAAATATTTCACCCCTTTGAATTGGTCCAGAAGGTCATCAATCCGTGGGATCGGGTACCTATTCCGGGCAGTGATCTTGTTCAGCACCCGATAGTCAATACAGAGTCTCGAAGTCCCATCCTTCTTCTGTACTAACATAATCAGATCCCACAGGGCAATGAATTTGGCCAGATGTGACATTTCTGCAGCAGCTCCTGAATCTGCCTCTTGATTTCATCATTCTCTAGAACAGAGTGTCGATAGATCGGTCCATTGGGCAGTAGTGCACCTGGGGTCAAATCAATGGGGTGCTTGACTTGAAAGTGTAGAAGCAACCCTATGGGTAAGGTGAAGATGTCCCCATACTCCTCCACGACCTTGTACATTTTTTGTTGTCGTGCGGAGGAGCCCTGTCTGGAGGTCGTGGCCACAGTATTCTTCTTGTCGTGGGGGTGGATCATTAGGAAAAAAAAATTATCGATTTTTGAAATGAGCTTACTACATTGTTTTGCAGTAACCAAAGAGATAGCAGCAGGCAGTGGTTCCTCTGGTATCCTGTACAACTTATTGCCCAAAGTAATAATAACAGAGTGAGGCTGAGACTCATACACAACATGCCACTTCCACAAGTATGGTTGGCCTAATAATACATCACAAACATCAAGAGGAGCAATGTCACATAACACCTCATCCATGAAGGGATTGATGCTATAGGGAAGGCGGTGCTACTGGTTGACGCGGAGATCCCGTCCTTGGTGAAGCCACCCGATGGTGTACGGATATGTGTGTGCTAGGGCCAGTAAGCCAAATTACTTCACAACCTCTGCTAAACTGAGGTTCTTTTGGCTCCCACTATCGACAATGAACTATATCAGGGAACCCTTTACCCACATCTTAGAGGGGAAGAGGTGCTCCTCCTCCTCTAGATGTTTTGGTTCCTCCTTTTGTATCTTCGCAGTGGTAACGGTGGCATTGGGATCCACATCAATAATCTGATTCCATTTTTCATTCCCTTTGTCGGGTTCTAATTTAGAGTCAGAGCATGCATCTGATTCAGAAGCCCTCATCTCAGCCACCAACGACTGCTTGGCTCGACACTCACTTGTGTTGTGAGTGGAGCTCTTATGCAACTCACACCACTTTCCTGTGTCCTTGTTTGGCTTCGTGGTGTTTTTCTTTGCTTGCAGCTTTGGTAGGTTGTCTTGGGCCACCATGCCTCGGCTTTGTCCTTTGTTCTGTGGTTTGGGGGCACCTTTCCCTTGGTTTAGATTCACAGATCCAAAGTCTTGCTTCTTCTGTTTGAATTTCTGCTCAATCTTGGCAGCATACCGGTATGCCGTACCAAGCAAGGATAAGTCGAAGAACTCCATTTCCTCTTGAATGTATATGTGCAGACAACTGCAATACTTCAACACCAAATTTTTCTTCGAATATTTGATACCCATCTTTGTGCACAGGGTATGGAACATATTCGTTAGCTCATGCACATCTTGATCCCTTTGCTACCACAGTGTAGTCCACAGTATGTACTTGTCCTCATAGCTCCCCACATGATAATATCGTTCTTTGATGCGGTCTTGGAAACAATTCCAAGTGGGTACGACTGATAACATAGATGGTTTTGTCTCGTGTTTTTTCTCATAGTAGGTTTCCCACCAATCCTTGACATGGGGGGTAGGTTTAAGGAGTGAAAAAAATAATCTTCTCCTGGTCAGAAAAGTCATGAATCGAGAAATATACTTCTAATAGATTCAACCACCTATCTACGGTGCCTGAATCTATTTGGCCCTCAAATATGGGAATGTCAAAGTTTACTTGTAACTTACAGGGAGTCACACATCTAGAGTGGCTGTTAGATGCAGATGTGCTGCCAGTGGGCAATCGTTGAAGGATTTGGGAAAAGTTATCCATCATCGCGTTCCTTTGTTTTTCGAGGGCATCCTCAAGAAATATTTTGATAGGATCTCCTACTCCCTCATCTTTCTTTTCGTCCCCCATGGGCAGTCGTCGGGGTTTGTGAGGCTGATCTTACAAAGGTTCAACCAGATCGAGCCCTAACTCCTTATACCCGGACCTTGTTGGGGACATGCAAAGAAGGATCAAGAAAGAGCAGACTACTCTGACACCATGGATCTGGATTTATGAAGGAACACAACATAATACACATATAACCATAAATACAAAGATGCAGCGAGAACAACACTTCATTTCATTAATATCAAAGAATTGAAATTTGTTTATAGATAGAATGGAAATAAACTAGCTAGGTCAATGGTAGCTTATCTTTGAGAAGAGGTGTGGTGGCTACAAGCCTCTTAACTTGTTACAGTGAGGCTCAAAGGCCTATTTATTGTTGATAAACAATGGAAAGCCCTAGGCATCCAAAAACCTATCCATAGGAGATTAAGCTCCAAACTATGGGCCCTGTTTGGGTAAATTGGTACATCAATTTCCCCGGGACGTAACTTTGGCATATGATCTTTGTTTGACACATTAAATACCTCCTTAGAAATATTTATTCGAGGAATAAAAATTTCAAGTGAGAAACATCAGTCTATGATCCAAATTACTCCTAATTTTCCCAAAAAACCTTGTTTAGGGCCTTAAAACAGCTCTGGAAGTTCAGGGCCCGGAAAAATGCTAAAAATAGTAAACTGTACTACAATTAAGGAAACTGAAAAACTGAAAGAAATAATGGTGGGGCCCCAAGTGGAATAGGTAGGTGGCCACCAATATCCACCTGGATCAAGGGGGTGTGGAGGGGGGGAGGGGGGGTTACTGACTATTTTGTAATGTCAATATTGGGACGAGCCAAGTACTTGATTATTATTTTTCCAAATAGTTGTTTCAAGTTGGTATATCTACTTACTTTATTTATTTGATTGATAAAAATAAATAAAATTACTGCGTTCTATTTCCAAAAATTACATGTGGTGAAAAGGAAAAGAAAATTGTTATATTTTTCTTTAACTATTATAAATTTATGTATGTATTTTTTATAATGAAGAGATTACATATAGTGAAAAGGAAAAGAAAGCTGTTATATTTTTCTTTAACTGTTATAAATTTTATGTATGTAATTTTTATAATGAAGAGCAAGTTACAATTTTTTAGAATGTAAATATGTTGTTTATATTTCTATTTGAAAACCTATGTGGTCATATGAAAAATAATGAAGGCATATAATCTGTAGAACAAAATATTAAACTCTAAGTGTAGCACTTTGTTTTTGGTGTTAGTTGAATAACATGAATCTTATATATATAAACCTAGGTTTAAGATGTTATAAAGAAACCCTATGCGTGAACAAATAGATTTTGAGTATCTAAATGTGTAAATTTCTTTCTCTATGTATAATTATTCTTGTATGTATATATATAAACTTTATCTATTAATAACACATAGAAATTAATGCATAAAAAACTGCATACATAGTAGAATTAATAAGCAAGAGGAGAAACAATAATCTATTTCTTTGGAAAGGAAAAAAGAGTGACAAATTAGTGTAAATTTTCGTAGATGTTTTATGCTTGATGCAACTTTACTTTAAATCCAATATCAAATGGAAATCACATAAACATGAAAGTAAAATGGTGATAGAACATCCCAATATATCGATGGAAGACAAGCCAAAAATACACTTAACTTGATCAACAAAATATATGTGTTGTGGTGTGTTACGAAGACCAACAGGATGCTTCAACCAACAAAGTATCCTCACGGTCAGCCAATTAGAAGTGTCACACAACCCTCAAGACAATTTTACAACAATCAACCCAAAGTAAAAAAAAGTCAACGCTATCCAGTCAATGGTCAATGTAGAAAAACATCAACATAAATTCAACGGAGCGCAGTCAAAGGTCAACGTTCAACCTCGTTTTTTGTGCCCAAAAAATTTGGACTGTAGAGATCAAAGTTTTGGGAGAGTTTTAGGTCAAGTTTACCAAGAGTTGACGAAAGTCAACACTGGTCAAAGATGCATTGAAACCCTAGATCAGATTAGAAAACCCTAGCTGCTATTTTCCCACATGTGAGAGAAGAGAAGCCTCCAAATGTGAGATCGAACCAATCAGATGCAAGAGAGAAATGCGTGATGAGTGATGGTAAAAATGACCTCCAACATTGACCAATATATATCCATCTATGAGGATGTGTGACACATCTATTGGGGCTCCAAGCCTACATTACAATTTTGACCAACCTTGCACATAAATGAAATTAATTCAAAATAAATGTTATGCTCATCTGATAAAGATGATCTTTAGATCGATCTTGCACCTCTCCAAAAGAGGAATCCAATATAAATATTGGCATCATCATCTGAGCATCACAACATGGAGTTTGGACATAGTTGCCCAAAATTAACACTCCCTCTCAACTAGGGAGAAATCCATCCACCTATGCCATCCAAACATCGTGCGTCATCCCGCTGTAACTTTCTTTTCTTCCTTCTTTATTTTAGAACAAAAAGGTGAGTCACAAAAAAATCACTCTAGGCTGAAAAAATCAGCTCAAAAGTCTGAAACCTCTATAGGACTCAAAGGAGACTCATACCAATCTGAAGTTGGTATAATTGACCCAAAGTGAGTTGGAGGCCCGAACCCTCACTAGACTTGATCCTAGATAAAGTGGTTGGATGCGTGCCATCCTATACAGAGTGTACACAAATATTAGATGTGTCCATCGGTCTTACCATTGGTCTCTATCTTTTCCCACCTCATTGGCCAAGATGAGAGGTACTTCCCATGAGTCCGGTACTCCATGGGTATGATGCATACAGGGCACAAATCAAAGAGAGGTGAACCAACTCAATATCATAACTATGGGGCAGAAGTGCACCAAAAACATTCGTTAAGCCTAGACCTGTGGTTGCTTATAGCTCCAAGAAGCTATCCCCAAACCCCCTGGATCTCCCAGAGCTCATCATCCAATAGGACCCTCAGCATAGGGTTGTTCCATGATTCCAATATTCTCATAGAAGGTTAGGAATTTGACCTTCCTCAAGGGCTTTGTGAGAATATCTGCGACCTTCTCATCAGTTCCTATATTATCGAGCCTTACGATGCTTCGCTGTACCATGTCCCAGATAAATTGGTACATGATATCAATGTGCTTGGATTGATCGTGGAACACGGGATTCTCTGACAAAAGAATCCCAGTCTGGTTATCACAAAGGATAATGGTGGTATCTAACACATTCTTGAACAAGAGCTTTCTCAACCAAAAAGCTTCATAACAGGCCATACTCGTAGCAATGTATTCAGCCTCGACAGTGCTCAAAGCCACCGACTTCCGCTTCCTGCTCATCCAAGATATCGAAGAAAACCCAAGTGTGAAGCAACATCCAAATGTTCTCTTGTGATCCACCACACTGCCAGCCCAATCGACATAAATATATCCATGGAGTCTCAAACTCTCGACAGTGTATCTCAACCCATGGTTTATCGTGCCCTGAAGATATCTCAACAGATTCTTAGCACCGACCCAGTGAATGTGATGAGGATCAACCATGTGTTGACTCAAAGTGTTCACTGCAAAATATACGTCCAGATGGGTGTTCAGTAAGAACATAAGGGCCCCTACAAGTTGACATACTCAGTATGATTTGCTAACACGGGCCCAACAACGCTTCCACTCAACTTCTTAAAATTGAGCTCCATCAATGTTGACATGGACTTACATTCCAATATTCCAAAACTTTCCAGCAGCTTCACATTGTATTTTCCTTGAGAGAGGAAATTATCGCCAGGTCTCTGCCAAACCTCCAGGCCTAGGAAGTAATGCATCAATCCTAGGTCCTTCATCTCGAACTCAGAAGTGAGCTCCCTCTTACATTGATGAATGAAAGGGTCAACACTTTTCAGGAAGATATCGTCCACATACAGAACTAGAATGAGAGGCTTTTCTCTATCAACCTTGAAGTAAAGGCTGGGATCAACATTACTTCGAGTGAAGCCCAACTTCATCAAGTACCTATCTATCCTCTCGTACCAAGCCCTGGGGGCTTGCTTAAACCCATAGAGGGATTTCTTCAACTTGCATACATGAGTGTCTCTATCCTAGATTTCGAACCCCAGAGGTTGATCCACATGCACCTCTTCCTTTAGAACCATGCATAAAGGCAGTCTTCACATCCATCAGATGAAGATTCCATCCTTGCATAGCAGCAAGGGAAATAATAAATCGGATTGTGGTATATCGGGCCACATGTGAAAATATATCATCATAGTCTATGCCTTCCTTTTGAGAGAAGCCTTAGGCAACGAATCTTGCCTTGAAATTTTCAACACTACCATCAGATCCATGCTTGATCTTATAGAGCCATTTCGAGGTGACAAAAGATTTGTCCTCCGGTCTCGGAACCACATCCCAAACATCATTCTCAATAATGGACTCATACTCTTCGTGCATAACATCCTTCCAGACTTGATTCTTTATGGCTTCTTCAAAAGGTACATGCTCAGATTGTACGATTGTACTCATGGCTGCTAAATACCCTTGGTATCTATTCAGCTTCTTGCTTTCATGGAATTTCCCCCTTGGGGCCATATGTATCTCAGCATCATCTTCGAGAGTATCCTGGAGCCATGCAGGTCTTCTCTTCATTGACGGAGGTGGATCAATGGGGTCCATCGTTCCTTCAATATCGGGCATCATCTCATCTTTTTGTTCTTCCCGATTCCCAGATCTTACATCATGATCTTCCTCAGAGCTCGAAAGATTTATTACTTTCCTAAGGGAAGCATCTTCATCAAAGGTAACATCCTGGAAAATCTCCACTTCTCTTTGACCAGGAACATAGACTCTATATGCCTTCAAGGTTTCACTGTAGCCCAAAAACATTCCCTTTTTCCTAGAAGCATCTAGCTTGCTTCTCTTCTCTTTCAACACATGAAAATAAACATGACATCCAAAAACTCTAAAATGAGAAACGCTAGGTTTCTTACTAGATAAGACCTCTTCTGGAGTTTTGGATTCTAGAGCAGAATGCGGGCATCGATTTTGAATGTACACAACAATGTTCGCAGCTTCTCCCCATAGAAACTTCGGAAGACCTTGGTCACATAGCATGGCACGGGCAACTTCCACAATGGTCCCATTCTTTCTTTCAGCAACACCATTTTTCTCAGGAGTATACACGGTTGTGGTCTCCCCTCTTAATGCCAGCTTCTCTGCAAAATTTATTGAACTCATTCGTCTCATATTCAGTGCCATTATCGGTCCTCATAATATTGATATTATTCCTTGTTTGATTTTCCACCAAGGCTTTGAAAGTATGAAACCACATGAATACTTAATCCTTCTTCTTCAAGAAGTATATCTAGGTCTTGCGAGAGAAGTGATCTATAAACTTCATGAAATAAGAACATACTCCCAAATATGTCATGGAAAATATACTATACAGATCAAAATGTATTAATTGCAAGACATCAGATGTATTTGTGACACTTGAAGGGAAAGGTCCCCTTGTATGCTTTCCTTCAGCACAACATTGACATACACCTTCATGATAATTTTTGAATTCGGGCATCCATATCACCACCTTCCTTGCTTCAGAAAGGGCCTTGTAATGAAGGTGTCCAAACCTCTAGTGCCATAGTTCAGTTTGACAAATAGTATCACGTCATAGCCCCCAGAGGAATTCCTTCAACCTGGTAGAGTGTATCAACTCTAAACCCAATCGTAAGAGCTTCCTTGAGACTCTTCTTCCATATGCTCACCTTTCGATCGACGAATGCCACCTTGAAACCTTTGTCTTCCATGTCGAAATAGACACAAGGTTCTTCTTCAAATAAGGTACATAGAGTACATCTTGCAAGCGAAGGACTTGACCTTGAGATAGATGGAGGGTCACAGTCCCTTTCCCTTTCACGGGATAGGTGGAATTATCTATAAGGATACTTTTCAGATTCGTATCCTTCTCAATCAAATCAAAAAGCGCTTCTTTAAACCCAATGAGGTGCCTTGAAGCACCACTATCAATCAACTAGACATCCATGGTGTTGGGTGGAGATGCAGTAGACAGGGCATATACAAGAATGAATTCATTTTTCTTATCTTCAACAAAATTAGATTCCTCATACATGGAATTTCTTGACCTTTTGAAAGGTTTCCCATTTCCATTGCGACCAGAGGGATCCTTCCTCTTTCCTTTGATCCTGTTGTTCCTTTGATTTCCATTACTTCTGTCATTGTTATCATCATCCCCAGGAGAATCCCTTCTGTTAAGGAATTTTATAGCACAGTGGCCAGTCTTGTTACATGTGTAACATCTTCCTTCCTTTCCTTTGACCCCTTCTCTTCCATGGTTCCTCGGCCCACCATTGTTCTTCTTCTTATCACGAGCGGTCAAGGTAGCATTACCTTCATTTTCATATTCCATCATTCTTGTTTCCTCTTGAGTGCATCTCATCAATGATTCGTCAAAATTAGGAATCAAATTATTATTGAGAATGGCAGTAATGAATACATGACATTCATAGGGAGACCTCCATGTGTGGTGAGAACCATTTCTCGATCATCTATCATTTCCCCAATGGCAAGAAGATTATTCTTAATTTCAGTCAACTTCAGAAAATAGGAATAAATGGATACATCCTTGCCTTTCTTGAGATTCTTTAATTGATTCTTAAAGAAAATAACTTGATTTTCATTGTTAGCCCTGAACATATTGATTAACTTATCATACATCTCCTTCGATGTGCCCAGCTCAAAGATGTAGGCAAACAAAATTTTATGGATAGAATCCCTGATGATCATCTTAGCTTTGATTTCCACTTTCTTATACTTTGTCTTGGTGGTAGCATCTGCAGATGATGGAGGCTCTTTGACTTTACCCTGCCCATAGTCCATGACATCTCGGCCTTCCAAGATCAAATCTAAGACATCTTCCAAGCATGAAATTTAGACTTTCCAGTCAACTTGTCATCAACTTTGAAGCCATTTTAATTTGACGTACCCATGTTTCCTTGAAAAATTATACTTCTTCGATGATTGTTCTCAACACGAACTTGGGTTTGTCTTCACCTTAGCTCTGAAACCATGTAAATTTTCGTAGATGTTCTATGCTTGATGCAACTTTACTTTAAATACAATATCAAATAGCAATCACATAAACATGAAAGTAAAATGTTGATAGAACATACCAATAGATTGACGGAAGACAAGAAAAAAATACACTTAACTTGATCACCAAAATATATGTGTTGTGGTGTGTTACGATGGTCAACAAGATGCTTCAACCAACAAAGTCTCCTCACGGTCAGCCAACAAGAAGTGTCACACAACCCTTAAGACAACTCTACAACGGTCAACCCAAAGTCAAAAAAATTCAACACTGTCCAGTCAACGGTCAACACAGAACAACATCAACATAAAGTCAATGCAACACAGTCAAAGGTCAATGTCCAACCTCATTTTTTGTGACCAAAAAATGCTGACTGCAAAGGAGATTTTTAGGTCGAGTTGACCGAGCGTTGACCAAAGTCAACGCTGGTCAAAGCTGCGTTGAAACCATAGATCTGATTAGAAAACCCTAGCTATTGTTTTCCCACGTGTGAGAGAAGAGAAGCCTCCAAATGTGAGATCGAACCAATCAGATGCCAGAGAGAAATGTGTGATGAGTGATGGTGAAAATGACCTCCAACGTTGACCAATATATATCCATCTATGAGGTTGTGTGACACATTTGTTGGGGCTCCAAGCCTACATTACAAGTCTGGCCAACCTTGCACATAAGTGGAATTAATTCAAAATAAATGTTCTACTCATCTGATCAAGATGATATTTAGATTGATCTTGCACCTATCTGAAATAGGAATCAAATAAAAATATTGGCATCGTCATCTGAGCATCACAACATGGAGTTTGGACCTGGTTGCCAAACAAAATAATTCTTCAGAAAATAAGTTTTGGAAAACAATTAAAAAGAAAAAAGAAAAAGAAAAATTGAGATTTTTAAAATTACTTCAGAAGAGTATAGAGTCAAAGACTTATAATTTATACAAAATAATAGGACAAGGGTTAAGAATAACCCTTGGGAAATTAACAATTGAATAGTTATGAACATGTGAATCAACATACAAAAACTATGTTTCCATAATAATTAATATTACAACAGAGGCTTGTAGCCTCTGTAAAACCATGTCTAGTTTAACAAAGAAGGTCCTGAATTTGAAAGAAGTGTAGTAATACAAAAAATAATAGGCAACATCAAATACTAATAGTCTGGAAATGTTGATTTCCAAATAAAGAAACCACACCCAGGAATAGTAGGAAAACCAAGAATGCGAAATTGTGGACCTCATAGAATGTTTAATAAGTTACATTTAGAGCCACTTTGAAATTTGGAAACATTGAAGGAAAAATGATTTTGCTTCAAGTATGAACTTGTTACATGGAGTAAACACGTAAAATGAGTAAATCTTGAATCAAAACTTATACATAAAAATTTAGAACCTAAGAAGATAAATGTGAAAAGGATTTCTTAAATATTACCTTGGAAAAACTGTGGCTCATTGTGCTCCTTTACTTGTACATGACACAAACAAAATAAGCCTCAGTTTTTATGTGTGTAAGGAATTGCAAGAAAAAGTACATAATTTCTATTCTAATAATAAAAATAGATTGAATGCACCAAACACTATTAAAATTCGTGATACTAAAATAAGAACCCAGGAAGTAAAAACCCTGAATATCAACATTTTAAAATATACTTGTAGAAATACGCAACAGAGGGTTACCCTTATACAACTATATTCAATTATGAGTTGCAAAAGATAAATACTTCTAGTTATTAAATTTTAACTAGGAATACTCAATTATGAGTTGCAAAAGATAAATACTTCTAGTTATCAAATTTTAACTAGGGTTGGAATTAAACCTAAACCCTGACAAAACCAAAGGAAATCAATAGAACTCTTTCCATGGTTGATTTTAGGATAAAATTTAGTTGGGTTCCAAAGACAAATAAATCAAAATATGAATTTTATGCAACATAGAGTTTACATACCCTCTTTGCATCTATAAAGGTGAATTAATATAATTTTTGGAAGTATTAATTCATACAAACAAGCTAAGAGAAAAAAAAATTTAAAGGTCTCAATATCCACTTAAATTTCCTGCTTATCAATAAGGAAAATAATCTTATTCCAGAATACAATGATCTATGAATTGGTTACAAACTACATTAAAACTGAAAACTAAAACCCAAAATCACAAAACCCATATTAGGAAATTAACATATTCGATATAAATCAAAAGAGGGTTTTCACCTTAGCTGTTAGCAAACAAGGAGGAAAAGAGCTTCCAATATAATGGGTGTTAAATTGTGATAAAACCCTTTGGAAATCGACCTCATGGTGTTGGAATAAGCCATTACCAGTGAAGCACTGCATTTATTTGTAGAGAAACCATTAAACATTAAATTGAACAACGCCATTAGTTCGAATTAGCATAAATGCTAAACAAACTCTTCAAAAACTATATTCAGAAGCGAAGATAAACATATTTAACAAAAAAAAAAGGAACCTATGTTATATAATGCACTACATAGTTCATGTATCATATTCACCAAGACATGATTATTATAGAAATCATATCATATAAATTAAAATTAATACCACATACAAATAACAAATTTGAACCACATAACTTATCAGTCCCTGCCTGAGGGACTATAGCGATCGCAATAGCATTAGACTCGCTATTAATCTAGGTTGAATATTGGAAATACAACTCATTTTATTAATTTAACCAAAGTTTTTATAAAAAAAAATATTTAAAAATATTTAATTTTAATGTCATTGGATAATGAGGCCCAAAGTCTTTATCAAAAAAATATTTAAAAATATTTAATTTTAATGTCATTGGATAATGAGGCACGAAGCCTTATTGTTGCTTCACACTTTTTCAATGTATTCCTATCCATGCGTAAAATACTATAACCAAAGTTAGTTTTTTTTTTTTTTCTTTCTGAAATGCATATAAAGTTTGGGTTAAGAATATGTATGGTTGGCTTTCCTCCCATGAATAGAATTAATGTTGAACTCTTAAGTTAGCATTACGTGGAACATTAAATGTTTCTAATGCTAATATTTGGGATGTTAATAGGTGACTTAAACATCCAAGTCCATAATGTTTTAGCATCTGCACTTGCCACCACCTACCACTAGTTTTGTCTACCTCAAAAAACTGTCATAGACTTGCAACAGTTGTGATACACTTGTCAATGTTGTCATTGAGGTCGACCAACATGGTTTCTTTGTGAGAAATGTCCCTGAGCCCTCTTATCTTATTTCCACACCAAAAGGATTTCTTTTAGATAGCTAGAGTAGCAAGATTAGCAACCAGAAGTTGGAGTATTAGGAAACTTACCTGTGTATAGTTTGTGGTTGTCTATCACTCACACCAGTGCATGCAATGGCATCCTTTGCCACTCCCGAGTTTCAAAAAATTCAAATTCAGCGAAACTATATAGTAAGTGTCATTTCCGTTGCGTGTTGCGAGGGGTGGGGTATTCAATGCGATTGTTAAATTTTTGGTTCCTCTGCTGCCAAATTTGTATTATTATGACATAGTTCTACCATAGTTGGATATGGCCAAATAAATCAGTGACAATTGCATAAATTTTTACCAGTTATAGTAGCCAATGGCCAAATGAAGAGTGATTTTCAAGGTGAGACTTTATTTTGTTAGATCTAAGGATATTCCATCTGGTGGTGCAACCTTTCAAACTTGATTGGTGGATGAGAGATGATGAAATTGTATGTGATTGAGATCTTTGTTGGAGGGCCACAAAACATGGTATTGCATACCCTAAAATCCTCGACATTCTCACTTGTTAACAATAATACATTTTTTCCTTGTCCTTTAACATGTAGCTAGGATACACAGAGTCATGCTTCCCTTGTGGAGAATGGAAGACCAATTTTCATAGATACAATTCTAGAAAGCATATGCCCCACCCCACCTTTGGCACGACCTTTGGGGATTTAGGGTTTCGAAAAATACCTACTCCTTCACCTTAAACTATAGAAACAATTTTGTGAAGGGGTTGAGTACTTAACAGTTAAAGGTTTTGGTAGGAAACCCATCATGACTGAAATGTAGGTTGTTCTAAAGCCTTTGAGAGGATCTGTGTAATAATCCATTAATTCCTCATCCCACTTTTGCTCATGTAGCTTCTACTTCATCAAACCACACCATCCTCATCAAAATAGTTTCATTTACCATAACTTCATGTTCAGTTAGAAAATCGTCTACAAACTTGTAATATGTGCTCACATATTCTTTCAACTTCAAGATAAATATTTGTTATAACCCCCAAAATATTAATTATTATCATCCATCTTAAATTGAATTTTTTTAGAAGTGATTATATTTTATCACGTCTGAAAGCATGCTTATGCATTAATCATGCAATGCTTATATTTATAACTTCTCTACCCTTTTTTGACTAACAAATAAACTATCTAAAATCCCATAGGTAAAGTTGAATATTTTAATTATTTAATAAGAGTGACATTGAAGAATAACGGTGACTACTTTTGCAATGGCCCCGTCTACTTCTTTGTGAGGGTTGAGTATGAAATTTCCTCAAGATAAAGGCCATCATACAAACTTATATCTCACATTAGGTTATGGAAAGCTTAGGTTATGGAAATATTGTTTATCACCCACTGTTTATATAGACAAATTTGAATGATTTTTTTGATGTCACCTAGAATTTTGTTTGACTATTCTCTTAGTGGAAAATATAAGTAATTATTGTAATGTTCAACACAAAAGTGTTTGACTATTCTTTTAGTGGAAAATATAAGTAATTATTGTTATGTTCAACATAAAAGTGTTTTCCATTAAAGTATTTCTCAAAATTTTTCCATTTTCTTTATTCAAATTTCAAACAGATCAAACATTGTAAATTTGCCTCATATTAGTCAAAGCGGATGCAGTTACAACAATAAACAGAAATTTCTTAAGAGGATTTCGGGTACAATTTCCAAGGATCATATATTGAGGATTTAGTCAATTAATTTTTATTTTAAATTTAAGAGAAATCATTAACAAAATACTGCCCAAAATAGACAGTTTTATTTACAACTTATCTTCATTTTTTCATTCATGCAATTGCCCAAATCCAACTTAAAGTGAACTAAATTGTGTTTGTTTCCTTTTTCTTAGAGAACTTGACAATATATTTTAAGGATTAGAGAACTTGACAATCTATTTTAAGGATTTACCAGTCAACGTCTTTTCTTAAAGAACTTGACAACAAGTTTTAAGGATTTACTAGTCAACATATTTAGTCTAATACATTTTTTTTTTTAATATGATCTATTTGAAAATTCAAATAAAGTCTTTTTAAAATCATCATTGGGGAAGTGATGAAAGAGATCTTAAATTATTTTACCTCAGTACATAGATGAAATAATATGCAATTAATTGAATTAAATTTCAATTAATCCTGATGAAATAGACAAAAAAAAGTTATTTCGAAATATTATTGTTTATTATGTTTAATGCTACAACCACGGTTATTTCAAAAATTATTGTTTATTTTGTTTATTGCCACAACCATGAAATAATATTGTTTATTATTTTTAATGCTACATCCATGGTTATTTAAAAAAATCTTGTTTATTTTGTTTATTGCTACAACCATGCCAAGGTTGGCCAATTTTCACAAATATTTCTAATTATTGTTGATTTAATTCTTTAGGGATTCTCAATCGTGACATTATTATAGTATTTGGTATGATATTTATTGTTAATTAGTTGTTTTGTATCCTTTTAATGATTGTTTGTTGCTCTTTTTGTGCTGCATATATCAAGGGAGCACTCTCTACAAAGTTTCATCATTTGAATTACAATGTCACTTACAATCCTTGCTCCCACATTCCTAAGTTCATCCTCCAAAACTGACATTCCATTTCTTCCATAGTCATCATCTATACAGCCACAACCTCGCTCCACCTATAGTGGTCGATCAATCAGCGATGACTCTCATTTAAGAGGAATAATTGTGTGCCATATGAAAAAAAAATAAAGTAAGGAGACTCAAGAGTTGGATAAGTCGCTGCAAATGACAGTAATGATATTTGGAGTTCATTAGTCATATTCTAAAAAACACGAACAAGCACGGGTAATTATGGCCCTATCACTCTACCACATTTCTTTTCATCAATTCCAAAGCTGTAATTAGAATGGAAATCAAATCTAATTATATCAAAAATTCAATCTGGTATGTTTTATTATTTGTCTTTAGACTCGGCAGAGACTGCCACTGTTTGCAGTTCTTGTTAAAGGTGTGATGTGATGACAAAAGGAATTGGGTATAGTTGTATACAAAGGTTAGATGTAATACATTTAATATATATGTTATAAAACCATTCCATGAGTTTGTATATCAATACTCCTAGAAAAATATGACAATAGCTTTGGCGTTATGGACTATAACACTATCAATGCTAACATAAATATATTCATGACATAAGTATAAGAGTTTAATGAAAATGAAATACATCAATGAAGAAACATTCACAAAAAAGGACGTATACACCCATATTTTAGTTTATTTAATATATATAAATATATATACAGTATATGATATATTTCCTAGAAAATTAATAGAAAAATAGTCATAAGTATATAGGGTAAGGAGTTAATTTTGGAATCCACATATTAAACTAGTAAAGAATGTGTAAGTAGGAAGCGATAGTATTACCTGATAGTATTACCTAGCCATATAGTTTTCTCAAGGGAAAACAAAGATGAGGAATTGAATAAAAGAGAGAACTTTGTATTTTAATGAAAACAAATTGCAGAGATAACAATATACTAAAGAAACGATTCCTATTTTTATAGGTTATATATATATATATATATATATATATATATATATATATATAAACATATGTTGATATAAGAACCTTTATTTAAGGAAACAAATACCAAGAAGAAGGTTGTGTAGTTACGTACATATAAATATGAAGTCTTAAAAAAAATTGTGTTGGTAAGGTAAGGTATATTACAAGAAAATAATTTGATATGTGTTAGGATAACCTTGGATTGATGTGCCATTTTTTTTTGGAAAATCCTTCTTATCATTCCTTGGATTGTTGTAAGGAGAAATTTGGCTTCGATGGAATTTTTTCTCTCCTCTTGGATACTTACAAAGAGTATCAAAATATATTTTTGGTATTTCTTCATGATGAGCAGTAGTATTCTCGTTTTATTTGGATGATTCAACTGTGTAGCCAAGCCCTAAGTTCTCATGTTGTGGTCTTTGAGTGTTTAGGATGGAATCAAGGGTTTCATAGATTTTCAAACTTTTGTTGAATTTTTCCAATTCCTTCTTTAGAGAGACAACTTCATGTTCCAATTTCTCACATATCTCTTCCTTTTCCTTTGGCTTGTTGTTCAAGATTTCTTCTATCGTCTTTTCTTCTTCTTTTTTAGTTTAGAGAGAGATGATATTATTTATTATTTTTTCATTTTATTCAATAAAATTGATCAACAATTCATCCATATTTCCTTCTTATTCTTCAATTTCATTAGTATCATCCTTGAATGCCATGAACAATACTTCACTACTTCCTGCATAGTCATATTCTTCATCAGAATCATCACTATCTTGCTTGGAGAAGAGATTCCTTTTATTTGAGACTTTTTTCTTGAATAATATTTGCTTAGGTTCATCTTCATGAGAATCATCACTATCTTGTTTGGAGAAGAAATTCTTTTTTTTTGGTTCCTTTATTCTTGAATGTTTTTCTTTTGGATTTGTCTTCATCATCACTATCATCCTTGAAGGGGAACTTTGCAACACAATGTCCTAATTTTCCACATTTAAAACAAATGAGAGGGTACTTACCTTTGATTTTGGATCCTTTCTTTAGCTTCTTTACAAATTGTGCCAATTCTATTTCAACATCATAATCATCACTGCTGCAATTACAAATCTTCCCTTTCCTTAATGTTTTTTATGTCTTGAATGCAACTTCTTTGTGATTTGAGCTTCCTGTTCTATTTTCATATGCCACAAGAATTCCATGAGACTCATCCATTGAAATAGTGTCCAAGTATTTCAAATATTCTATGGCATTGACTTTGGAATCAAATCAGTCCAGGAGAGATCTCATAAATTTCTAGACAATGGTCTTCTCCTTGACATCTTCACCAAGTCCTTTGAGAGAATTGACAATTTAATCTACCCAGTGAAAGTATGTAGCAACGCCTTCTTCTTCATTCATTTTGAGTCCTTAAAACTTCCTTTAAAAGGTTTGGAGCTTAGCTTTCTTGAATTTTTCATCTCCTTCATAAATTCTAATGATATTGTCCCACATCTCTTTGGTTGTTTTAATGATCATAACATTAGTAAATTCTGAATCTGAAAAGCCACTTGCAATGAAGTTTAATTCCTTTGCATTTACCACATATGTATTATTTCCATCTGGATATGTTGGAAGAGGAGATGGTATCTTGTATCCATCTGTGACATATTTCCAAACATCAACTCCAAGAGACATTAAGTAAAATTCCATTCTCTTTCCAGAAAGTCAAATTTGTTCGATCAAATTGAGGGGCTCTACCTGCATCCTTACTGGACTTTGTGACTAAAAAATCCTTCTTCCAGTCGTTAGGTTGATATTGAAGAAGCTAGATTTGATTCTAATTGTTGGAAATGCTGAGAGGGGGGGGTGTGAATTATTATTTCTTTCAAATTCTTAAGTTGTGCCAATTTGATTTTTTTATCAAAAATTAAATCAAGACATAAAAATATGAACTTGAAAAAAATAATTTTATTATAATATGATTAAGACTTCAATCCTGCTTTGTAAAAATTCAGCTTTAGCATGTACAACAAATTCTTCAATTCTTTTCAAGGCTCCAATATTGGGTGAGGACTCCAATCCTCATAACAAATTCAAGATCCAACTTGGTCAGCTAGATGAATCCAATCCTCTCAACAATTCCAAGCTCCAACTTGGTCAACAAATTAGACTCTAATCCCTCCAAGCTCCATCTTGGTAAAAAACTAGGACTCCAATCCCTCCAAACTCCAACATGGCCAAAAGAAAAAATTTACAAAATAGACTTACTTCATAAAAGATCCAAAAAGTATTCAAATTCTTCAAGATTTCCTTCAATAATGATTCAACATAGCTTCTTAAAAGGTGCACAATAGGTCCTCTCCAATCAAGTTGTGAAGGTATCTTCAAGGGTGCTCCAAGGGACACACTTTAATACTCAAATTTTCTTCAACCATACTTAAAAGATACTTTTCAAAAATATCTCCAAAGTACTCATCAAGGAATGCTAGCTTTAATCCTTCTCCAAAAGTCCACTTCAAGTTTACTCAAGACTTCAAGTCTGATACAAAAAGGAATCTCAACAACTGCTGTAAGGATATTTCAAAAAGTTTCCAAATCAGCTCCAACTAATGCTTCAAATGTATTCAATAAAGATAACTTCAAAAAATAATGCATTAAATGTTTCATAGCTACTTCACATAATCTGAAAGTTTGTTGGAGAAGCCAAAATGTCACTCATGTAACATGCCAAAGTATACTCCTAAAATAAGACGAGGTATTTTCCTGAAGTAGACTGAGGTATATCTTTTGCAATAGGCCAAGATATACTCTCGTATGAATTAGAAATTAGTGTCCTAGTAGTTCAAGGTTAACTCCTTCAAGTGCACCTTAGTTTTATACTAGGTCGAGGATAGATCAAGAATATGTCCAAGGTTTGTAGCTCAATACAAGGTGTGAAAATTTTCCATGAAAACCACAAATATGTATGCTCAACAACCCATGAAAAATGACATAAGTATTTCCATAGAAGCCACATAAGTGTATCCTCCACAAAAGTACATAAAATTATTTCCTAAAAAGCCACAAAAGTGTATCTCCATGAAAATCCACAGAAGTATCCTTGTTCTACCCCTTGGTTCATGAGTTGTGAACCTCTATTTTTATCTACCTTAGATCTAAATCTTCCACTTATGCATCTCAGTCGATTTTTTTTTTCCCAAATGAGGAGTGATATCATTTTATTTATACATGTAAAGTTTTCATGAAAAGATGCATTTGTTGGAGGGATTCGGCCTGAGTTTTTGTAGGATCATGTCTGCTGGCTTTAAAAAATATAAAATTTCAACTTGTAAATTCATTTTATTTCAAACTATGAGGATGTAGGGGGCAAGTAAATTCTCATTAGAAAGGGATTGATGTCCTCTATGAGCCTATGTCATCATTTCCTTGACTTGGTGTCTTCTTTTACATCAATAACAATTTATAATCCAAAAATATCCCCCTTTGTTATTGATGGCAACTACTTCTCACAAACTTCTCCCCTTGACATCTTGTTGCTCCCCCTGTCATCATGCTGCTCTCCCTGTCATCATGTTGCTCATGTTGCTTCCCTTGTCATCATTATGCTCCCCCTATATTCATACTTCTCCCCCTTTGAGATAAATGGAAAAGAGATGCTCTAATGAGATGTAAGAGAGATGACCACCCTATTTTGATGAAGATGTTCAAATGCTTCTCAAGGTGTAGGTTTTCTGAAGATATTTGCAATTTGTTCCTTAGTATTGATATATTCCAATTTGATGTTTTATTCTCCAACCCGTTCTTGAAGGAAGTTGATCTAGACTTATGAAGTAACAAAATAAAATACATAAATAAACATAAATTAAAATATGCAACATGAATAACACTTCATTTCATTAATATCAAATATTGAAAAATTCTTACAGACAGAATGGAAAATAAACTAGCTCGGTCGATGATAACTTATCTATGAGAAGGGATGTGGCAGATACATGCCTCTAAACTGTGTTATAGTGAGGCTCAACGGCCTATTTATTATTTAGAAACAATGGAAAACAATAAACATCCAAAAACCTAACCCTAAGATATGAAGCGCCAAAACTATGGGCCCCGTTTGGGCAAGTTGGTACATCAACTTCCCAGGGATGTAACTTTGGCATACAATCTCCGTTTGACGTGCATAATACCTTGTTAGAATGATCTATTTGAGGAATACAACTTTCTAGTGACCAACATCAATCAAAGACCCATATTTTTCCCTATTTTCCCAAAAAACGCTGTCTATGGCCTCAAAACGGCTCTGGAAGTTAAGGACCCAAGAAACTGCCAAATATAGTAAATTGTGCTACAATTAAGGAAACTAAAAAAGGGAAAGAAAAAATGGTGGGGGTCCAAGTGGAATATGCAAGTGGCCACCAATATCCACTTGGATCAGTCTGCCCCCCTCAGGAAGAAATGGTCCCCATTGCGTTAAGTTCCTCCATGAGATGAGGAAATTTTTACTGAACTTGGTCCTTGGTGAGCCGCTTGCCCTAGTGAAGGAGTTGGTTTGATTTGACAACTCGATATAGCTAGATCCATTATTGTTGGGTGTTATTGATATGTGTTTCCATGATTCGATAAGTTTTGGATTGTTCCATGCAGTCTGAGTTTAACTTTGTTGGTGAGTTGTTTTGCAATGTCGAATGTGTCCAACAATGGTGGAAAGTACGACCGAAGGCGATCCACATTGAACACTGGGTGCAGACCAAGGTATGGTGGAATATTGAGCTCAAATTAATTGTACCCTACTACCTTGGTGATGGTGTATGGCCCAGATAGGAGTAGGCGAAGTTTGCAGTGGGGCCCAACAAGGCGCTCCTTCTATAAATGTAGGCAAGATTTTTCACCCACCTGTAACTTGTGCAACACCTAATAATGATCATGCCACTTCTGTACTTAGCATTGGCTCTGTCCAATATGTCATGGACCTATTGGAAGATGTGTTGAATGTGCTTAATGAAGTTTTTCACCTTGTCGGCTTCAGATTGAACATGAGCCGAATTTGCCTAAGTCGCTGCAAATGGTATGGGCACATCAATGGGACATACTGGTTGGAATCCCAAGCCCACCTAAAAGGGGCTCTGGCTAGTCGAGCTATAAAGAGCCCAGTTATAGCTATGCTAGACACAAGGGAGGCTTGCATCCCATGTGCATGGATGATTAGAGTTATACATGCATAGAATGTGTACGATCATCTTGCCTGTTATTGCCCAAATCTACCTTAGGCTGAAGGAAGGCAGAGTTCAAGTTAACATCATACCACGCTCAGTCTGGTAGCTAGCCCTACCAGAACAGGAGAGGGCTCTCTCCGAGTCAATCTCAAGAAAAATGTATCAACAGGGCTTGAGATGACTGAAACAACAACTAATCTTAGGCTAGATATACAAATAGGAGGATTTGTTTTGATTTTTAGGGTTTTTTCTGGAAAAAGGGAAAGACAATTTTTGGGCTTGGGGATGAGGCCAAATTCTTGCAGAGTTCAAGTTGGGGCAGGGAAGGCAATGGCTTTGATGTCTTAGATTCAATGAATGGATAGAAAAGACTGCTGAGGAGCTGAAGAGGGCGGGAAGGTGCAAGGATCCTCTTCAAACTGACGAAAACATGTAAAACTAAACAAAATTTTAAGGCAGAGCACCAACAAACTAATGAGTTCTACCTTAGTTACTCATTTGTTTAATTCAGAAGAAAAGAGAAGGGAAATGTCATACATATAAAATTAATGAAACTTACAGATACATGGAGAAAAACATCATCAAAACTCAGAGCCACAAGGATCCCAACAAGTGCTGCAAAACTTTGGTCTTTCCTTTGCCAAAAACTGAAAATGGATATACAAGGAGGTGCCAAACTTTTCCCAAGTATCCAACCTGTCCAACCTCTGAAAATGACTTAGAAAATACATGATATAGACCAGCCCAACCCCTTCCCATGCCTCTAGGGATCGAGCTCATCCTTCTAGGAGCTGTTTCAACCAATTCTAAACAAGGAACTGAAATCTAGGCAATCAAACAATTTGCCTCTATATGGAAGGAAACTGATTCATTCATTTAATTTTCACTTTTTAGTGAATGAATCCTCTAGAAAAAGTAAAAATGAGCCAAAATTACATCATAGTCACCAAATTAAATCAAGGTAGATCAATAGTTACATCAAAAAGTGAAACTAGTCAAAACTGGGCGAAATTCTGAGCTGAAGGGTGAAAAATAGGCAAATTTCTCTATGCGCCACGCCCAAAAACTCAATGCGTCGCGCCACTTTGAGCCTGTTTTTGAGGCACTTTCAGAAATAAAAATTGATCTCATGATAGCTCGTTGGAAAGCCCTGCCTGTATAATTTCCAACCCAAGTGGAATTTCTAGATTTGGATGTCATTTACCCCTCCAAAAATGCAATCTCCCAAGACTGGTCAAAATGAGCAGAATGAGGCTGCCTCAAGGCAGAGTGGTGTTGCAATCAACTTTTGAAGGTCTTCCTCAACTCCAAATTGAGCTCATGATATCTCATTGGAAATATATTTGTGTTGATTTATCATTTGACTCATCAAGCAAATCATTTGGCGAACCAAGCTAGGAGAAATCTTGATTTTCCCAAGGTCACTTCAAAGGTGTATCAATTCTCCCAAGGCGATTGTATTTTTGATAGTTCTCTAAAACCATGACACCTGTGTACAAATTGAAGGAGGTTTTTCTTCCTTGGTAATTTTTGGACAAAAAACTCTCTCATTTTTCTCAAATTCATCTTTTATTGCTCAGAAACATCATTTGAGTGAAACCTATCCCGATGTGTGGAACAAGGGATTTGTCGAAATGAAGCGAAATGAAGGGGATAAGGGGCTTCTAAATTCTTGAGAAAATTTTTGGAAGTGGGGAGGGATGTTATAAAGCAGGGGAAAGTGGAATTTCAGAGATTGAGTGAGGGGAAGGGGTCCAAAAGGGCAAAACACAGGCCTAGCCTAGGAAATTTCCAAGTTGTAGCAAGAAACTAGGGTTTTCGCGAAAATGAGGAATTTGGGGGATCTAAATGCTGGGAAGTGTTTAATAATGTACATTAAGGTTAGGGGAAGGTGTATGAACATCAGGATACAATTTTTTCTAATGATTTGACCATCCAAGAGAAATTACCTCCAAAACCCTAGGAGAGGGAAATGGACCTTACCTAGGCACAACTGAAGCATGAACGAGCTGTAAAATGACCCAATGGAATTTGACATGATGATGAAAACCCTCTGAATGATGGTACACTTAGATGAATGGTGACATGGACCGACATTTGGACAACTTTGACAAGAGTAAAAGCAAACCGTAGACCTAATACCTAGTGACCAAATTTTGCTTGAAATTTCACTGAAATGAAAAAATTTGACCTTGAGACCTTAAAATCACTTTGTAAGAGCATGTTTGATCACTGAAGGAAGGCTGCAAAGGCTGACACTAACATTGGCTCCAATGGGGATGGTAGCTCCTTGGAGGTTCCAAGAACTATAGATCTTTGGGAGAGAAGACAGTGCCTTCATCCATTGGGCAATGGAGTCAAAAAATCAAGCTGAAATGCATGATTGAAAACTGATGACTTGATGACACAAACTGACTCTCACTCAACTAAAAACTGACTCGATACTTAAACAAAACTGACAAACTGGAAAGGATGCTCAAAGTAGAGCTTATTCAATACAACCTACTCTAATAATTTCATTCATCACCTGATCAAGTGAAATGAAACAACCAATGCAACCATGTAAGTATTGCAGCTGCTGTTTGGATTCTCCGCAAGTGCTCACTTATGAACAACAAGATAGAATTACTAAAAGGAAACTCCCATGAAAACTTGTGAACAGATCCGTTGAATACTATGGATTCTCTATCCGCCTCCAAAAACACTGCATAAGGATCTTGAAATTCATGCACACTGAGACTTAGCTCATCCAATGGATTACTTCTCTTCTCCTCATACCATGAATGCAAACTTTGATCTGAGCTTTGTGATGAGATTTGTAACGAGACTCCTGCTAAAAATGACAAAGAGACTGGCTGCCGGATCAAGTCTATATTAGCACACGTTTCAACCTTACATAAAGTCAATGGAGAAAGAATTTGACTGCAAACATCATCCAACACATCAGCAATAGGATCATCAAAAACTTGAGAAGACTGCTGTGATGTATCCATTGAAACTATCTGACATCCTACTAGCTGTTCATCTTTTTCTTGAGAGATATTACGAAGATTCTGCCTTATAAAATGAAATGCTTCGAAACAAAAGGGTACAAAATCCTCTTGCATCATTAAATCATGCATTTCAGCTTCCACGACTTCATCTGTAATCTGACCTTAAATTTCATTTGGTGGTGCAAATCTGATGCTACAGGCTGCTCAAGAATTTCATTATTTGTCTCATCCTCAACATTAACACTGAGAGATTGCTGATTTCTTACAGGCTGCTCATTTGAAGATTTACTATGCAATTTACCCTTCAAAAACTGGAATGATTCAAAACAAAATGGTACGGAGTCACCTTGTAGCATTAAATAATATGTGCCAGCTTCCATGTCCTCATTTTCAACTTGACAATCAATGGCTTTCGAGGGCTGAAAATACAAATATGAGAAGTCTTGAACAAGGTTTTCATTGGGATAAAGATGGTCCAGATCAATGCTTGTTGGCAGTTGATTTCTGATTGCATGGACATTGTCTCTGATGAACTGAAACGAGTCAAAACAAAAAGGAAAAGATCCTTCACTTACTTCAAAATTTGCTGCACTTTCCTCATCATTGTCATAGCTTATATGCATTGGTTGATCACTGTACTCGAGCTGCTGAAAGTGAACTTCCTCCTTCCACAAACTAGCTGCTGATTTTTCTGCAAGATTAGTTTCTGTTTGGAGAACATAATCATCATCATACTGATCAAACTGAGGCAAATCATCAGTATACAACACATCATCAAGCATACATGTCATATCAACAACTCTCTCTTCTTCAAGATGATCTATAAAGAAATCACTATGAAAACTGGGATAAGAAACAAAATGTTTTGGATCAGCAACTTGTTCTTTTTCAATCAGCAAGTCACGGGCTTGAATATTATTCTCATTCCTTGTGGTGTTCTTTTGCATCATCTCTTCTACTTCACCTACCAACATGTCAAGCTTTACCTCTAGAGATGTCGATTTCTCCGAATATATGTTTTTCGTCTCTTCTTCCTTCAACCTTGCCCTTCGGATCAGCAAATGAGCTTCTACATTCACTGCCTTGTTCTGCATCTCGTGAAGTGTTGCAAGATTCCTTTCTCTCACCTGAAACTCCATTTCTGGATCAAAGGCACCCGGGTAGTGCAAGAGAGCAGATCTAGGAGAAGGTCTTATATCAGCTGGCATCGAAAAATATACTTGGTTAAATCTGGCAGAAAATTGTTGTACTGTCTCCCCTGGCAGTCTTTTCAGTTGGTTATACTCTTCTATAATCAAGAAAAGGTTCTGTCTGATCACCCACCTGTCGAGGAAAACTTCGACGAACTGCTGGAAATCTGAGATGCTCACATCAGGCAAGGTTTTGAACCAACTCTTGACTTTGGCTTGCAAAGAAAGAGAAAAAAGCCTAATACTAACATCTTCGTCATCAACTTCAAAAAGATCTAGAAAAGTCTCAACATTCTGCACATGTTGCTCAGCGTTGACAATGTTACATTCACCGTCAAATCTTGGTAGATATAGGTCATAATTTGTAGGGAAAGCATGGAGAACAGAAGGTAAAACAAGAGGTTTATACCTATCTGGGACTACAAATGGTGTAGGAGTATATACAAGAGCTATGGGATCAGTTTTGTTTTCTTTAGGCTCATCACTCTTAGGAGAGTCATCATAATATGTGGGAACAGTAAGGAGGCCAGGATCAAAGGGAAACTCAATATTTACACTTGTTGAATAAGTCGAGTGAAGATTTTGATCACCTTACTCATACAACAAATTCTGAAAAACTTTCAGGACAGCTTCAAGAACAGCGAAGAAGTAATTTACAAGAAAGCAGACTAGATCTTGAATACCATTCCACTTTGGATACCTGAACTTTGTGTAAGATCCTTCCATTTTCGCAGAGAAAGAGTTAGTCCTCCAGTGGAGTCTCTACATGAGTTGGAGTCACCAGGTGAATGATTTCAGCCTTCTTATGTCTGATCGTTGTCCACCATCAACAATCAGATCTGAACTTGATACATGTACTAGGGCAAGACAATCTACAAGTCAAGTGTCACATTCACAAGCTAGACCGGAGACTGACTGAAGCAGTGTTTATCTACTTCTGCTAATGCAAAGCAAGAGCGTTTCGAAGGCTACCTGGCTAACTCCAGGCTCCGTATGTAGCTTATAAAAACAAATAACACCAACAAGCATACCATTTTCCTTCCCCAGTATGGTCACCACTATGTTATTGCCCAAATCTACCTTAGGGTGAAGGAAGGCAGAGTTCAGGGTAACATCATACCACGCTCAGTCTGGTAGCTAGCCCTACCAGAACAGGAGAGGGCTCTCTCCGGGTCAATCTCAAGAAAAATGTATCAATAGGGCTTGAGATGACTGAAACAACAACTAATATTAGGCTAGATATACAAATAGGAGGATTTGTTTTGATTTTTAGGGTTTTTGCTGGAAAAAGGGAAAGGCAATTTTTGCGCTTGGGGATGAGGCCAAATTCTTGCAGAGTTCAAGTTGGGGCAGGGAAGGCAATGGCTTTGATGTCTTAGATTCAATGAATGGATAGAAAAGACTGCTGAGGAGCTGAAGAGGGTGGTAAGGTGCAAGGATCCTCTTCAAATTGAAGAAAACATGTAAAACTAAACAAAAGTTTAAGGCAGAGCACCAACAAACTAATGAGTTCTACCTTAGTTACTCATTTGTTTAATTCAGAAGCAAAGAGAAGGGAAATGGCATACATATAACATTAATGAAACTTACAAATACATGGAGAAAAACATCATCAAAACTCAGAGCCACAAGGATCCCAACAAGTGCTAAAAACTCTAGTCTTTCCTTTGCCAAAAATTGAAAATGGATATACAAGGAGGTGCCAAACTTTTCCCAAGTATCCAACCTGTCCAACCTCTGAAAATGACTAAAAAATTACATGATATAGACCAGCCCAACCCCTTCCCATGCCTCTAGGGGTCGAGCTCATCCTTCTAGGAGCTGTTTCAACCAATTCTAAACAAGGGACGGAAATCTAGGCAATCAAACAACTTGCCTCTATATGGAAGGAAACTGATTCATTCATTTAATTTTCACTTTTTAGTGAATGGATCCTCTAGAACAAGTAAAAATGAGCCAAAATTACATCATAGTCACCAAATTACATCAAGGTAGATCAATAATTACATCAAAAAGTGAAACTAGTCAAAACTGGGCGAAATTCTGTGCTGAAGGGTGAAAAATAGGCAAATTTCTCTATGCGCCGCGCCCAAAAACTCAATGCGTCGCGCCACTTTAAGCCTATTTTGGAGGAACTTTACCAAGTCAAAATTGAGCTCATGATAGCTCGTTGGAAAGCCCTGCCTGTATAATTTCCAACCCAAGTGGAATTTCTAGATTTGGATGTCATTTACCCCTCCAAAAATGCAATCTCCCAAGACTGGTCAAATTGAGCAGAATGAGGCTGCCTCAAGGCAGAGTGGTGTTGCAATCAACTTTTGAAGGTCTTCCTCAACTCCAAATTGAGCTCATGATATCTCATTGGAAATATATTTGTGTTGAGTTATCATTTGACTCATCAAGAAAATCATTTGGCGAACCAAGCTAGGAGAAATCTTGATTTTCCCAAGGTCACTTCAAAGGTGCATCAATTCTCCCAAGGCGATTGTATTTTTGACATTTATCTAAAACCATGACACCTATGTAAAAAGTGAAGGAGGTTTTTCTTCCTTGGTCGTTTTGGGACACAAACCGCTCTCATTTTTCCCAAATTCATATTTTATTTCTCAGAAAAATCATTTGAGTGAAACCTATCCCGATGTGTGGAACAAGGGATTTGTCGAAATGAAGCAAAATGAAGGGGATAAGGGGCTTCTAAATTCTTGAAAAAATTTTTGAAAGTAGGGAGGGATGTTAGGAAGTAGGGGAAAGTAAAATTTTAGAGATTGAGTGAGGGGAAGGGGTCCAAAAGGGCAAAACACAGGCATAGCCTAGGAAATTGCCAAGTTGTAGCAAGAAACTAGGGTTTGTGCGAAAATGAGGAATTTGGGGGATATAAATGATGGGAAGTGTTTAATAATGTACATTAAGGTTAAGGGAAGGTGTATGAACATCAGGATACAAGTTTTTCTAATGATTTGACCATCCAAGAGAAATTACCTCCAAAACCCTAGGAGAGGGAAATGGACCTTACTTAGGCACAACTGAAGCATGAACGAGCTGTAAAATGACCCAATGGAATTTGACATGATGATGAAAAACCTCTGAATGATGGTACACTCAGCTGAATGGTGACATGGACCGACATTTGGACAACTTTGACAAGAGTAAAAGCAAACCGTAGACCTAATACCTAGTGACCAAATTTTGCTTGAAGATTCACTGAAATGACAAAATTTGACCTTGAGACCTTAAAATCACTTTGTAAGAGCATGTTTGATCACTGAAGGAAGGCTACAAAGGCTGAAACTAACATTGGCTCCAATGGGGATGGTAGCTCCTTGGAGGTGCCAAGAACTACAGATCTTTGGGAGAGAAGACAGTGCCTTCATCCATTGGGCAATGGAGTCAAAAACTCAAGCTGAAATGCATGACTGAAAACTGATGACTTGATGACACAAACTGACTCTCACTCAACTAAAAACTGACTTGATACTTAAACACAACTGACAAACTGGAAAGGATGCTCAAAGTAGATCTTATTCAATAAAACCTACTCTAATAATTTCATTCATCACCTGAACAAGTGAAATGAAACAACCAATGCAACCATGTAAGTATTGCAGTTGCTGTTTGGATTCTCTGCAAGTGCTCACTTATGAACAACAAGATAGAACTACTAAAAGGCAACTCCCATGAAAACTTGTGAACAGATCCGTTGAATACTATGGATTTTCTATCCGCCTGCAAAAACACTGCATAAGGATCTTGAAATTCATGCACACTGAGACTTAGCTCATCCAATGGATTACTTCTCTTCTCCTCATACCATGAATGCAAACTTTGATCTGAGCTTTGTGATGAGCTTTGTGATGAGACTCCTGCTAAAAATGACAAAGAGACTGGCTGCCGGATCAAGTCTATATCAGCACACGTTTCAACCTTACATAAAGTCAATGGAGAAAGACTTTGACTGCAAACATCATCCAACACATCAGCAATAGGATCATCAAAAACTTGAGAAGACTGTTGTGATGTATCCATTGAAACTGTCTGACATCCTACTGGCCGTTCATATTTTTCTTGAGAGATATTACGAAGATTCTACCTTATAAACTTAAATGCTTCGAAACAAAAGGGTACAGAATCCTCTTGCATCATTAAATCATGTATTTCAGCTTCCACGACTTCATCTGTAATCTGACCTTCAATTTCATTTGGTGGCTGCAAATCTGATGCTACAGGCTGCTCAAGAATTTCGTTATCTGTCTCATCCTCAACATTAACACTGAGAGATTGTTGATTTCTTACAGGATGCTCATTTGAAGATTTACTATGCAATTTACCCTTCAAAAACTGGAATGATTCAAAACAAAATGGTAAGGAGTCACCTTGTAGCATTAAATCATATGTGCCAGCTTCCATGTCCTCATCTACAACTTGAAAATCAATGGTTTTCGAGGGCTGAAAATCTAAATATGAGAAGTCTTGAACAAGGTTTTCATTGCGATCAAGATGGTCCAAATCAAGGCTTGTTGGCAGTTGATTTCTGATTGCATGGAAATTGTCTCTGATGAACTGAAACGAGTCAAAACAAAAAGGAAAATATCCTTCACTTACTTCAAAATTTGCTGCACTTTCCTCATCATTTTCATAGCTGATATGCATTGGTTGATCACTGTACTCGAGCTGTTAAAAGTGAACTTCCTCCTTCCACAAACTAGCTGCTGATTTGTCTGCTAGATTAGTTTCTGTTTGGAGAACATAATCATCATCATACTGATCAAACTGAGGCAAATCATCAGTATACAACACATCATCAAGCATACATGTCATATAAACAGCTCTCTCTTCTTCAAGATGATCTATAAATCAATCACTATGAAAACTAGGATAAGAAACAAAATGTTTTGGATCAGCAACTTGTTCTTCTTCAATTAGAAAGTCATGGGCTTGAATATTATTCTCATTCCTTGTGGTGTTCTTTTGCATCATCTCTTCTACTTCACTTACCAACATGTCAAGCTTTACCTCTAGAGATGTCGATTTCTTCGGATCTATGTTTTTCGTCTCTTCTTCCTTCAACCTTGCCCTTCAGATCAGCAAATGAGCTTCTACATTCACTACCTTGTTCTGCATCTCGTGAAGTGTTGCAAGATTCCTTTCTCTCAGCTGAAACTCCATTTCCGGATCAAAGGCACATGGGTAGTGCAAGAGAGTAGATCTAGGAGAAGGTCTTATATCAGCTGGCATCGAAAAATATACTTGGTTAAATCTGGCAGAAAATTGTTGTACTGTCTCCCCTGGCAGTCTTTTCAGCTGGTTATACTCTTCTATAATCAAGAAAAGGTTCTGTCTGATCACCCACCTGTCGAGGAAAACTTCGACGAACTGCTGGAAATATGAGATGCTCGCATCAGGCAAGGTTTTGAACCAACTCTTGACTTTGGCTTGCAAAGAAAGAGAAAAAAGCCTAATACTAACATCTTTGTCATCAACTTCAAAAAGATCTAGAAAAGTCTCAACATTCTGCACATGTTGCTCAGCGTTGACATTGTTACATTCACCGTCAAATCTTGGTAGATATAGGTCATAATTTGCAGGGAAAGCATGGAGAACAGAAGGTAAAACAAGAGGTTTATACCTATCTGGGACTACAAATGGTGTAGGAGTATATACAAGAGCTATGGGATCAATTTTGTTTTCTTTAGGCTCATCACTCTGAAGAGAGTCATCATAAGATGTGGGAACAGTAAGGAGGCCAGGATCAAAGGGAAACTCAATATTTACACTTGTTGAATAAGTCGAGTGAAGATTTTGATCATCTTTCTCATACAATAAATTCTGAAAAACTTTCAGGAGAGCTTCAAGAACAGCGTAGAAGTAATTTACAAGAAAGCAGACTAGATCTTGAATACCATTCCACTTTGGATACCTGAACTTTGTGTAAGATCCTTCCATTTTCACAGAGAAAGAGTTAGTCCTCCAGTGGAGTCTCTACATGAGTTGGAGTCACCAGGTTAATGATTTCAGCCTTCTTATGTCTGATCGTTGTCCACCATCAACAATTAGATCTGAACTTGATACATGTACTGGGGCAAGACAATCCACAAGTCAAGTGTCATGTTCACAAGCTAGACCGGAGATTGACTGAAGCAGTGTTTATCTACTTCTGCTAATGCAAAGCAAGAGCATTTCGAAGGCTACCTGGCTAAATTCAGGCTCCGTATGTAGCTTATAAAAACAAATAACACCAACAAGCATACCATTTTCCTTCCCTAGTATGGTCGCCACTATGTTATTGCCCAATCTACCTTAGGCTGAAGGAAGGCAGAGTTCAGGGTAACATCATACCATGCTCAGTCTGGTAGCTAGCCCTACAAGAACAGGAGAGGGCTCTCTCCGGGTCAATCTCAAGAAAAATGTATCAATAGGGCTTGAGATGACTGAAACAACAACTAATCTTAGGCTAGATATACAAATAGGAGGATTTGTTTTGATTTTTAGGGTTTTTGCTGGAAAAAGGGAAAGGCAATTTTTGGGCTTGGGGATGAGGCCAAATTCTTGCAGAGTTCAAGTTGGGGCAGGGAAGGCAATGTATTTGATGTCTTAGATTCAATGAATGGAGAGAAAAGACTGCTGAGGAGCTAAAGAGGGCGGGAAGGTGCACGGATCCTCTTCAAACTGACAAAAACATGTAAAACTAAACAAAAGTTTAAGGCAGAGCACCAACAAACTAATGAGTTCTACCTTAGTTACTCATTTGTTTAATTCAGAAGCAAAGAGAAGGGAAATGGAATACATATAACATTAATGAAAATTACAGATACATGGAGAAAAAAATCATCAAAACTCAGAGCCACAAGGATCCCAACAAGTGCTGCAAAACTCTGGTCTTTCCTTTGCCAAAAACTGAAAATGGATATACAAGGAGGTGCCAAACTTTTCCCAAGTATCCAACCTGTCCAACCTCTAAAAATGACTCAGAAAATATATGATATAGACCAGCCAAACCCCTTCCCATGCCTCTAGGGGTCGAGCTCATCCTTCTAGGAGCTGTTTCAACCAATTCTAAACAAGGAACTGAAATCTAGGCAATCAAACAACTTGCCTCTATATGGAAGGAAACTAATTCATTCATTTAATTTTCACTTTTTAGTGAATGAATCCTCTAGAACAAGTAAAAATGAGCCAAAATTACATCATAGTCACCAAATTACATCAAGTTAGATCAAGAATTACATCAAAAAGTGAAACTAGTCAAAACTGGGCGAAATTCTAAGCTGAAGGGTGAAAAATAGGCAAATTTCTCTATGCGCCGTGCCCAAAAACGCAATGCGTCGCGCCACTTTGAGCCTGTTTTTGAGGCACTTTCTGAAGTAAAAATTGAGCTCATGATAGCTCGTTGGAAATCTCTGCCTATCTACTTTCCAACCCAAGTGGAATTTCGGGATTTGGATGTCATTTTCCCCTCCAAAACTGCAATCTCCCAAGACTGGTCAAAATTAGCAGAATGAGGCTGCCTCAAGGCAGAGTGCTGTTGCAATCAACTTTTGAAGGTCTTCCTCAACTCCAGATTGAGCTCATAATATCTCATTGGAAATCTATTTGTGTCTAGTTATCATTTGACTCATCAAGCAAGTCATTTGGCCAACCAAGCTAGGAAAAATCTTGATTTTCCAAAGGTCACTTCAAAGGTGCATCAATTCTCCCAAAGCGATTGTATTTTTGACATTTCTCTAAAACCATGACACCTGTGTAAAAATTGAAGGAGGGTTTTCTTCCTTGGTCAGTTGTGGACAAAAACCTCTCTCATTTTTCCCAAATTCATCTTTTATTGCTCAGAAACATCATTTGAGTGAAACTTATCCCGATGTGTGGAACAAGGGATTTGTCGAAATGAAGCGAAATGAAGGGGATAAGGGGCTTCTAAATTCTTGAGAAAATTTTGGGAAGTAGGGAGGGATGTTAGGAAGCAGGGGAAAGTGTAATTTTAGAGATTGAGTGAGGGGAAGGGGTCCAAAAGGGAAAAACACAGGCCTAGCCTAGGAAATTGCCAAGTTGTAGCAAGAAACTAGGGTTTGCGCGAAAATGAGGAATTTGGGGGATCTCAATGATGGGAAGTGTTTAATAATGTACATTAAAGATAGGGGAAGGTGTATGAACATCAGGATACAAGTTCTTCTAATGATTTGACCATCCAAGAGAAATTACCTCCAAAACCCTAGGAGAGGGAAATGGACCTTACCTAGGCACAACTAAAGCATGAACGAGCTGTAAAATGACCCAATGGAATTTGACATGATGATGATAACCCTCTGAATTATGGTACAATCAGCTGAATGGTGACATGGACTGACATTTGGACAACTTTGACAAGAGTAAAAGCAAACCCTAGACCTAATACCTAGTGACCAAATTTTGCTTGAAGATTCACTGAAATGACAAAATTTGACCTTGAGACCTTAAAATCACTTTGTAAGAGCATTTTTTATCACTGAAGGAAGGCTGCAAAGGCTGACACTAACATTGCCGACGACCTCTGTTTGGCCATCAGTTTGGGGGTGGAAAGTTGTGGACTTAGTGAGCTTGGTGTCCAACATCGACCAGAGAATTTACCAAAATGTACTCAGGAACCTGCTATCCCGATATGAGATAATGGACAGTGGGATCCCAAAGTGTATCCACACACATTCAAAGAAGAATTTACTAGTGGCTTATGCTGTGATATTCTTCTTGCAAGACGCCATAATAACTAGTTTAGAGAATTTTTTGACGACCACAAAAGCATAGTCATTTCCATAATCGGTAGAAGGAAGGACCGACATGTAGTCCATGGAGATGTATTCCGAAGGTCGACTGGGGGTAGGAAACAATGTATATAGGCCTTGCTTCTTGATGTTCGGTTTGGAAATGGCGCAGGCAATTGAAGATATGGTGTACTTCCCAACATCATGTCGAAGGTTTGACCAATAGAAATACTTATGCAATAATGCCACTATTTTCTCGACCTCGAAATGTCCAACGAACCGGCTGTAGTGTGCTTCCAAAATCATCTTGGAACGCTCATTTGCAGGAACACAGAGGTGTCCTAGGTGGCATAACAGTGCATCCTGGAGGTGAAAATTTGGAACTTTCTTACCCTCCAGGAGCATCTAGTATGTGTTGCTGAATTTTGGATCAATTTTTTATAGATGTGGCCGACCTGAAGTCTCGTGCTGACAAGAGTCAAGCACAGTGGTGTTGTACGGTACAACAACCCTCCCCATTTCAAAATTTTAGAATAAATTTTGTTTAGAAATAGGTCCCCTTTCTTTTTAGATAAAATAAAAGACTTTGAGGAAATCTGATTATTTTATATAAAACTATAAAAAATTCAATGTTTAAAAGTCATATATCGCATATCACATATATCAAATACAAGTGAACAAATGTGAAATTTAATTTTTCCGATCTGATGAACTATCAAGTCTTATATCGCATTGGCACAAAGCATAGAAGTATTCATGTTAAAAAGGCCGATGTGATAAAGTAAATCGCAATCGCAAATCGGTAGGGTCTTAAAGGTTTCACTTTTGTTTTACAAAACTCTGATGTGATGTAACCTATCACAATCGCATTCCGAAGAGGATACCCTTCATTCGGTCTATTGTAAAACTCTGATGCGATGCGATTTATCGCAATCGTATTTTGGAGAAGTAACATCACATTTACTTGATTTGTAAAATCCCGATGCGATGGACCCCACCTTCATCACAATAGAAAATTTGCGGAAAATATGAGATGTCATTTAATTTCCTTTTGAAACCTGAGATGCGATGGACCTCATCATCATTGCAATCGCAAATCGGCGAAATCATGTACAACTTAATTCCTTTGGAAATATCTGATGCAATATACCATCATCGCAATCGCAAATCGGAGGAAAATATGAGATGTTATTTGATTCCCTTTCGAAACCTTCGATGCGATGAATAGTTAGTATTTGTTTATTGTTGTTTGCATTGTGCATATATTATTAATTAATCGCAATTAGAAAATTCAAAGGGAAAGTTTTACATTAACAATTTAATATTGCCGATCTCTGATTGTACAATCATCATTAATTAGAAAATCAAACGAGTTACGTCGATCAACTCTAATATGAATGTGTGAATGTGACTCTTATGAAGGACATTTAAGTCTAATACGGAGTTAATCAATTTTGATCATTAATAAAATATTTTCACATAAGTTGTTTTCATTTCTTCATTCCTTCCCACGTCTGAAAGGTTTTCCTCATTTGCAGAGCAATAGAACATCAAACCCTCTCATTCACCAAACTAGAAAAATAATACCAGACAAAAATATGGCTAAGAATTTTAAGAAAGCAAGAACTGCTGCCGCCATAAAGACTGTTGTCACTCCCATAGTACCAAAATAAAAACCATCTAAAATCAAGTTGGTTACAAATACTGCATGCCAGGGTCTTGGGAAGCTTTCATGGGAATATGTTTATAACTTGACTGAAGCAGAAAAACCTACTGTTACAGAGGTAAAGGCGACAATACCAGATGAAGAAGATTCAGATTCAGATTTTGAGACTCCTCTCAAAGCACTTGCAAATTCTTTTGTTCATAGAATTGCGGCTCAGGCAAATATGTTCCCCTATTATGATGTAATACGATGGGTGATAGAAAATATCACCATCACAAACAGAACATTTGTTTCAGCTGCGGGAACAAGTTTTGGGTCTTTCAGAGCAGAAGATATAAAAGCAATGTACCATCTTCCAGACCCTCAAAAAATCTATAACAAAGCTTTCATAGCAGATTTTGTTGCAAGCAATGAAGTTCAATTAGACCCTATCAAGGATTGGAGACGAGCTCCAGAAAAACACAAAAATGAAGCACCAGGTATGTACTTCGTGGAGTCTCTTGCACCCTCATATTGTTATGCTGCTGCAATGATGTGTAGGCTTTTTAGAAATGATAATTCTGCAAGGTTTTCAATTCAAATGGTACGCCTAATTCATGTTGCTCTGAATTATGAGATTATGGATTGGTCAGTTATCCTTTCTGACAAGATAGCTAATAGAATTCTGGAATATAGAAAGGATAAAGACACTGGAAATACAACTCCTTTTCATTTCTATGCCTATATCTTAGATGCCCTGTGTTTCAATTCATAATTTCCTATTCTAGGTTGGAAATGGACTCCATAGGAACCTGTTCCGATTCACATTTACCATAAAATCTTGTGGAAAGTCCATTTTAAAAATCATGTATATAGGATTTGTCATGGCTTTTTGTTACTTGTCTATCAGACCATTTTTAACCAATTTCCTCCCCGGCTCTCTAAAAAAGCAAAGAATGATATATCCCTAATTGGAAATTGGTTTGGAGAAGAAAGGTTTACCTATATTAGAGTTTTTGGAAGCATTGTGGAACCCCATATCTTACCTCTATATGTCCCTGAAAAAATATTAACCCAAGAAATTTCTTACCAGTTGACAGAAAGAGGGATGTCAAGATGTTTAAAGAATGCCAATAAATTGATGTGGCCTACCCTTCCCTTTCATTGTGGAAATTATACTTTGAATGATTTAAAACATGCTGAGAAGGAAGTCATTAAAATAAGAGATGAGATCTTAAGCTTGCAACAGTCCTAGGCAGACAGTATGATCCAAATAAAGTAGCTTTCGATTTCATAACTTTGGTTCAAATTGCTAGGTTTGAGCATGAGCCCGATGAATTTGATGATTTATTTGTTTCTATAGAGAAATTTTCCCAAGTTTATGTTAAGTCCCTATATTAAAAGTGTAGTCCCTTATTATGTTAGTGTAGCCCCACTTATTGTTATTATTGTACCCTTGTAACCCCCATATTGTTATTATTGTGCCCTTAAATTATTATTGTTAGGTCGGCTAGGATTACATTGTGGCCCACTAGGATTACATTATGGCCCCATGGACTCTATATATAGAAAGGAGGTTTTGTAAATTGTATCATCTAAGAATTGTTCATTTATGTAATGTATTGGAGGTTTCCCCCTCGAAGTGGCTTATTTCTAAGGCGTTCATATCTCTTTTCTTCTATTTTTGGAGCTGGTTACACAACATTTGGTATCAGAGGCTTTGGATTCTAGGGTTTCGCTGCTCCAAATAGTTCATCGTGGAATTTTCGCTATAACTTTTTTTCTACGAAGTTTCAGAAGCTGAAATTTTTAGGGTGCGAAGCTAAAATCCTGAGGAAGCTTTTCTAAAAATTTCAGAGCTTGGTTCACAACATTTTCGGAGATATCATCTGTGGAAGTTAGGTCTTTTTTCAAGCTCCTAAACAGGTCATCGTGGAATTTTCGCTATAAATTTTTTTCTACGAAGGTTCAGAATCTGAAATTCATATGGTACGAAGCTGAAATCCTAAGGAAATTCGTCAAAAAATTTCATAGCTTGGTTCGCAATATTTTTGGAGATATGATCTGTGGAAGGTAGTGCTTTTTCAGGCTCCTGAATTTCATCTCAAAGAGGTGATCCTGGGAAAAGTTCAATAACTCTCTCTCTGGACATCGGATTGGAGTGTCATAAAAAGTGGTTGCAAGAACACAGACTGTAGTTTCTTAGATATCAATTTCAGAGACAAAGGACGAAACAGTGACACGTGGAAAGTCATACAAGTTCGCTCTACTGAACTAGTCCATAATTAGGTCATTGTGGGAGATTGGACACAACTTTGTCTTGGAGAATCCAAATCAGGTCAGACCTGTAGCATTCAAAATATAATTCAGAGGGCTACTCAAAGGTTGAATTTCTGGGATATAGTAGTCACAACGTTACAGATAAATCCAATTTCAATGGTCAAGTTCCCCAAAAGTATGGTGCATTATTGTTTTTTCCACCGCATAGTCTTGGTTGAAGAATTCCATGTTGAATTGATTCCATGGACATAGTAGATTTTTAATTTAAAAGGGTTCTGATGAAGAACTCAAAAAATATTCAACCCATTAGTCCTTAAAATAGTAATTATGATGCATGAAGAGAGGGAAAGAGTTGCAGAGAGATATCAAAATTAAAAAGAAGGTACAACAAGTCATCCCATTTAAGAGAAACGATGAAATGTATAATTCAGTGCAGAATGGGAGACAATTTGATGGTTTAGTGATGAATAAATATATAGATGATAAATTAGTGGAAGATCACATCGAGCATCAACAACAAGTTCTCCAACTCTCAAAGGATAACCTAACTTTGGTGCAGAATCTAATGAAACAATAGGAATATCAACATCACATCGAAAGAAGTTCTGAAGTGGTCACAAAAACAAGAACTCGACAAGTACGATCAATTTCAGAGTATCTCATCAAGTGGAAGAACTTTCCTGTAAAAGATTCCACATGGGAGGATGAGAATTTTATACAGAAGCATCAAGAAATAATCAAGCGTTGAGGACAACACTTGTTTGAAGGAGAGGGGCATGTTAAGTCCCTATATTAATAGTATAGCCCCTTATTATGTTAGTGTAGCCCCCATTATTTTTATTATTGTACCCTCGTAACCCCCATATTGTTATTATTGTGCCCTTACATTATTATTGTTAGGTCGGCTAGGATTACATTGTGGCCCCACTAGGATTATATTGTGGCCCCATGGACTCCTATATATAGAAGGAGGTTTTGTTCATTTGTATCATCCAAGAATTGCTCATTTATGTAATGTATTGGAGGTTGCCCCCTCGAAGTGGCTTATTTCTAAGGCGTTCATATCTCTTTTCTTCTATTTTTGGAGCTGGTTACACAACAGTTTATGACTTGGCTAAATCCAAGTTTTAAGTAGAGGATATGAACAAATTCATGTAGTTAAGAAGTCAGAGATTGCTGAAAGCTCCCCTTGACCAAATAAGGATTCCTTTGCAAGACGCTGAAAATATAGAAACAGAACAAAAGAAAAAGGAAGACACAAATAGCAAGACAGGAAAATAAGTGTCTACAAGAAAGCCTGATGTACATACTAAGAAGGAAAATGTAGCTAGCAAGCTTGATATTCAGACAGAGAAGGATAATACAAGTACCAAGACCAATATGCAGGTTGAAGAAAGAAATACAGATGATAAACCCAATGATCAACTTGAAAGAGAAACAACCACGGAAAGAGTGGTAAATTCTACTGAAATTATTGTTACTCCCCAATTTCTAAGACAATATGAGCAATTTGAACAACAAATTGGAGGAAAAAATAATCCTTAAGTTGATAATCTGAAAGATCAAGATATGGAGATAATTCCTGAACATCCATCAGAAGAAATTGTGTTGAAAGTTGAAGAAATCCCTCCTCTGGATATGTTTTATAGTCCTAAGCATAGGGTTGTTGTCAGGAAACAAAGGAAAAGAAGGAGGACAGATCAAGAATCACTTTCTTCCCCACAAGTTGGATTCATGAATATTGTTTGGAAGAATATTGAGGTAAATCCTTCAGAGGATCTTACCAAACTGTCACAATATGCAGGTGCCTACAGTGCAACCACTATAGATAAAGCTACTGAAGTCAATCAAATGATAAAAAAAAAAGACTCACAGATAGCAATGCTAGAAGAAAAGACAACAAATGATCAACAAAAAATAATGCAGTTGGAGCAGCAGTTAGCGGAAGAAAAACTCAGAGCCAAACAGCTGGAAGAACAACTGATTGTGGAAAAGAAAAATCTTGATCAACAATCTTTGAATAAGCAACAAAATTTGTACCAAGAGGTGTCCAAGTTACAAACTTTGCTGCAAAATGAGAAAATTTCCAAAGAACAACAAGAGAAAATATTTCAAGCAAGATTGGATAAATTTAAGAATTATCCTAAAATTTATCAATTTAAAACTGAAGCTCTGGAAACAAATAAGCTATTGTCTCAACAGTTAGATGATCTCTATCAAAATATTGCACAAGCAGAGCCTTTATGTAAAATAACATCTTCCCTTATTGATGGATCAGACAGTACTAGAATTGAATTTGAGAATGCAGATGATAAGATATCAGAGTTTATTTCATGGCAGGACTCAGAACAAGGAAAGAAAGCAAATCTTCCCAGGATCGAAGAAAGGCATAAAGAAATTTTGTTTGTTGAATGGGATATACAGTTAATTAAAGAAGAACGTGCTACATCAAGGGTCAGAGCCATAATGAACAATCTGACATAATTAGTAAATGATAGCTTATATGCTACTAATTTGATTTCAGATTGTACTTAGGTAAATTGCCAAGGATGAAAGAAACTAATAACAGATGGATGCTGGAAATAATCAACAGGAATCAAAAGGTCAGCAAAATATAGGAAATTACATGGGATGCCCTATGGACATATTTGATCAAACCACAAAGTCAGCAGATGGAAATCAAATGCCTTTCTAATGCCATAAATTACATCATTCTAGAGCTATCTGATGCCACATACACTAGTCAGTTGCATTCGAGGCTGAGTCATCCAACGAAAGTTAAAGATATGCTTAAAATCTGCCACCTCATCACATTGAATACAGAAGAAATTCAGTGAATCTGTTTTATTTGATATCGCAAGTATTTTCTAGGATCTCCGATGATAGTTTCGAGCATAAGTTATAGACAATATGTTTTGTTAATTTCCTATTTAAACCCCTTTCATGCATTTAAAAAGGGGTCCTGAATTTGTAATATTTTTTGTTTGGATGATACATTTCTGTACTCCATTGACTATTTTATTTTTATAAAGGATCACATCCTGTGATTTATGGCGAATTATCTTTAAGAATTGCATTTTTGTACCTTGGAGGTTGTTCTAAGTTAAAGCGCAGGATTTGGATATTGAATTGCATCAAGAAGATATCCAAATGAATCTGGTATTCCTATCGATTTAGAAATATTCATTTATCATATTATGTGCAAATGATATATAGAATTATGAATGCGATGTGTTATTCTAACTCTGTTTAATTTATTAAACAAAGTTATCATTATATGATACTGCATCTTTCTGTTGAATAATAATACATTTTTATGGTTATTGGTTTAATTGAAACAATCTTGAAGTCATATTCATATTTAATACCCGGGTTAGTTTTAGAATTATTTGCAAGTTATAATTTAAGTTAGATAGATTATTTCAGTCAATTAGTTCCATTATTCACCTACAAAAACAATCCATCACCAATCCATTTATTATTAGGAAACTGGTCCTATAAATCCAGTTGGATCCACCACACCAAACGGAAAAGGAGTTGTCTTAAGGTCCTGACTGGTTGGTTTTCCCCCAATGTTTGAAGCAACAATTTTCGAGGCTTCAACATTTTTGGTGCTAGAAGGAGGGCATGAGCTATGAATGGCAAGTAAATCCAAATATACAGGCCATTCTAAGAACAATTTACCCCCATCACCTTCTTCAATTTCCTCTACATCTCAAATCACTAGGAAAGAAATTGAGAAGAACATCAATACACCCACTACCAAAACTTTAGATCTGTGAGATAATCAAACTCTTGAGTCCCCTGAAATACAAGCTTTAGTTCATAAACTCAAAGGGTTCTCATTATCATTAGAAGAGTCTGAATTATCCAAAGGTAGTGTTACTTCACAATTTGTTTCTTCCAGACCTCTCACTAGGTCACAAAGTGAAAAACTTGGTATTTCTCCAAAGGAATTTCCTTTACCAAGTTGAGTTAAGACCAGAAAAACATCCTTGAAATTAGGTAGTGATATCATTTCTTCATCACAAACCCACTCATCTGCTTCCCATATTCAAACCCAGAAGAGCATAGTTATTCCAACAACCTATACTCAAACCTCAGTTTTTTCTTCAAGTCCCTCAATTGTTATCCCAAAAATGGCACAAATAACATGGAATAATCCAGGGGCTGTTGAAATGCCTGCACCTTTGCATGATTTTCCAGATCATCCTGAAAAATGGCTATCAAAATTTAGTCCTGACCTTGGTATACAAGCAGAAGAACACATTAATAACTTTATGTTATCTGTAAATTTAAATACAGTAGAACATGAAGATGTTGTGGTTAGGTTATTCCCTTATACTTTACAAGGGGCAGCGGGATCCTGATATTTTTCATTACCTTCAGGATCTATTACACGTTGGGATATTTTCCAAGAACATTTCTTAACCAAATTTGGAGATGATAGATCAATAGCAACCCTAATTAATGATCTCTCCAATTTGAAGACAGAACCCAAAGAACCCATCAAATATTTTAATTCCTAATTCAATAAACTCTTGAATAAAATCCGTACAACATCAAAGCCCAGTGAGCAAGTCTAAAGTGAATGGTATATAATAGCTTTGCCTTCAAATATAGCAATTTTTGTTGATAGAGATGCTAAACCTACTTTGGCTGAAAACATGAAAGAAGCAATTGCAGTTGAAATACAGATTGTTTCTTTGGATAAGAAGAATTCTATTGAAGACTGGAAATCCAAAAAAGTTAGCTTTAAGGATGATTCAAAGAAGAAAACACCGAGAGATCAATATGATATGGAAGGGTTGCAGAAAGTTCTCAAAACTATGTCTAATGAGATGGTTGAGATTAAAAAGAAAGTGGTAGAAACTTATACCAAAAGGCCATTTAGAAATATCAAAATAAATCAAACTACTGAATCAAAACCACCCAATTCAATCTCTTACGCAGAGTCGGATCTAGAAGAAGACGAGGAAGATGATACACCTCCATTATCGGAAGAAGATGAAGAAGAAGAAATAGCTGAATTACATGGGATGTGGGATTTCATTCTTCCTAATTCAGAAAGTGAAAAGGAACAAGAAGCCATGCCAGTAAGTACAAGAAGTAAATCTACAGCAGAGCTTGTCCAAATAGTTCCCAAGAAGAAAATTTCAACTTCAACTACTAAAGACAAATCCCCTGTAAAGAAAACTTCCTCTCTTCCTACTCAAAATCAACCATCATCTTCTAATCCTCCTACAACAACATCCAAAACTCTGGTGGTATCAGATCCTACGGATTATAACCTTGTTGAAGACATGAAGAAAACCAAAGCGAATATCTCTCTACATGAACTCAGAAAACTTAAACATCAGCAGAAGCTGTTATTGAAAGAATTAAATGCAACACCCATTATTCCTCTACCAAGCGGCGTAGTTGCCAAAGCAGCTAAAGGATCAGGTAAGCCACTAGATAAAGTAGATGCTACTGATACTGTTCTTATTGGAGAAATATCAAATTCTCAGACACCTCCTTTTATTTTGAATTATGAAATCTACAACAATAATTTGCATAACTGTTTGATATATTCAGGAGCATCATGTAATATAATGCCTACTTTAGTTTGTGCAAAATTGAATATTGAACCACAGAAATCTGCGGTTCATATTGTTCAATTAGATCGGACTAAAGTGCAAGTTGTGGGAGAAATTAATTCAATCACCATTATGTTAGCCTCTGATCCCAAGATAGTCCAGAGAATTGATATACTGATTGCAGATATTCCCGAGTTTTATGGATTGATATTGAGTAGGGATTGGTCTACAAAGCTTAATGGTTACATTGCCACTGATTATTTTCACATGTGGCTTCCTTACAAAGGGAAACCAAATCAAACCAAGGTTGAGCGAGAAAAACACATGATGCATACTGTGACAAAATTTGAACAAGCAAATGAACCTGTAGCTTTTAATAACAACATTCTCGGAGGTTATTCTACTGAATCATTCCATGTAAATTTCACAGCACCGCAATCACATTTTTCTGTAAATACTTTTATTTCGCAAATTGAAATTTTTTCACAAACTGATTCTTCAAGAATTCTTAATGTTTCTGATCAATCTATAGATAAACCTGTAGATAAATCTTTATTTTTGTCTTTGTATTTTGATGGATCAAAATCCAATGATGGTGCAGGAGCAAGATGCATTTTAGTTAATCTAGATGGAGAAAAAACTATGCTATCATGTAGATTAGAATTTGAGTGTACGAATAACACTGCAGAATATGAAGCCTTAATCCAAGGGCTTTATAAAGCAATAGGATTGAATGTTAAGTATCTAAAAGTGTATGGTGATTCCGAAATTGTTATCAGACATGTAAGAAACACTATCCATTGTCTTTCAGATCATCTTAAACATTACAAATCTCTTGTGCAAGATCTTACCACTCAATTTTTAGCATTCAACATCTTTTCTATCCCTAGAACTCAAAATACATCAGCTGATTTGTTAGCTAATGTTGCTTCCAAGCTCCTCCCAGCTAAAGATTATAGTCCAAATAGGTTTTCAGTTGAATTAAACTTTAGACCTTCTGTGCCGGATAATGTCACCAATTGGAGAATATTTTATCATGATGAAGATATAGTAAATTTCTTGACTTCAGAAAAATCTTATGATGGCCAAATAATTGATGAAAGTGATCATGATCTTCAAAACACATCAAAAGACAATGAAAATCATATTCCCAAATTTGTAGTCAAACTTGAAGACTTATATGATATCAAAGATAGATTCAAAAAGGTTACTAATGCTAAACTTCAAAGTTCTACTTTGAAGTTTGAATTAGTAAATCTTGGTATTGAGTCTAAACCACAGATTGTTAATTTAGGACTCGAATTAACATTAGAGGAAAGTTCAGCTTTCATCAGACTTCTGAATAAGTACAAAAATGTCTTTGCTTGGAATTATGAAGATTTGAAAACTTATGATACTTCTGTTATCCAACATACTATTCCAATGCTTTCCGATGTAAAGCCAGTACAACAGAAGTTAAGAAAAATTCATCCCAATCTGGAAGGACAAATCAAGTCAGAATTGAACAAACTTTTGAAGGCAAAAATCATTTTTCTTGTAAGACATTCTAATTAGGTCTCCAACATGGTACCTGTCATAAAGAAGAATGGAGATATTAGAATCTGCATTGATTTTAGAAATTTAAACAAGGCATGTCAAAAAGATAACTTCCCATTGCCAACGGTGGAAAAAATACTTCAAAAGGTAGTTGGTTCTGAACTCATGTCCTTTCTTGATGGTTTTTCAGGCTATAACCAAATATTGGTACATCCAGATGATAGGCTAAAAACTACTTTCAAAACCAAATGGGGAACTTATGCTTATCAAAAGATGCCTTTTGGTTTGATAAATGCAGGAGCTACTTTCCAGAGAGCCAAGGGTCTAATTAATAGATCAGTTGTTATCTATCTTGATGACATAAAAATATTTTTTTTAAAAAGAACCAATCATCTGCATGATTTTAAACATATATTTGAAAGATGCAGAAGATATGGTATTTCTTTAAATCTAAAGAAATCCTTCTTTGCTCTCAATGAAGGAAAACTCTTAGGATTTTTTGTGTCAAAATATGGTATATATATTGACCCTGACAGAGTAAAGAAATTTCTGATATTTCTTTACCACATAACAAGAAATCCATGCAATCATTTCTAGGGCAAATCAATTTTGTAAAAAGATTCATTCCTGATTTTTCTCAAATAGTTTTACCTTTGCAGAATATGATTAAGAAAAATTTGGTTTTTGAATGGTTACATAAAGAAAAATAAGCCTTTGATGCAATAAAAAAGGCAATCATTAATGTTTTTGGGAAAAATACTGAGAGGGGGGGTGAATCAGTATTTAGAGCTGACTGAAAAATTTTCACTTTTTGTTTCTCTTAAATCCATACGTTACTTTACTGAACCCAACTCGCATATAAATGTGGATATCCTTAAGAAAACTTGCATATGTCTAGAGATCTTATTATACGTTTAATTCTTTACTTAGATCATTGCATCATTCATATGTTTAGTAAGCAGTAAGCATATGCAGTAATAACAGAATAAACCATCACACATAAGAGACACACATGAACACCAGTATTTAAGGTGGAAACCCAATTCGGGAGAAAACCACGGTTGTTGTCGTCTCTATCTTCAATATTTATTATAAAGAAAACTTCTTACAATTTTGTACTAGCGCAGACTCATACCAGCACGCAGGCACCCACCTGCAGAAAGGTGTTAAGCCCCTATATTAATAGTGTAGTCCCTTATTATGTTAGTCTAACCCCCCTTATCGTTATTTTTGTACCCTGGTAACCCCCATATTGTTATTATTGTCCCCTTACATTATTATTGTTAGGTCAGCTAGGATTACATTGTGGCCCCATGGACTCCTATATATAGAAAGGAGGTTTTGTCATTTGTATCATCCAAGAATTGTTCATTTATGTAATGTATTGGAGGTTTCCCCCTCGAAGTGGCTTATTTCTAAGGCGTTGATATCTCTTTTCTTCTCTTTTTGGAGCTGGTTACACAACAAAAGGCTACAACCTTCTCTCGTTCTCCAGCCACTACTGGAAGGGAGCTCCAACCCCCTGATTTTAACACTAGCTTCTACTGGAAAGATAGTTCCACTTTCATACAAAAGGCTTCAACCCTCAGATCCACCAGATTTCTTCAATTTCTTCATCAGACTTCCGTCAGGTCTTCATCCTTTCTTTTGCTGAGCATCGTAGAGATTCATCATTTCTAGATCATATCCATAGGTGCATCATATATGCAGATATCTCTTAAAGAGATTTATTTATTAACAACCCTTCCACCTGCACTCCCTGTATTATGATCCTCTTCTCCTTATATAGTTTAGCCTTTATCAATACCATGAGTCAAAACCACTCAACCTCTAATGGTATTCCTGGACGGGATCAAAATAGGTAATCCAGTGGGGTCTACCCAAGCCCCAAACAACTTTTCATTGTTTTATTTTCTTGATATGGCAATTAATTAATCTAAGGATTTTTAATATCTCAACCTGAGATTGAGATATTAATCCAATTCCCCCTTTAGTTGTTACAAACATTAACGTGCCGCTGACTTATATAAAAACCCAACAGTAATATATATCCATATAACCTTTTGGGCCCTTCAATAATATTTAATCTTCGATTTGGGGGTGAAGATCTCGGCATAACACAACAACGTATATTAATGTGAAGGGAAATTGGCTCCCACACCCTTAATACACGACATAATACTTTGGGTTAAACCCGCAAACCTCAATACATGCGTATGGGCCCCAACGTTAATGATCGTCTCCATTCGACGATTGTTATCGCGTCGCGCCGCCTCATTTGATCGGATGGATATCGCTCGGCGAAGACGCGCGAACAATAACACGCGATGGCCACCATACTTTGGTTAACCTTCGCGCATCTTCCTCATACGACCACCGTCCGATGGCTTCCCTCTAGGTCGACGGTGCTCAACAATATCACGCAGCATCCTTGGTCGAACAATAACGCCTGATGGCACACAGTGACAAGAGGTTTTGTGGAGTCGTACAGGGACGCGTGTCGCCCGTTCTATGGAATCACTCCCAACCTATTGAATACCGCTTGCCCGTCGAGAGCAGTGCGATGAAAACCGGAAAGCCCCTTCACTGTTTATTCTGCTCGTGGTTCCTCTCCTTCACTCAAGGTTCCATCCATCTTTATTCCGTCATTGCTACCTTTCTCTACAAAAGCATAAATTTGTTTTAATTGTTCTTCCTCCGCGTTATCAGTTCATATAACCATAATACTATTATACAGATCCGATGAAATCCTTATGGACTATTCAACTTGGTTCTTTTGCATTCAACAGGGACACCTTTCTTTGTATTGTCTAACACATGCAGAACGCACTATTACTTTGACTGATAGAGCTTATGTGCCCTGCACACACAGAGCACGTCCGTGGCTCACTCTCCCAACAGGACTTCACATAGAGTTTTAGGGCATTCTGTACGAGAATTGAACCAATCAATACCCAAATACTCTCGTTATTCTCAACCCATCAGAGTATCACTAGAACTCAATCATACACAAGATTTCCTTTATCCTCCATCAGGATGCATACATACACCAAAGTTATTCAAGAAAAGCTTCACACATGATTTAACTCGTCCTTATTTACATCGAATTTCCCATTAAATACAGAGCTTCGTTCAATTCACATTCAGTCATATATTCTTTTGCCGAGCATCGTAGAGATTCATCATTTCTATATCATATCCATAGGTGCATCATATATGTAGATATCTCTTAAAGAGATTTATTTATTAACAACCCTTCCACCTGCACTCTCTGTATTATGATCCTCTTCTCCTTATATAGTTTAGCCTTTATCAATACCATGAGTCAAAACCACTCAACCTCTAATGGTATTCCTGGACGGGATCAAAATAGGTAATCCAGCGGGGTCTACCCAAGCCCCAAACAACTTTTCATTGTTTTATTTTCTTGATCTGGCAATTAATTAATCTAAGGCTTTTTAATATCTCAATCTGAGATTGAGATATTAATACAATTCCCCCTTTAGTTGTTACAAACATTAATGTGTTGCTGACTTATATAAAAACCCAGCAGTAATATATATCCATATAACCTTTCAGGCCCTTCAATAATATTTAATCTTCGACTTGGGGGTGAAGATCTCGGCATAACACAACAACGTATATTGAACCAATAATGTAAAGGGAAATTGGCTCCCACACCCTTAATACACGACATAATACTTAGGATTAAACCCGCAAACCTCAATACATGCATATGGGCCCCAACGTTAACGATCGTCTCCATTCGACGGTTGTTATCGCGTAGCGCCGCCTCATTTGATCGGACGGATATCGCTCGGCAAAGACGCGCGATGGCCACCGTACTTTGGTTAACCTTCACGCATCTTCCTCATACGACCACCGTCTGATGGCTTCCCTCTAGATTGATGGTGCTCAACAATATCACATGGCATCGTTGGTCGAACAATAATGCGCGATGGCGCACAGTGACAAGCGGTTTTGTGGAGTCGTATAGGGACGCGTGTCGCCCGTTCTATGGAATCACTCCCAACCTCTTGAATACTGCTTGCCCGTCGAGAGCAGTGCGATGAAAACTGGAAACCCCCTTCACTGTTTATTCTGCTCATGGTTCCTCTCCTTTGCTCAAGGTTCCATCCGTCTTTATTCCGTCATTGCTACGTTTCTCTAGGAAAGCATAACTTTGTTTTAATTGTTCTTCCTCCGCGTTATCAGTTCATATAACCATAATACTGTTATACAACTCCGATGAAATCCTTATGGACTATTCAACTTGGTTCTTTTGCATTCAACAGGGACACCTTTCTTTGTATTGTCTAACACATGCGGAATACACTATTAGTTTGACTGATAGAGCTTATGTGCCCTACACACACAGAGCACGTCCGTGGCTCACTCTCCCAACAGGACTTCACATAGAGTTTCAGGGCATTCCGTACAAGAATTGAACCAATCAATACCCAAATACTCTCGTTATTATCCACCCATCAGAGTATCACCAGAACTCAATCATACACAGGATTTCCTTTATCCTCCATCAGGATGCATACATACACCGAAGTTATTCAAGAAAAGCTTCACACATGATTTAAATCGTCCTTATTTACATCGAATTTCCCATTAAATATAGAGCTTCGTTCAATTCACATTCAGTCGTATATTTAGCTTGTATAGAACTGCTGATGGTTTTCTGAGTTCTTTATACAGTTTGCATCCTTTGTCAGACAGTTGCCATCAAGGATAATCAATTCAATATACTAGGATACCAGAAATGCCAAAAATAGAACACATGGTATATTGAATATCCCTCTTAGTATCCATAAGAGGGATATGGCTAGATGAACTTGATAGGGACGATCGTTTAGCCATGGCTGAAAAATTATTTAAACTAAATGCTGACAAGAGGTGCCAGCGAGCCGTTGATTCTACCCGACGTGGAAGACAACTGTGACCAACTCAGCGTCTTGCATCATTGCGGGGGCTCTCGAGGTATGGATGTAAATTTTGGCTGGTGCCCCCGCACTCAATCTCTGCCATTCATCTCTTTTGTCCCCGCAGTCAACTCAGTCAACTGCGGAGGCACTTGTCTCGATATCCGGTGCGCTAGTTGTGTCCGCAGGTTGGGCCTTTTGATAGGATCTTTAATTATCAGCGCAGAAATGCCAACAATCTCCTCCTTTGGACTTGATGGAGATACATCATTCTTACATATTTAACACATAGGTTTCTTATCATAGGCAACTCATCAAGTAGGTTTCCATTAAGGACAACTTCATCAAGTAGGTTGCCATCAAGGACAACACATTGCATCATATTGCCAACAATATCCCCCTTTGGACTTGATGGCAACCATGATGGTGTTTGATCACCACAAAATTGATTATAACCATTATTCAAACACCATGATACTCTCCCCCTTTGACATCAAGGGCAAAGGGCGGATCAAAACCAAAACAAGGTTTCTCTTCCCTTGTAGAAAGATGAGCTCTGAGTTTCTGAAGTGTACTGAACTTACCATGTTCCCCCTGTGTTCACGCTGAATCTTCAAACATATTTTTCAATGAAGTATATGACTCTATGACCTTGTCTGTCACCAAGGACTCATACTTACATCAATGATCCAATAAAGTGGATTTACACATGAGACTCAAGTACCCAACCAAGTGGGTTTACACATTTTGACTCAACTACCCAACCAAGTGGGTTTACAAAATTGAAGAAGTCCTTACATAACTGAATATAGCAATTTACATCATAGGTCTCAACATGACCTTTTCATCACATTATAGAAATAACTTATACAATCAAGACCAAAGAATCTCAAGCATGAGATCAGACCATAGCAAATAATTAGAATGCCAACAATGCATCCTTTCCATATGACCAAATCTCCCCCTTAGGTTGTTCATCCTGAACACTTTCAACATCAAATCATCAGGGCATCTTCATAAAAAACATCAGAGAATGAAACAGAATTATGAGAACAGGAACACCACCAGAGATACCAAACAACACTGCAGCTGTGCTGAAGAATGCTGACCCAGAAAAATTTGTCAGTAACCACCCATACGCGGTTTTCTATGTATAAACTCACGTATATACGTGACTGTCCTTCAGGAAATCTGTGTATCCAATTTAATCTTCTGAATTTATGTAGATCTGATCTTCTGAGAGGTAGAGACAACTCCCAGCTTATGTCTGAGATATTCGAATGAGAGAAGAAGGATAGGACAATGTAGTTGTGTTTTCAAGTGTCATCCAACAGTTGTAGCATAAGCACATAAGTAACCAAGCTTTCAGGCTCTTTGCCGCATCAACATGTTCTTCCCAAGAGGAATTATCATACCAGAACAAATTCTTCAATAGAAAATATGTGTCAAATAATCATCCATGTGATCTGTTATCACCAAGATCTTCATTATTTATATTTATTTCATAATCATGATGTACCAAGTGTAGGAATTATGTATAAAAGGTCTCAACCATGTCAAAATTCATCAGCATCAAACTCTGCATGATCTGTCCTTATCTCCAATTCATAATACTTCCATCTCATCCATGTGTGAAAAAAAAATATACTCTTCAGCAAAAAGCAATCAAGGCTTACCCATAATCTCATTATAGGAAACCATGTATCATGTCATCATCATTTGAGCATGAGATTACGAGAACAAAGGAATAAGTAGATACAATGCCATACTTCTTTAGAATTTTCTTAAGATATTTTTCTTGTGATAAGAATATGCCATATGTTTCTTGTTGTACTTGCAAGCCAAGAAAGAATGTTAGTTCCCCAAGTAAAGACATTTCAAATTCTTGCTGCATAGCAGAAGCAAATTTTTGACTCATAGACTCTTCATTGCTTCCAAAAATGATATCATCAACATATACAACCACAATCAATAGTTTATCATTTTCAGTTTTTGTGTATAAGTTGCTATCAGCAGACCCCTTTCTCATTTAACTTGTTTTTGAATATCCATTTAGTGCCAATGACATTTTTGTCATGAGGTCTTGGTACTAATTCCCAAGTGTGATTCTTTTCAATTTGATCAAGCTCTTCATTATGGCTTGAATCCAACATTCATCTTTGCTAGCTTGATTGACATTATGAGGTTCAATAGTGGATAGAAATGCCAGATAGCTAGAAGATCCCACAAGAGTCCTTCTTACTTGTACACCTGATCCCTTTTCTCCCAAAATTTGAGATTCTGGATGATTCTTTTGAACATATCTGGATGGAGCTTTTTCAGATAAATATTCTTCGGGTTCTTCATTGGGTTCACTGTCTATATCATTTCTATATGATGTAGAAGGATATATGTCACCATCATAATGCCAACAATGCATTACTCTCAGCAAAGCTAATGCTCCCCCTGAAACTGTGCTCCTTTCCTTGAGCTGACTCACTGTTTTTCTTATCAGAAAAACATACGCTTTTGTCTCCATGTTCTCCTGGATTCATACATTCTGTAATTGTATTCTGTTGTCACATTAGATGCACTGTTAGAAGTAAACACAACTAGAATTGTTGGCAATATGATGCAGAGTGTTGTCCTTGATGGAAACCTACTTGATAAAGTTGATGGCAACCTACTTGATGAAGTTGTTCTTGATGAAAACTGACTTGTCCTATTTTTTAATGATACAGAGCAGTTCAGATGTAATAGAGAAAAGCAAAGTTGCAGAGAAAAAAGGTAAAGACAAGAGTAGCACCTAAACTATCAATTGACAAAATAGACAGAGAACAGATTGTTGATGGGCCGTAGCCAAGTATTGCAGAGGAGAATTAATTTTTGTTATGGGCGAAGTATTTTTGCAGAAGGAATGAAGAAAATTGAATAAAACAGCCAAAGACTTTAAATGTATGAAAAGGGAGGACAAGTGGTCCCCACCACTTTAGCGCAAATCACAAAAACACAATTTTTGAAGTTTAAATGTCTTGTTGATGTGGATATTTGCGATGTGCTATCGTCGCACCATCACAACATCACATATTATAATCATCGCCCTCCGCCGTTGCAAGTTCCGTTGATTGTTTGCGATGTGTGATTATCGCGCCATCGCATATCGCACCATCGCATATTACAAAGTGTTATGCCATATGTTTGATCGCCAATTTGCGATGCGATCCCATCGCAAATCGCAAATGTTAACTTTGCGCATTTTTGTTTGATCGCGCCATCACATATCGCACATCGCAAATGGCCGACTGTGATGTGGGATCGGGGTCAAAGAATGAAATCCAGTTTTTTTGAAGATTGAAGTCCGGGTTAAAATTTCATTGAAATTTGATTAAAAGTAATGTTACGGGGGCAATGTAAAGTTTTAAAATAACCATTGGGGTTATAGTTATAATATTATATGGCGGAGATAAAAGACTACCTTTGGGACGATTCATGCATGGAAGAGCGAAGGTTGGGGTTTCAATCTGGATTGGCTCGATTTTTAATACGCTGGATTATCTATTTTGACCCCGTTCAAGAATACCATTAGCGGTTCGTGGTTTTGACTCATGGTTTTACTAAAGGCGAAACTATATAAGGAGAAGAGAAATAGAGAACGGTGGGTGTGTGTGGAGGGATCATAAATAAATAAAATCTCTTTAAGAGATATCTGCATGATCGAACTCTGTTGTCTGTTAACGCTGAATCTATGATGCACCTATGGAGTTGATCGAGGAAGTGATAAAGCTCTATGAAGATCAACAAAGAAATGATGAAGACCTGGCGCAAGTCTAAAATGAAGAAATTTGGATCTGGGTTGTTTGAACACTGATTATGCTGTTGGTTGATTACAATTAAAGATTAGTGGTTGGTTGGTTGATTGGTTATTATTCAATGAATGAATTGAATGGGTTATAAGGTTCAGTTTGATGTATGTGTGGAATGGGTCGAGTCTGAAAATATGATGAGGAGAGGTCTGCAAGGTATGTTGTGTGAAAGCTGTTGGATCCTGTGTGAAAATTGATGAAACGTGGTCCATGGTGGTGTTGAGGGTCGAAGCCTTCAGTGAGAGGGTTGTAGCTCCCTTCCAGTGGTAGCTGGTAAACGAGAGCAGGGGGTAGTAGCTCCCTTCCAGGAGAGGCTGGTAAACGAGAGCAGAGGGTAGTAGCTCCCTTCCAGGAGAGGCTGGTAAACGAGAGCAGGGGGTTGTAGCTCCCTTCCAGGAGAGGCTGGTAAATGAGAGAAGGTTGTAGCCTTCTGCGGGTGGATGCCTGCGTGCTGGTATGAGTCTGCGCCAGTACATGGTTGTAAGAAGTTTTCTTTATAATAAATATTGAAGACAAAGACAACGACAGTGGTGGTTTTCTCCCGAATTGGGTTTCCACCTTAAATACTGGTGTTCATGTGTGTTGCTTATGTGTGATGGTTTATTCTGTTATTTCTGCACATGCTTACTACTTACTAAACATCTGATGAATGAATGATGCAATGATCTAAGTTAAGAATTAAATGTATAATAAGATCTCTGGACATATGAATGTTTTCTTAAGGATATCCACAGTTATATGTGAGTTGGTTTCAGTAAAGTAACGTATGGGTTTAAGAGAAACAAAAAGTGAAATTTTTTTCAGTCAGCTCTAAATACTGATTCACCCCCCCCCTCTCAGTATTTTTCCCAACAATTGGTATCAGAGCAGGTCCTTCTGAAAAAGCTTAGCCGCTAGAAGGAAGATCAAGCAAGATGAGAAATCAAGAAGGAATAGCATCTATTAGGCCTCTGCTCTTTAACGAAAACAATTTAATCTTCTGGAAAACAAGGATGAGATCCTATCTTTAGTCTCTGGGAGCAGATGTATGGGCCATTGTTGAAGGAGGATATCAATATCCAGCCGCAGTACCAACAGATCCGACGAAAAAGAAGAATTATGAATCAAATGCAAAGGCGGTCAATGCTCTAACGAGAAGTTTAACTAAATATGAATTTGTCAAAGTCATGTAGCTGAATACAGCAAAGGAAATATGGGACAAAATCATTCTAAGTTATGAAGGTGATGCAAAGGTAAAAAGTGCAAAACTTCAAACTCTCAAAATTGAATATGAAAATTTGAAGATTCATAGTGATGAGAGTATTGCCAATTTATTTTTATGTCTTGATGATGTTGTAAATCGTATGATAAATCTGGGAGAAAAAATAACCGAATCTACTTTGGTTGAGAAAATTTTAAGATCTCTAACGGCAAAATTTGAGTCAAAAGTTTCTGCTCTTGAAGAAAAACAGGATCTTCAAAATCTTACTGTGGTGCAACTTCATGGCATACTAACTGCATATGAAATGAGAAGAGGAGGACCATATGAAGTCAAAGAAGCAGTATTTAGAACTTCTACAAAAGGGAAGGAAGTACAAAAAACAGAAGGATCAAGATATATCTCAGAAGAAGATGAGATAAAATTTGTAAAGAAACTTCAACTTGGCACAGGACGGTTCAGAGGTAAGCTTCCTTTCAAATGTTTTGATTGTGGAAGAGTTGGTCATTATGTTGCTAAGTGTCCTCATAAAGAAACACATAAAAAGGGGAAGGAAGTAGTAAGAAGGAATAAGAATCATTATAGCACTAGAAAAAGTTACTATACTCATGAATACAATGATGGGTTATCTGATAGTGAGGAAGAATGTGAACAAGATCTTAGAATTCTCATGGCATTTGAAAAAGAATCTAGAGAAGAAAAGGATACTTTTGTGGATGCTCTAGAGGACAATTATTTTCTTGAAGAAAACAATCAACTCAAAATACGCTTAGAAGAAAGTAAAATACTCTTAGAAGAAAGGAAAATAACCATAGAAACTCTGGAAAAGCAGTTTGAAGAAGCGAAGAAACACAATGAGAAATTAGAATGTGAAGTGGTAAGTCTAAGAAAATAACTTGAGAAAGTAAAGACTCTGAATCTTAGATTTGCTAAAGGATCTGAAACCTTAGATGAGATTATCAAGGTACAACGTTCTCCTCTTATAAAGACAGGTCTTGGATATATCGGAGAATCTTCTCAGGCTTCAGCACCAAATTATCTAAAAGCAGCTACAGCCAGTATACAACATTCTGCCACTCAGCAAGGGAATAAAGAATATTTATAGGTAAGGCATGACCATCTCAATTCCAAGAAAACTAACAGGAATACCTTTCAAAGAAATACCAATCAACAGGTAAATTCAAGTAGAAGATTTCATGATCGCATAAATTTCTTCTTCAATGGACAATGTTTCTCATGTCACAATTTTGGTCATAAAGTTGTTCAATGTGTTGCATATAAAACCATCATGACAAGAGAAGCAAGAAAGAAAAGGATTGATATTGAAACAAACAAGAATAACTATAACAACTTTTCTCCTCTTCTGAATGAAGTTGAATGTGCTTATTGCAATAACTTTGGCCATGAAGAATCTGAATGTAGGAGCAAAGTTCAGCCAAAAGAGCATTTTCCTTCAAGCTCCAAAGTATGGAAAAAGAAGGAATTACAGGTTGAAAACTGTGGCATAGCGTTATTTGCAGAAGGTGAAGAAAATCAATGGTACATTGATAGTGGATGCTCAAGACACATGACAGGTGACAAAAACAAACTTCTTGCATATAGTGCTCTAGAAAAGGAAAAGAAGGTCACCTTTGGAAATGATACTCCTGCGGTAATTAAGGGAAAAGGGTCTGTGTTTCTAAAAGAAAAGGTGAAAGCTAATGATGTGATGTATGTGGATGGATTAAGGCATAACCTGTTAAGTGTAAGTCAAATGTGTGATCAAGGAACTGAAGTTGTTTTTAGTTCAAAATAATGTGTGGTACGTGATCTTGATACAGGTAAAACAATTATAAAGGGAAAAAGAACTCCAAGCAATCTGTATGTATTGAAGAACTGCAAAGATCAATGTTACTTGAGTAAATCTTTAGAAAACTGACTATGGCATAGAAGGTTGGGGCATTTGAGCTTCTCTCATATCAACAAATCAAGCAGACTTAAAGCAGTTCGTGATCTTCCCACTATTACTCCACCCGAAAATATCATATGAAAATCTTGCCAATTTGGTAAGAAAACTAGAGTACAGTTTAATGCCAAGGAAGGAACATCAAGTAAGCCTATTGAACTTATTCATACTGACATATGTGGACATGTGAGGAAAAAGTCACCACGTGGTGAACAATACTATATCTTATTTATTGATTATTTCTCTAGAATGTGTTGGATTGGGTTGCTTAAACACAAAGATGAAGCATTTGAGAAATTTCAGACCTTCAAAGCACTAGTTGAAAATGAATTAGATCTGAAAATCAAGTGTCTTAGATCTGATCGAGGAGGATAATATACATAAGATGAATTCCTTGAATTTTGTGAACAACATGGCATAAAAAGACAGTTTTCTGTAGCTGGCACTCCACAACAAAATGCGTAGCAGAAAGAATGAATAGAAAAGTTCAACAAATGGCTAGAGCTATGCTTGATGATTCCGGAACACCTGACACATTTTGGGGAGAAGCAGCACATACAGCAGTAAATATTCTTAACAAGGCACATGTTCGAGTAAATAGTGATAAAACTCCATATGAACTCTGGTATGGTAATCCTCCCACTGTGAAGCATTTTAGAGTTTTTGGAAGCAGATGTTTTATCAAAAATAATGATGAAAAACTTGGCAAGTTTGAATCCAAAGCAGATGAAGGAATACTTCTTGGCTACTCCTCTAGGAGTAGAGAATATAAATGTTACAATAAAAGACTTCGGAAGATTGTTGAATGTATTGATGTTGTTATTGATGAGTCTCCTGCAGCCCCAAAAGAAGAAAAACAAACAAAAAATGAAGACGATGGTGACATATATCCTCCTACATCAAATAGCAATGATATAGATAGTGAACCCAATGAAGAACCTGAAGATGAGTTATCTGAAAAAGCTCCATCCAGATATGTTCAAAAGAATCATCCAGAATCTCAAATTTTGGGAGATAAGGGATCAGGTGTACAAACAAGAAGGACTCTTGTGGGATCTTCTAGCTATCTGGCATTTCTATCCACTATTGAACTTCACAATGTCAATCAAGCTAGCAAAGATGAATGTTAGATTCAAGCCATGAATGAAGAGCTTGATCAAATTGAAAAGAATCACACTTGGGAATTAGTACCAAGACCTCATGACAAAAATGTCATTGGAACTAAATGGATATTCAAAAACAAGTTAAATGAGAATGGGGAGGTTATAAGAAATAAAGCTAGACTTGTCTGCAAGGGGTATGCTCAACAATAAGGTATAGACTTTGAAGAAACTTTTTCTCCTGTAGCTAGACTTGAAGCCATAAGAATGTTTCTTGCTTTTTCAAGCTTCCAACAAATCAAAGTTTATCAAATGGATGTTAAATTTGCGTTTCTCAATGGTGATCTAGAAGAAGAAGTTTGTATAGAACAACCAGAAGGATTCATTTTAGGAAATGATGAAAAACTTGTTTGTATACTTAAAAAGGCTCTATATGGTCTCAAACAAGCTCCAAGGGCATGGTATTATCGTCTTAACAAATATCTTCATCAACAAGGATTTTCAAAGGGGTATGCTGATAGCAATTTATACACAAAAACTGAAAATGATAAACTATTGATTGTGGTTGTATATGTTGATGATATCATTTTTGGAAGCAATGAAGAATCTATGAGTCAAAAATTTGCTTCTGCTATGCAGCAAGAATTTGAAATGTCTTTACTTGGGGAACTAACATTCTTTCTTGGCTTGCAAGTGCATCAAACTACAGATGTCATATTCTTATCACAAGAAAAATACCTTAAGCAAATTCTGAAGAAGTATGGCATGGAAGAGTGCAAACCTGTAAGTACACCAATGATAACCGGATGTAATCTCAGTTCTCATGATGATTCTCCCACGGTGAATCAACCAGAATACAGATCCATGATAGGAAGTCTACTTTATCTCACTGGGACTAGACCGGACATTATGCATGCAGTTGGGATTGTTGGACGATTCCAAGCTAATCCAAAAGAGTCTCACCTTCAGGCTGTCAAAAGAATATTCAAATATCTACAAGGAACTCAAGACTTTGGACTATGGTATCCAAAGAATGCTGATCTCACTCTTCATGCTTACAATGATGCAGATTGGGCTAGAAATGTTGATGATCGGAAAAGCACTAGTGGTGGTGCATTCTATATGGGGCCCCGGTTAGTATCTTGGTTTAGCAAGAAGCAAAACTCTATTGCCTTATCTACAGCAGAAGCAGAATATGTGGCTGCCGCATCATGTTGCACTCAACTTCTTTGGATGATGCAAACCTTACAAGACATTCAAATCAAATGTTCACCTCCTATCTCCATTATGTGTGATAATACAAGTGCCATCAGTATCTCAAAGAATTCTGTTATGCATTCCAAGACCAAGCACATTCCCATCAAGTATCACTTCTTACGTGAACAAGTGCTTGAACAAAAGGTGAAGTTGGAGTATGTTCCCTCCAAAGAACAAGTTGCTGATATATTTACCAAACCTCTACCCAGGGAAGCATTCGAATATCTCAGACAGAAGCTGGGAGTAGTCTCTGCCATGCAAAAGATCAGATCTGCTTAAATGCAGAAGATTGAATTGGATATGCGGATTTCATGAAAGATAGTCGCATATATACGCGATTTTATACAAAGAAAACCGCGTATTGGTGGTTGCTGACAAATTTTTTCTGGGTCAGCATTCTTCAGCACAGCTATGGCGCTGTTGGGTATCTCTGGTGATGTTTCAGCTCTCATATTTCTGTTTCATTCTCTGATATTTGATGAAGATGCCTTGATGGTTTTCTGATTGAAAGTGTTCAGGATGCACAAGCTAAGGGGGAGATGAAGGAGTGAAATGGCTCAAGATCAGGTGTACAAGTTCAGGGGGAGCATTAGCCTTGCTGAGAATAATGAATTGTTGGCATTATGATGGTTCTGAAATATGATCTCTCTCTTGAGGTCTTTTTGGTATTTGGTACAAAAGTTCATTGTTGTAATTTGATGAAAAGGTCATGATGATGAGACCCATGATGTAAAATTGTATTTTTCAGTCATGAAAGGACTTGATCAAATTTGTAAACCCACTTGGTTGGGTACTTGAGTCACATATGTAAATCCACTTGGTTGGATCATTTATGTAAGTATGAGTCCTTGGTGATAGGAAAGGTCATAGAGTCATGTACTTCATTGAAAAATATGTTTGAAGATTCAGCGTGAACTCAGGGGGAGCATGGTAACTTCAGTGCACATCAGATCTATAGAGCTCTTCTTTCTACATGAGGAGAAAAACCATGTTTTGGTTTTGATCCGCCCTTTTCCCTTGATGTCAAAGGGGGAGAGTATCATGGTGTTTGAATAATGGTTATAATCAATGTATCTATCTGTTGTGATGATCAAACACCATCATGGTTTCCATCAAGTCCAAAGGGGGAGATTGTTGGCAATATGATGCAGAGTGTTTTCCTTGATGGCAACCTACTTGATAAAGTTGATGGCAACCTACTTGATGAAGTTGTTCTTGATGAAAACTGACTTGTCCTATTTGTTAATGATACAGAGCAGTTTAGATGTAATAGAGAAAAGAAAAGTTGCAGAGAACAAAGGTAAAGACAAGAGTAGCACCTAAACTATCAATTGGAAAAATAAACAGAGAACAGATTTTTGATGGGCCGCAACCAAGTATTGCAGAGGAGAATTAATTTTTGTTATGGGCGAAGTATTTTTGCAGAAGGAATGAAGAAAATTGAATAAAACAACCAAAGACTTTAAATGTCTGAAAAGGGAGGACAAGTGGTCCCCACCACTTTAGCGCAAATCGCAAAATCACAAGTTTTGAAGTTTAAATGTCTTGTTGATGTGGATATTTGCGATGTGCGATCATCGCACCATTGCAACATCGCATATTATAATCATCGCCCTCCGGCATCGCAAGTTCCGTTGATTTTTTACGATGTGTGATTATCGCGCCATCGCATATCGCACCATCGCATATTACAAAGTGTTCCGCCATATGTTTGATCTCAATTTGCGATGCGATCCCATCGCAAATCGCAAATGTTAACTTTGCGCATTTTTGTTTGATCGTGCCATCGCATATCGCACATCGAAAATGGCCGACTGCGATGTGGGCCCGGGGTCAAAGAATGAAATCCAGTTTGTTTGAAGATTGAAGTCCGTGTTGAAAGTTCATTGAAATTTGATTAAAAGTAATGTTACGGGGGCAGTGTAAAGTTTTAAAATAACCATTGGGGTTATAGTTATAATATTATTATATATGGCGGAGATAAAAGACTACCTTTGGGACGATTCATGCATGGAAGAACGAAGGTTGGGGTTTCAATTTGGATTGGCTCGATTTTTAATACGCTGGATTATCTATTTTGACCCCGTTTAGGAATACCATTAGCGATTCGTGGTTTTGACTCATGGTTTTACTAAAGGCGAAACTATATAAGGAGAAGAGAAATAGAGAACGGTGGGTGTGTGTGGAGGGATCGTAAATAAATAAATCTCTTTAAGAGATATCTGCATGATCGAACTTTGTTGTCTGTTAACGCTAAATCTATGATGCACCTATGGATTTGATCGAGGAAGTGATAAAGCTCTATGAAGATCAGCAAAGAAATGATGAAGACCTGGCGCAAGTCTAAAATGAAGAAATTTGGATCTGAGTTGTTTGAACACTGATTATGCTATTGGTTGATTACAATTAAAGATCAGTGGTTGGTTGGTTGATTGGTTATGATTCAATGAATGAATTGAATGAGTTATAAGGTTCAGTTTGATGTATGTGTGGAATGGGTCGAGTCTGAAAATCTGATGAGGAGAGGCCTGCAAAGTATGTTGTGTGAAAGTTGTTGGATCCTGTGTGAAAATTGATGAAACGTGGTCCATGGTGGTGCTGAGGGTCGAAGCCTTCAGTGAGGGGGTTGTAGCTGCCTTCCAGTGGTAGCTGGTAAACGAGAGCAGGGGGTAGCAGCTCCCTTCCAGGAGAGGCTAGTAAACGAGAACAGGGGGTAGTAGCTCCCTTCCAGGAGAGGTTGGTAAACAAGAGCAGGGGGTTGTAGCTCCCTTCCAAGAGAGGCTGGTAAACGAGAGAAGGTTGTAGCCTTCTACAGGTGGATGCCTGCGTGCTGGTATGAGTTTGTGCCAATACATGGTTGTAAGAAGTTTTCTTTATAATAAATATTGAAGACAAAGATGACGGCAGCGGTGGTTTTCTCCCGAATTGGGTTTCCACCTTAAATACTGGTGTTCATGTGTGTTATTTATGTGTGATGGTTTATTCTGTTATTTATGCACATGCTTACTGCTTACTAAACATCTGATGAATGAATGATGCAATGATCTAAGTTAAAAATTATATGTATAATAAGATCTCTGGACATATGCAAGTTTTCTTAAGGATATCCACAGTTATATGTGAGTTGGTTTCAGTAAAGTAACGTATGAGTTTAATAGAAACAAAAAGTGAAAAGTTTTTTAGTTAGCTCTAAATACTAATTCACCCCCCCCCCCCCTCTCAGTATTTTTCCCAACAAGAATTACCAAACCAACCATGGGAATCATCATACATTGCTCCCCCTGTGATGATACATTACTGATTCCTATAATGTATCTCACATCATTCCTGCAGTCATTATGAGAAGTAAGCTATAGAAGCGGATGACTGCATTAGGGTCAATATTCCCTACGTTTTTTATCGGTCCTCCTTCTTTTTCCAGCTTTGCTTGAAATTTCTTATTGTGTGCTGGACATTATCCATTTTCTCAGATCTATTCATCCTGCATTCCTTTTCTACATGTCCATACTTGTTACAAGAATAACATCTTATGTGACCAGAGAAGTAAGCATAGGGATCATAATGTTTTTTTCTATTCTTTCTTCTATTGCAATCAGCTGCTTTATGACCAAACTTGCTGCATGAAAAACAATATCCCTTAAAGAAACCTGGGTACCTTTCTATGTGGAATCTGTTTGTTTGTGACTGAAACAATCTGCTTCTACAATTGGCTACAACATGCCCATAATTATGACACTTAAAGCATTCAAAATTATTGAATGATTTCCTTTGAGAGTTCATGATTGTCGGTTGATCTTTTGTTTCTTTCAATACTTTAGGTTTTGCTTTGATATCCTTTGAATCTTTAGCACTTTCTTGTGAACTAGATTCTCCTTTAACAGTTTCATGAAAACCAAGACCAAAGTTAACAGAAGGAGAACTTTGACTACTAAGAATATTATCCAGAATCATAGTACTATCTTGAAACCTCAAGAGTTTATCCTTTTCCTCTAATTTACCTTTTAAAATGTTTACCTCAACCTCCAATCTTTGGCATTGCTTCTTCATATTTTCTTCGACCCTTTTTCTTTCTTCTACTTGATCATTCAATTTTAGAATTTCTTCTTTCAACCCATTTTCTTGTTCTTCAAATGTTTGTAGAAGTTTTTCATTCTTCCTTTTTGATGCTTCGAGATCTGCTTTCAGAGAGATGATTTCTGCTTCAAGTCCTTCACTGTGATTGGTTACTTCATCGTACAACCTTTGATACTTGTTTATCTGTCCATTCATTCTAGAGATAATATCTTTGTAGATAGATTCTCTCTCATTAAATATTCTTTGTCGATTTTCAAATTTAATCTTGAGAGCTTCTTCTACATCCATAACATTACTTTCACCATCTTCACCATTGCATGCACAAGAAAGTGAATCACAAGAACAACAATCAATACCTGTTTCATCTTCTTCATTTTCTGCGGCACATATTTTCTGAGATATCTCCTTTCTTTGAGTAGCCTTCTTCTTTTTCTTCCTTCCCATTGTGATGGATCTCCTTCAAGCGATCAAGCTCCTTCAGAAGGACCTTCTCTGATACCAATTGTTGGGAAAAATACTGAGAGGGGGGGTGAATCAGTAGTTAGAGCTGACTGAAAACTTTTCACTTTTTGTTTCTCTTAAATCCATACATTACTTTACTAAACCCAACTCGAATATAAATGTTGATATCCTTAAGAAAACTTGCATATGTCCAGAGATCTTATTATACGTTTAATTCTTTACTTAGATCATTGCATCATTCATATGTTTAGTAAGCAGTAAGCATATGCAATAATAACAGAATAAACCATCACACATAAGAAACACACATGAACACCAGTATTTAAGGTGGAAACCCAATTTGGGAGAAAACCACCGCTGTTGTCATCTTTGTCTTCAATATTTATTATAAAGAAAAATTCTTACAATTTTGTACTGGCGCAGACTCATACCAGCACGCAGGCACCCACTTGCAGAAAGGCTACAACCTTCTCTCGTTCTCCAGCCACTTCTGGAAGGGAGCTCCAACCCCCTGATTTTAACACTAGCTTCTACTGGTAGGATACTTCCACTTTCATGCAGAAGGCTTCAACCCTCAGATCCACCAGATTTCTTCAATTTCTTCATCAGACTTCCGTTAGGTCTTCATCCTTTCTTTTGCCGATCATCGTAGATATTTATCATTTCTAGATCATATCCATAGGTGCATCATATATGCAGATATCTCTTAAAGAGATTTATTTATTAAAAACCCTTCCACCTACACTCCCTGTATTATGATCCTCTTCTCCTTATATATTTTAGCTTTTATCAATACCATGAGTCAAAACCGCTCAACCGCTAATGGTATTCCTGGACGGGATCAAAATAGGTAATCCAGCGGGGTCTACCCAAGCCCCAAACAAATTTTCATTGTTTTATTTTCTTGATATGGAAATTAATTAATCTAAGGCTTTTTAATATCTCAATCTGAGATTGAGATATTAATCCAATTCCCCCTTTAGTTGTTACAAAAATTAACGTGCCGCTGACTTATATAAAAACCTAGCATTAATATATATCCATATAACCTTTCGGGCCCTTCAATAATATTTAATCTTCGACTTGGGGGTGAAGATCTCAGCATAACACAACAACGTATATTGAACCAATAATGTAAAGGGAAATCGGGTCCCACACCCTTAATACACGACATAATACTTTGGGTTAAACCCGCAAACCTCAATACATGCGTATGGGCCCCAACGTTAACGGTCGTCTCCATTCGACGGTTGTTATCGCGTAGCGCCGCCCCATTTGATCGGACAGATATCGCTCAGTGAAGACGCACGAACAATAACGCGCGATGGCCGCCGTACTTTGGTTAACCTTCGCGCATCTTCCTCATACGACCACCGTCTGATGGCTTCCCTCCAGATCGACGGTACTCAACAATATCGCGCGTCATCCTTGGTTGAACAATAACGCGCGATGGCGCGCAGTGACAAACGATTTTGTGGAGTCATACAAGGACGCGTGTCGCCCATTCTATGGAATCGCTCCCAAACTCTTGAATACCACTTGCCCGTCGAGAGCGGTGCGATGAAAACCTGAAACCCCCTTCATTGTTTATTCTGCTCGTGGTTCCTCTCCTTCGCTCAAGGTTTCGTCCGTATTTATTCTGTCATTGCTACATTTCTCTACGAAAGCATAACTTTGTTTTAATTGTTCTTCCTCCGCGTTATCAGTTCATATAACCATAATACGGTTATATAGCTCTGATGAAATCCTTATGGACTATTCGACTCGGTTCTTTTGCATTCAACAGGGACACCTTTCTTTGTATTGTCTAACACATGCGGAACACAGTATTACTTTGACCGATAGAGCTTATGTGCCCTACACACACAGAGCACGTCCGTGGCTCACTCTCCCAACAGGAATTCACACAGAGTTTCAGGGCATTCCGTACGAGAATTGAACCAATCAATACCCAAATACTCTCGGTATTCTCCACCCATCAGAGTATCACCAGAACTCAATCATACACAGGATTTCCTTTATCCTCCATCAGGATGCATACATACACCTAAGTTATTCAAGAAAAGCTTCACACATGATTTAACTCGTCCTTATTTACATCGAATTTCCCATTAAATACAGAGCTTCGTTCAATTCACATTCAGTCGTATATTCAGCTTGTATAGAACTGCTGATGGTTTTCTGAGTTCTTTATACAGTCTGCATCCTTTGTCAGAGAGTTTCCATCAAGGATAATCAATTCAATATACTAGGATACCAGAAATGCCAACAATAGAACACATGGTATATTGAATATCCCTCTCAGTATCCATAAGAGGGATATGGCTAGATGAACCTAATAGGGACGATCGTTTAGCCATGGCTGAAAAATTCTTTAAACTAAATGCAGACAAGACGTGCCAGCGAGCCGTTGATTCTACCCAACGTGGAAGACAGTTGTGACCAACTCAGCGTCTTGCGTCACTGCGGGGGCTCTCGAGGTACGGATGTAAATTTTGGCTGGTGCCCCGCACTCAATCTCTGCCATTCATCTCTGTTGTCCCCACAGTCAACTCGGTCAACTGCGGAGGCACTTGTCTCGATATTCGGTGCGCTAGTTGTGTCCGCGGGTTGGGCCTTTTGATAGGATCTTTAATTATCAGCGCAAAAATGCCAACAATCTCCTCCTTTGGAGTTTATGGAGATACATCATTCTTACATCTTTAACACATAGGTTGCTTATCATAGGCAAATCATCAAGTAGATTTCCATCAAGGACAACTTCATCAAGTAGGTTGCCATCAAGGACAACACATTGCATCATATTGCCAACAAATGCACCTACATTGAATACTCCTGATTTTTCTAAAAAAATTATTCTGTATACCTTGGCTACTGAAACATCTTATGCTGTTGTTTTAACACAGCTCAATGATCAACAAATAGAAGCACCAATTTCTTTCTTTAGCTCAAATCTGCAAGGTGTTGAGTTTAATTATTCTGATGTAGAAAAACAAGCCTTCACCGTGTTTAAATAAATCAAACATTTTAGACCTTTTCTCCTAAAGACACATACAAAAATTATTGTCCCATTCTCCACAGTAAGACAATTGTTAATTCAAAAAGAAGTAGGAGAAAAGAGAGCTAATTGGGTAACAGCTTTGCAAGAGTATGATATTGATATTAAGCCAACCAAGATTGTTAGAGGACAAGGTTTTTGCAAATTGTTAGCAGGAGCTCAAAACATACCCGAACATCAATATCAAGCTAATTTCATTCAAGAAAATCAAATAAGTGTTATAGATTCTTAATCTCAATATGATGATCTGATCTTTTACTTGAAAAATGGGTATGCTTATTCTAATCTTAGCTATAAGAACAAGCATGCTTTAAGATTAAAGGCTGAACATTATGAAATTATTGATGATGTGTTATTCAAAAGAAATTATGATTCAATTCTATTAATATGCCTTGAAAAAACTGAAGCAAAAAAGGTATTGTAGGAATTACATGATGGACCAGCAGGTGGACATTTTGGAGATGATACCACAACTCACAAAATCATCCATGTTGGATATTATTGGCCTACCCTTTTCAAAGATACACATGATTATGTAAGGAAATGTGAGGTTTGTCAAACTGCTAGTGGAAGACAAAAGAAACCAGCTTTTCCTCTACAACCAGTAAAAAATGAGCAACCATTTGAGCAATGGGGGCTTGATATTATTGGAGAAATAGTACCACACTCTTCCAAAAAACACAGATACATCCTTACAGCAGCAGATTATTTCACAAAGTGGGTAGAAGCAATTCCTTTAAAGGTAGCCAATTATGATGCAATCATTGAATTCATTGATCAATTCATCATTACTAGGTTTGGTGTACCTAATGCTCTTGTTTTTTATAATGTGTCTTATTTCTCTGGAAATAGTATAATGGAATTTGCAATTAAAAGAGGTTTCAAATTAAAATATTCAGCAAATTATTATCCACAAGGTAATGGTTTAGTTGAATCTACTATTAAAAATCTCATCAAAATCATAAAAAAGACCATTGATCATAATCAAAAGAATTGGCATAAGTCTTTAATTTTTTCACTATGGGCTGATCGTATTACTCATAAAGCTTCAATAGGTACTTCACCTTTTAATCTAGTCTATGGAAAAGAAGTTGTGATACCATCTAATCTAGTTCTTCCATCATTAGCCCTAGTTCAATTTATTGAAGAGAATCCTTCATCATCTATTCAGTTGAGATTTGATCAAATTATTAAGTTAGAAGAAGATAGAGAGAAAGCAAAAAGCATTCATGCTAAACACCAATAGCTGGTAAAATATTCTTTTGATTCAAGTTCCACCGGATGCAAAACTTTTCAACTTGGTGATCTTGTTCTGAAATGGGATAAAGCACACGAAGATAAAGGTAAGCATACCAAATTTCAAAAGATGTGGCTTGGACCATTTCAGATTGCTGAAAAGATAGGCTCATATACATTCATACTACAAGATTTAACAGGAAAGAGAGAATCTCTTCCTGTGAATGGGCTTGTCTTGAAAATATTCTTTTCTTAAGAAGGTAACCCCTTCTTACCTGTACATATTCCTTTCTGCAATTTTGTTTATTTTGCAAATAAGGTTGTTAATAGTCTTTAATTAGCTTTTTACTATTTGAAAATATCTTCAAGAAAATATTATAAATACTTATTTTATGTAAATAAGAATTTTTAAGGGAATGATTACAATTTTTTGGGCATTTAAAATAAAATATTAAACTTTGAAAATTTGTTTAAAAACATTTGCAAAATCTTTTGAAACCTTGAGAAAATGGTAAATCATTATAATTTATTGAGCAGAGAAAGGTTATCCATAAAAATTAAAGACTTTTTCAAGCTTTGGCATTCAAAACTCTAAAATTTTCATCCATTGATTCTTAAGGAGAAAAATCAGTTTTAAGGTTCTAATTTTTTAGAATGTAATTCTAAGAAATTATATGTAAAAATTAAGAGATAAGAGGTCTCATCACGAGCCTGCTTACTATGATCATAAGAAGTAATAAAACTGACATTACCAACACTGCATACCAAAACAGGGTAATGGCTTATAATTATAAGACAAGGGGTCTCATCACGAGCCAACTTGTTTAGTTTCATTACAACTAGTGAATGGCATTGTTATTAACTGGCTACCAAACCAGAACAATGGCTTTTAAATTAAAAAATAAATAAATAAAAGAGAAAAACATGAGATAAAATGTCTTATGAATTTATCTTTTAAAGAGTCATAATCTTAGTTGGATGGGACAATGAATGATTGATGGTTAAAAGGTAACCCTGTCGAGACTATAAACGTTTGCTGGCAGCAGAGGCAATACCTATGACAATAGAGTATACTACAAAAGCTAAAATTGGAAAGGCCCCTTACTTCATTATTATCAACCAATGAAGGCTTAAGAAAACCCAAAAATGTTTTTATTCTTGAGAAATTATAAAGAAATTGTAAGTGATTTTAATTCTTTTTTAGAGTTAGATTTTATTTAAATTTCTCTAAGATAGTTTTCATTATCTTTAAAACTTTTTACTTACTAAAAGTATAGTGTTCATTTTATTTTTTTAGAGATAATTATTTCTTCCAGTGAATAGCCAATTGTTGTACGGTACAAAAACCCTCCCCATTTCAAAATTTTATAATAAAGTTTGTTTAGAAATAGGTCCCCTTTCTTTTTCGATAAAATAAAAGACTTTGAGGAAATCCGATTATTTTATATAAAACAATAAAAAATTCATTGTTTAAAAGTCATATATCACATATTTCATATATCAAATACAAGTGAACAAATGTGACATTGAATTTTTCTGATCCGATGAACTATCAAGTCTTATATCGTATCGGTACAAAGCATAGAAGTATTCATGTTAAAAAGCCTGATGCGATAAAGTAAATTGCAATCACAAATCGGTAGGGTATTAAAGGTTTCAATTTTGTTTTAAAAAACTCCGATGTGATGTAACCTATCGCAATCGCATTCGGAAGAGGATACCCTTCATTCGGTCTATTGTAAAACTCCGATGCGATGTGATTTATCGCAATCGCATTTTGGAGAAGCAACATCACATTTACTTGATTTGTAAAATCCCGATGCGATGGACCCCACCTTCATCGCAATCACAAATTGGAAGAAAATATGATATGTCATTTAATTTCCTTTTGAAACCTCCGATGTGATGGACCCCATCATCATCGCAATCGCAAATCGGAGAAAATCATGTACAACTTAATTCCTTTGGAAATATCGGATGCGATATACCATCATCGCAATTGAAAATCGAAGGAAAATATGAGATGTTATTTGATTCCCTTTCGAAACCTCCGATGCGATGAATATTTAGTCTTTGTTTATCGCCGTTTGCATTGTGTTAGCACTCAAATCTACCTTAGGCTGAAATAAGGTAAAACTCAAGGCAACATCAAACCACGCTCAGCCTCGTAGCTAGCCCTACGAGGACATGAGAGGGCTCTCTCCGGGTCTATCTCGGCAAAAGGTCTTCAAAAGGGGCTGAGATGACTCATAATGGATACTGATTTTAGGCTAGTAAATAGATAGGAAGGTTTGATTTAAATTTTTTGGGTTTTTGTTGAAAAAATGGGAAAAACAATTTTGGGCTCAGGGATGAGGCCAGATCTTTGCAGAATTCGAGTTGGGGCAAGGTAGGCAGTAGTCTTGATGCTTTTTGATTACGTGTATGGATGGATCAGAATGACAAGGAGCTGAAGAGGGCAAGGGAGAACAAGGATCCTCTCCAAACTGGCGAAAACATATAAAACTAAACAAATTTAAAGGCAGAGCATTGAAATCAATGGATTCTACCTCATTTACTCATTCATTTAGTTTCAGAAGAAAAAGAAGGGAATGGCATACATTAAACATTTAAAGAACTTAAAAATAACTGATAGAACACACCATCAAAACTGAAAGCCACAAGAATCCCAACAGGTGCTGCAAAACCTCTGATCTTTCCTTAGCCAAAATGCAGAAAATATGTACAATAGTGTGCCAAACTTTTCCCAAAAGTCCAACCTGTCCAACCTATGAAAAGGTCTCAGAAAATATAATATACAGATCATCCTAACCCCTTCCCATGCCTCTAGGGGTCGAGCTCATGCTTCTAGGAGCATTTTGAACCAATTCTAAACAAGGAGCTAAAATCTAGGCAGCCAAACAACTTGCCTCTAAAAGGAAGGAAACTGATTCATTCACTTGATTTTCACTTTTTTGTGAATGAATCATCTAGAACAAGTAAATACATGCCAAAATTACATCATGTTTATCAAATTACATCAAGCTGGGTCAAAAATTACATCAAGAGGTGAAACTAGTCCAAACTGGCCGAATTTCTGAGCTGGAAGGTGAAAAATAGGCTAATTTCCTCTATGCGCCGCGCGCCAAAGCTCTATGCGCCGCGCGACATTGGACCTGCTTTTGGGGCACTTCCTGAAGTCAAAATCAAGCTCATGATAGCTTGTTGGAAAGCCCTGGATGTCTTCTATCCAACCCAAGTGGAATTTTTTAATTTGGAGCTCATTTTCCCCTCCAAAAATTCATTCTCCCAAAAGTACTTCCTGCTGGTGCAAAAGGTGGCAGAAAGGTGATTTTCATGGTGTTTTTTGCCCTTTTGATCATCCAGAACTTGATGAAATGCTTCAGCCATTCCTGAGCATGCATAAATTTCCATAACAAACCCAAAAATATAAATTTTTCCTCCAGAAAGTGTCCCAATCATAAGCGCGCGTCGGGACGCGCTACGCGTTGGGCGGAAAAACCTGTTTTGTGACCAAAATTTTCAAAAATGACAAAAACTTCTCCAAATTTGCTGAAATTCGGAGCAAATATCCCCCATCATGCCTCATGCTTAGCCAATGAAGCCTCAGCCAAGATACGGAGTGGATCAGGCCTCTTTCGTCGTTTCAGTGCTCTCCTGGTGCATGCAGTTTCAATTGTAAAATCACTGTCTTGGTTGTATGATGAATGTGTCCGTCATGGTGCAGAAAACAAGGTTTTTGACAAGTCTATGATGATAAATATATGTTTTTTTTTCAATTCCAAGTGTGCCACATATGAAATGAGAGGCTGCGGAGAAAAATCACCAGGGATACAGTAGATTGCCAAGTGAAATTTAGTGCTGAGGACAGTCACTGTTTGGGGAGTCAAGGATTTGGGAATTTATAGGTGATGGGAATGAGTGAATGAAATGGGGATATATAAATGAAATCAAAGACACAAGGCATCTTTTGAATGTTATGGAGATTTGGTTTAGTCAATGGATAGTGAGCAATAGGGTTTGAGGCTTACCACATGGAAACAAAAGGGAAAGAGGGACGGTGGTATAACAATGTGACAGTACCAGCAGTGAAAACAATGATAATAATTTCAAGAACAAAAATGATAATAGAATGAGAGTTTGAGCACCAACGTTCCAAGTTTTAACCACCTCTTTCAAACCCTAAGGGAGAAATTTTTTACAAATGAGAGGGTTTAAGTCTTTGACATTCACTCTCTTATCACCCATCATATACCCACACCATTCACAAGTTTATGGGCAATCGCAAGGTGAGTCAAACTTACTCGGAGAAAAATTGACGAAACCAATACAAAAATCTGGAAGCAATGGAAAAAATTTGAGTTTCAGCTCTACGCGCCGCGCGTCCTCCAATGCGCCGCGCCAGTGTAATTTTACACTGAAAAATTTCGCTCTACGCGCCGCGCGCTGATCCAACACACAATTTGGCTTTTCAAACACTGTTTTTCTTTCCAAATGATTTCTCAATGTTTCCTCTTGGCTCCTTGATGTTTTTGGCATGCAAATGGAGTCTTGGAAAATAAAAATAATATATATGCAAAGGATTTGACATCTTGATTTCAAACACTCATTTTGCAATGTTTGAAATTTTGGCACTTTCACATTGAAACTTCATTTTTCACTCAAATCTTCATAATCAAAATCATAATAAACACCAAATACGAGTTATGAGAAATAGAGGAGTGACTTTGACTTACTCAAACATGGAAAAACCAAGCAAATTTGATGTTGGAGAGAAATGGCAAATTTTTTTGTGTTTCAGCTCAATGCGCCGCGCCATAAATAGCGCATTTTGCGGGAGGCTTTTGGAGGCCTTCCCGGTGTCCAAATTGGGCGTGTGATAGCTCGTTGGAAAGCTTATGAAGTCTAATTTCCACCCTAACTATAATTTTTTAATTGGGAGTTCATTTACCCTGTCAAAAATCAAATCTCCCAACACTACTTCCTGCAGGTGCATCAATTCTCCTGAGGCAACGGTATTCTTGACATTTCTCCAAAACCATTACACCTGTGTAAACAGTGAAGGAGGTTTTTCTTCCTTGGCATGTTTTGTACAAAAAAATCTCTCAATTTTCCAAAATTCATCTTTTATTTCTCTGAAACATAATTTGAGTGAAACCTATCCAGATGTGTGAAACAAGGGATTTTGTCGAAATGAAGCGAAATGAAGGGGATAAGGGGCTTCTAAATTATTGGGGAAATTTTGGGAAGTAGGGAGGGATGTTAGAAAGCAGGGGAAATTGGAATCTCAGATATTGAGTGAGGGGAAGGGGTCCAAAAGGGCAAAACACGGGCCTAGCCTAGAAAATTGCCAAGTTGTAGCAAGAAACTAGGGTTTGTGTGAAAATGAGGAATTTGGGGAATCTCAGTGATGGGAAGTGTTTAATAAGGTACATTAAGGATAAGGGAAGGTGTATGAACATCATGATACAATTTTTGCTGATGATTTGACCATCCAAGAGAAATTACCTTCAAAACCCTAGGAGAGGGAAATGAACCTTACTTAGGCACAACTGAAGCATGAACAAGGTGTAAAATGACTCTTTCGAACCTGAAATGATGATGAAAACCCTCTAAATGATGGTACACTCAGTTGAATGGTGACATGAACCGACATTTGGACAACTTTGATAGGAGTAAAAGAAAACCCTAGACCTAATGCCTAGTGACCAAATTTTGCTTGAAGACTCACTGAAATGACAAAATTTGACCTTGACACCTTAAAATCACCTTGTAAGAGCATTTTTGATCTTTGAAGGAAAGGCTGCAAAAGGATGAAACTAGTGGCTCAATAGGGATGGTAGCTCATGGAGGTGCCAAGGCAACCAGTCTTTGGGAGAAGCGGTTCGACGCCTTCATCCACCATTGAAAAACGGAATCCAAAAACATAAGCGACATTATGTAAGTGACTACGACTAGGAGCGAAAACCATAATAACATGACTAACCTGCTTGACAATGTAGAAAGGATGCTCATGATAGAGCTTATTCATCAAACCTACTCTAATTTTTATTTTCACCACCCGATCAAGTGAAATGGAATAGCCAATGCAACCATGTAAGCATCTTGGCTGCTATTTGATTTCTTCCCAAATTCTTTCTGATACGTAGGAAAAGAGAAGAATCGAACGGCAACTCCCATGGAAACTTGGAATCGAGTTGACTGTTGATAAACTTGCAAAGCACAAATTGACTGGATGACTGAAAGAATATTGCGAAAGGATCTTCATACACATAGCTACTGATTTCCATTGACACATCACTGCTCTGATCCAGATAATCTCCATACCTTAATCTTAAAATTTTTCTCACCTCTATGCTGTCTTTCTTTGGTGATTGCAGCAAGTTTCCAAAAGGATCCTGAATTTCGTGAATAACCAAACACTGTTGCTGATTACAAACATAACAAAAGTCTCCTTCATCAATCTCCTCATATGACTGCAAACCTTGATGAGGGCTTTGTGATGAAAAATCTGTTAAACAAGATAATGAAGGCAACCTTTGAATAAGATTATCATCAACATTCTTTTCGGGCACATGGTTAGCTAATGGAGCAAAATTTTTATAGCAAACACCATCCAACACACGAGCAATGGGATCATCAAAAACTTGAGAAGAGTGCTGTAATGTATCCATTGAAACTGTATGACCTCCTTCTGGCTGTTCATCTTTTCCTTGAGATATATTATGAAGATTACGCATATAAGTAGAAATATTTCGGAAACAAGGGTACGAAATTCTCTTACATCATTAACTCATATATTTTAGCTTCCACCTTCTGTCATAATCGACCTTCAATTGCATTGGATGGTTGCAAATCTTATATCATTTGATCACATGTACTAGCTTCCAAGTCCTTATCTGCAACTTGACAATCAATGGAATTCGGGGGCTGCAAATCTGAATATGAGAAATCTTGAACAAAGTTTTCGTTGCCCTCAAAATGGTCCAAATCAAGACTTGTTGACAGTTGATTTCGGATTGCATGAAAGTTGTCTCCGATGAACTGAAACGAGTCAAAAAAAAGGCAAGGTCCTTCACTTACTTCAAAATTTTACTGTACACTTTCCTCATCATTGTCATGAGTGATATGCATCGGTTTGATCCTTGCATACTCAAGGTACGCTAAAGTGAAATATTTCCTCTCACAAACTGGGCAACGCTGATTAATGTGGTAGCTTCTGTTGGAAGACATAATCATCATCATACTGATCAAACTAAGGCAAATCATCAGTATACAACACATCATCAAGCATACATGTCATATCAACAACTCTCTCTTCTTCAAGATGATCTATAAAGCAATCACTATGACAACTGGGATAAGAAACAAAATGTTTTGGATTAGCAACCTGTTCTTCTTCAACCAGCGAGCCATGGGCTTCAACATTATACTCATTCTTTGTGGTTTTCTTTTGCATCATCTCTTCTACTGCACTTACCAACATGTCAAGCTTTACCTCTAAAGATGTCGATTTCTCCGGATCTATGTTTTTCATCTCTTCTTCCTTCAACCTTGCCCTCAAGATCAGCAAATGAGCCTCTACATTCACTGCACTGTTCTGCATCTTGTGAAGTGTTGCAACATTCCTTTCTCTCAACTGAAACTCCATTTCCGAATCAAAGGCACCTGGGTAGTGCAAGAGAGCAGATCTAGGAGAAGGTCTTATATCAGCTGGCATCGAATAATAAACTTGGTTAAATATGGCAGAAAATTGTTGTACTGTCTCCCCTGGCAGTCTTTTCAACTGGTTATACTCTTCTATCATCAAGAAAAGATTTTGTCCGATCATCCACCTGTCAAGGAAAACTTTGACAAATTGCTGGAAATCTGAGATGCTCGCATCAGGCAGGGCTTTGAACCAACTCTTCACTTGGCCTTGCAAGGAAAGAGCAAAAAGCCTAATACTAACATCTTCATCATCAACTTCAAAAAGATCTAGAAAAGTCTCAACATTCTGCACATGTTGCTCAGTGTTGACATTGTTACATTCACCGTCAAATCTTGGTAGATATAGGTCATAATTTGTAGGGAAAGCATGAAGAACAGAAGGTAAAACAAGAGGTTTGTACCGATCTGGAATTTTACAAGGTGTAAGGGCATGTACAAGAGCTGTGGGATCAGTTTTGTTTTCTAGCTCATCACTCTGAAGAAAGTCATCATAATATGTGGGAAAAGTAAGGAGGCCAGGATCAAAGGAAAACTCAGTATTTACACTTTTTGAATGGGTCGAGTGAAGATTTTGATCACCTTTCTCATACAACAAATTATGAAAAACTTTCAGGATAGCTTCAAGAACAACAAAGAAATAGTTTACAAGAAAGCAGATTAGATCATGAATACCATTCCACTTTAGATACCTGAACTTTGTGTAAGATCCTTCCATTTTCTTAGAGAAAAAGTCAATTCTCCAGACTTTGAATTGGAGTCACCAGGTGAATGATTTCAGCCTTCTTGTACGATGCGTTTTCACAAGCCCCATGGATCTAAACTCGATACTGTCTTTGAGGGCAATACAATCTATGAGTCCAAAATGTCACTTTTTCACCAAGCTAAGCCCGAATCATTGCAGGCAGGCGTTTATCTACTATGCACTGTGATCAATGTGGGTTCGAAGGCCATGGCGTGACTTGGACTCCTTAAGCAGCTTGTAGAGTTAAATAACACCCACAAAACAAACCATGTTCTCCCAGTGTGGTCGCCACTGTGTTAGCGCTCCGTCTGCATATGGGCTGAAATAAGGTAAAACTCAAGGCAACATCAAACCACGCTCAGCCTCGTAGCTAGCCCTACGAGGACAGGAGAGGGCTCTCTCCGAGTCTATCTCGGAAAAAGGTCTTCAAAAGGGGCTGAGATGACTTATAATGGATACTTATTTTAGGCTAGTAAATATATAGGAAGGTTTGATTTAAATTTTTTGGGTTTTTGTTGAAAAAATGGGAAAAACAATTTTGGGCTTGGGGATGAGGCCAGATCTTTGCAGAATTCGAGTTGGGGCAAGGTAGGCAGTAGTCTTGATGCTTTTTGATTATGTGTATGGATGGATCAGAATGACAAGGAGCTGAAGAGGGCAAGAGAGAACAAGGATCCTCTCCAAACTGGCGAAAACATATAAAACTAAACAAATTTAAAGGCAGAGCACTGAAATCAATGGATTCTACCTCATTTACTCATTCATTTAGTTTCAGAAGAAAAAGAAGGGAATGGCATACATTAAACATTTAAAGAACTTACAAATAACTGAGAGAACACACCATCAAAACTGAAAGCCACAAGAATCCCAACAGGTGCTGCAAAACCTCTGATCTTTCCTTAGCCAAAATGCAGAAAATATGTACAATAGTGTGCCAAACTTTTCCCAAGAGTCCAACCTATCCAACCTCTAAAAAGGTCTCATAAAATACAATATATAGATCATCCTAACCCCTTCCCATGCCTCTAGGGGTTGAGCTCATGCTTCTAGGAGCAGTTTGAACCAATTCTAAACAAGGAGCTAAAATCTAGGCAGCCAAACAACTTGCCTCTAAAAGGAAGGAAACTGATTCATTCACTTGATTTTCACTTTTTTGTGAATGAATCATCTAGAACAAGTAAATACATGCCAAAATTACATCATTTTTATCAAATTACATCAAGCTGGGTCAAAAATTACATCAAGAGGTGAAACTAGTCCAAACTAGCCGAATTTCTGAGCTGGAAGGTGAAAAATAGGCTAATTTCCTCTATGCGCCGCGCGCCAAAGCTCTATGCGCCACGCGACTTTGGACCTACTTTTGGAGCACTTCCTGAAGTCAAAATCAAGCTCATGATATCTTTTTGGAAAGCCCTGGATGTCTGCTATCCAACCCAAGTGGAATTTTTTAATTTGGAGCTCATTTGCCCCTCCAAAACTTCATTCTCCCAAAAGTACTTCCTGCTGGTGCAAAAGGTGGCAGAAAGGTGATTTTCATGGTTTTTTTGGCCCTTTTGATCATCCAGAACTTGATGAAATGATTCAGCCATTCTGGAGCATGCATAAATTTCCATAAAAAACCCAAAAATGTAAATTTTTCCTCCAGAAAGTGTCCCAATCATAAGCGCGCGTCGGGACGTGCTACGCGTTGGGCGGAAAAACCTGTTTTGTGACCAAAATTTTCAAAAATGACAAAAACTTCTCCAAATTTTCTGAAATTTGGAGCGAAGATCCCCCATCATGCCTCATGCTCAGCCAATAAGCCTCGGCCAAGATACGGAGTGGATCAGGCCTCTTTCGCCGTTTCAATGCTCTCCTGGTGCATGCAGTTTCAATTGTAAAATCACTGTCTTGGTTGTATGATGAATGTGTCCGTCATGGTGCAGAAAACAAGGTGTTTGACAAGTCTATGATGATAAATATATGTTTTTTTCTCAATTCCAAGTGTGCCACATATGAAATGAGAGGCTGCGGAGAAAAATCACCAGGGATACAGTAGATTGCCAAGTGAAATTTAGTGGTGAGGACAGTCACTGTTTGGGGAGTCAGGGATTTGGGGATTTATAGGTGATGGGAATGAGTGAATGAAATGGGGATATATAAATGAAATCAAAGACACAAGGCATCTTTTGAATGTTATGGAGATTTGGTTTAGTCAATGGATAGTGAGCAATAGGGTTTGAGGCTTACCACATGGAAACAAAAGGGAAAGAGGGACGGTGGTATAACAATGTGACAGTACCAGCAGTGACAACAATGATAATAATGTCAAGAACACAAATGAAAATAGAATGAGAGTTTGAGCACCAACGTTCCAAGTTTTAACCACCTCTTTCAAACCCTAAGGGAGAAATTTTTTACAAAATGAGAGGGTTTAAGTCTTTGACATTCACTCTCTTATAACCCATCATATACCCACACCATTCACAAGTTTATGGGCAATCGCAAGGTGAGTCAAACTTACTCGGAGAAAAATTGACGAAACCAATACAAAAATCTGGAAGCAATGGAAAAAATTTGAGTTTCAGCTCTACGCTCCGCATGCCAGCCCAACGCGCCACGCGTCCTCCAATGCGCCGTGCCAGTGTAATTTTACACTGAAAAATTTCGCTCTACGTGCCGCGCGCTGATCCAACACACAATTTGGCTTTTCCAACTGATTTCTCAATGTTTCCTCTTAGCTCCTTGATGTTTTTGGCATGCAAATGGAGTCTTGGAACATAAAAATAATATATATGCAAAGGATTTGACATCTTGATTTCAAACACTCATTTTGCAACGTTTGAAATTTTAGCACTTTCACATTGAAACTTCATTTTTCACTCAAATATTCATAATCAAAATCATAATAAACACCAAACACGAGTTATGAGAAATAGAGGAGTGACTTTGACTTACTTAAACATGGAAAAACCAAGCAAATTTGATGTTGGAGAGAAATGGCAAAATTTTTTGTGTTTCAGCTCAATGCGCCGCGCCATAAATAGCGCATTTTGCAGGAGGCTTTTGGAGGCCTTCCCGGTGTCAAAATTGGGTGTGTGATAGCTCGTTGGAAAGATTATGAAGTCTAATTTCCACCCTAACTATAATTTTTCAATTGGGAGTTCATTTACCCTGTCAAAAATCAAATCTCCCAACACTACTTCCTGCAGGTGCATCAATTCTCCTGAGGCAACGGTATTCTTGACATTTCTCCAAAACCATTACACCTGTGTAAACAGTGAAGGAGGTTTTTCTTCCTTGGTATGTTTTGTACAAAAAACTCTCTCATTTTTCCAAAATTCATCTTTTATTTCTCTGAAAAATCATTTGAGTGAAACCTATCCCGATGTGTGAAACAAGGGATTTTGTCGAAATGAAGCGAAATGAAGGGGATAAGGGGCTTCTAAATTATTGGGGAAATTTTGGGAAGTAGGGAGGGATGTTAGAAAGCAGGGGAAATTGGAATCTCAGATATTGAGTGAGGGGAAGGGGTCCAAAAGGGCAAAACACAGGCCTAGCCTAGAAAATTGCCAAGTTGTGGGAAGAAACTAGGGTTTGTGCAAAAATGAGGAATTTGGGGGATCTCAGTGATGGGAAGTGTTTAATAAGGTACATTAATGATAGGGGAAGGTGTATGAACATCAAGATACAATTTTTTCTAATGATTTGACCATCCAAGAGAAATTACCTCCAAAACCCTAGGAGAGGGAAATGGACCTTACCTAGGCACAACTGAAGCATGAACAAGCAGTAAAATGACCCAATGGAACTTGACATGATGATGAAAACCCTCTGAATAATGGTACACTCAGCTGAATGGTGACATGGACTGACATTTGGACAACTTTGAAAAAAGTGAAAACAAACCCTAGACCTAATGCCTAGTGACCAAATTTTGCTTGAAGACTCATTGAAATGACAAAATTTGACCTTGACACCTTAAAATCACTTTTTAAGAGCATGTTTGATCACTGAAGGAAAGCTGCAAAGGCTGACACTAACACATTGCACATATATTATTTATTAATCGCAATCGGAAAATTCAAAGGGAAAGTTTTACATTAACAATTTAATATTGTCGATCTCCGATTGTACAATCATCATTAATTACAAAATCAAACAAGTTATGTCGATCGAATCTAATATGAATGCATGAATGTGACTCTTATGAAGGACATTTAAGTCTAATACAAAGTTAATCAATTTCGATGATTAATAAAATATTTTCACATAAGTTGTTTTCATTGCTTCATTCCTTCATGCGTCTGAAAGGTTTTCCTCATTTGCAGAGCAATAGAACATCAAACCCTCTCGTTCACCGAACTAGAAAAACAATACCAGACAAAAATATGTCTAAGAAGTTTAAGAGAGCAAGAATTGCTGCCGCCGCAAAGACTGTTGTCACTCCCACAATACCAAAAGAAAAACCATCTAAAATCAATTTGGTTACAGATACTGCATGCCAGGGTCTTGGGAAGCTTTCATGGGAAGATGTTTATAACTTGATTGAAGCAGAAAAACCTACTGTTACAGAGGTAAAGGCGACAGTACCAGATGAAGAAGATTCTGATTCTGATTCTGAGGCTCCTCTCAAAGCACTTGCAAATTCTTTTCTTCACTGAATTGCGGCGCGGGAAAATATGTTCCTCTATTATGATGTAATACGATGGGTGATAGACAATATCACCATAAAAAACAGAACATTTATTTCAGTTGCGGGAACAAGTTTTGGGTCTTTCAGAGCAGAAGATATAAAAGTGATGTACCATCTACCAAACCCTCAAAAAATCTATAACAAAGCTTTCATAGCATATTTTTCCACAAGCAATGAAGTTCAATCAGACCCTATTAAGGATAGGAGATGAGCTCCAGAAAAAAACAAAAATGAAGCATCAGGTATGTACTCTGTGGAGTCTCTTGCACCCCCATATTTCTATGTTGCTGCAATGATGTGTAGGCTATTCGGAAATGATAATTCTGCAAGGTTTTCAATTCAGATGGTACCCCTAATTCATGCTGCTTTGAATTTTAAGATTATGGATTGGTCAGTTATCCTTTCTGACAAGACAGCTAATAGAATTATGGAATATAGAAAGGATAAAAACACTGGAAATACAACTCCTTTTCATTTATGTGCCTATTCTTAGATGCCCTATGTTTCAATTCAGAATTTCCTATTCTAGGTTGGAAATGGACTCCATAGGAACCTATTCCGATTCACATTTACCATAAACTCTTGTGGAAAGTCCATTTTAAAAATCATGTATATAGGATTTGTCACGACTTTTTGTTACCTATCTATCAGACCATTTTTAACCAATTTCCTCCCCGGCTCTCTAAAAAAGCAAAGAATGATATATCCCTAATTGGAAATTTGTTTGGAGAAGAAAGGTTTACCTATATTAGATTTTTTGGAAGAATTGTGGAACCCCATATCTTACCTCTATATGTCCCTGACAAACTATTAGCCCAAGAAATTTCTTACCAGTTGACAGAAAGAGGGATGTCAAGATGTTTAAATAATGCCAAGAAATTGATGTGGCCTACCCTTCCCTTTCATTGTGGAAATTATACTCTGAATGATTTCAAACATGCTGAGAAGGAAGTCATTAAAATAAGAGATCTTAAGCTTGTAACTATCCCAGGAAGACAATATGATGAAAATAAAGTAGCTTTCGATTTCACAACTTTGGTTCAAATTGCTAGGTTTGAGCATGAGCCCGATGAATTTGATGATTTATTTGTTTCTATTGAGAAATTTTCCCAAGTTTATGACTTGGCTAAATCCAAGTTTCAAGTAGAGGATATGAACAAATTCATGCAGTTCAGAAGTCAGAGATTGTTGAAAGCTCCCCTTGATTAGCTAAGGATTCCTTTGCAAGAAGTTGAAAATATAGAAACAGAACAAAAGAAAAAGGAAGACACAACTAGCAAGACAGGAAAAGAAGTGTCTACAAGCAAGCCTGATGTACATATTGAGAAGGAAAATGTATCTAGCAAGCTTGATATTCAGACAGAGAAGGATAATACAGGTACCAAGACCAATATGCAGGTTGAAGAAAGAAATACAGATGATAAACCCAATGATCAAATTGAAAGAGAAAAAACCACCAAAAGAGTGGTAAATTATACTGAAATTATTGTTACTCCCCAATTGCTAAGACAATATGAGCACTTTGAATAGAAAATTGGAGGACAAAATAATCCTCAAGTTGATAATCTGAAAGATCAAGATATGGAGATAATTCTTGAACATCCATCAGAAGAAATTGTGTTGAAAGTCGAATAAATCCCTCCTCTGGATATATTTTATAGTCCTAAGCATAGGGTTGTTATCAGGAAACAAAGGAAAAGAAGGAGGACAGATCAAGAATCAATTTCATCCCCACTAGTTGAATTCGTGAATATTTTCTGGAAGAATACTGAGGTAAATCCTTCAGAGGATCTTACCAAACTATCACAATATGCAGATGACTACAGTGCAACCACTATAGATAAAGCTGTTGAAGTCAATCAAATGATCAAACAAAAAGACTCACAGATAGAAATGCTAGAAGAAAATACAACAAATTATCAGCAAAAAATAATGCAGTTGGAGCAGCAGTTAGTGGAAGAAAAAATCAGAACTAAACAGCTGGAAGAACAACTGAGTGTGGAAAATAAAAGGCTTGATCAACAAGCTTTGAATAAGAAACAACAGTTGTCCCAAGAGGTGTCCAAGTTACAAACTTTGCTGCAAAATGAGAAAACTGCCAAAGAACGGCAAGAGAAAATATTTCAAGAAAGATTGGATAAATTTAAGAATTATCCTAAAATTGACCAATTTAAAACTGAAGCTCTGGAAACAAAAAGCTATTGTCTCAGCAGTTAGATGATCTCTGTCAAAATATTGCACAAGCAGAGCCTTTATATGAAATAACATCTTCCCTTATTGATGGATCAGTCAGTAACATAATTGAATTTGAGAATGCAAATGATAAGATATCAGAGTTTATTTCATGGCAGGACTCAAAACAAGGAAAGAAAGAAAATCTTCCCAGGATCGAAGAAAGGCATAAAGAAATTTTGTTTGCTGAATGGGATACACAGTTAAATAAATAAGAACATGCTACATCAAAGGCCAGGGCCATAATGAACAATCTGACACAATTATAAATGATAGCTTATATGCTACTAATTTGATTTCAGATTGTACTCCAGGTAAATTGCCAAGGATGAAAGAAACTGATAACAGATGGAAGCAGGAAATAATCAATAGGAATCAAAAGGTCAGAAAAATAAATGAAATTACATGGGATTTCCTATGGACATGTTTTATCAAACCACAAAGTCAGTAGATGGCAATCAAATGCCTTTCTAATGCCATAAATTACATCATTCCAGAGCTATTCGATGCCACATACACTAGTCAGTTGCATTCGAGGCTGAGTCATCCAACGGAAGTTAAAGATATGCTTAAAATATGCCACCTCGACACATTGAATACAAAAGAAATTCAGTGAATCTGTTTTATTTGATATCGCAAGTATTTTCCAGGATCTCCGATGATAGTTTCTAGCATAAGTTATAGACAATCTATTTTGTTAATTTCCTATTTAAACCCCTTTCATGCATTTAGAAAGGGGTCCTGAATTTGTAATATTTTTGGCTTGGATGATACATTTCTGTACTCCATTGACTATTTTATTTTTATAAAGGATCACATCTTGTGATTTATGGTGAATTATCTTTAAGAATTGCATTTCTGTACCTTGGAGGTTGGTCTAAGTTAAAGTGTAGGATCTAAATATTGAATTGCATCAAGAAGATATCCAAATGAATTTGGTATACCTATCGATTTAATATTATTTTCTTTATGTTATGAAGTATTCTCTTTGAAATTTTCTATCATTTATATATGCTTTTTTTCACAAATATTTCTTTATCATATCATTTTTGAAGATATAGAAATATTCATTTATCATAGTATGTGCAAATGATATATAAAATTATGAATGAGATGTGTTATTCTAACTCTGTTTAATTTCTTAAACAGAGTTATCATTATATGATACTGCATCTTTCTGTTGAATAATAATACATTTTTATGGTTATTGGTTTAATTGAAACAATCTTGAAGTCGTATTCATATTTAATACCCGGTTTAGTTTTAGAATTATTTGCAAGTTATAATTTAAGTTAGATAGATTATTTCAGTTAGTTAGTTCCATTATTCACCTACACAAACACTCCATCACCAATCCATTTATTATTAGGAAACTGGTCCTATAAATCCAGTTGTAGCCACCACACCAAATGGAAAAGGAGTTGTCTTAAGGTCCCGACCGGGTGGTTTTCCCCCAATGTTTGAAGCAACGATTTTCAAGGCTTCAACAAGTGGTTAGCAACATGCTTGATGGATGGCTTAGGAAATATGCAACATTATTGGTGTTTCCCTTCTTGTACTTGATGTTCAAATGGAATTGTTGCATATATGTGGAACATATATGATAGCAATCGTTCTGCAACTTCCCTTGTGTTTGTATGAATTACAGGGGTCGGTGATTTGTGTGGATGACCATTTCCTCCCCTGAAATGTAATGCTTACATTTTCGGAAGGCCTACGCAATGGAATAAATTTCTTTGTAACAGGTGGGATACATTCGAACTGTGTCTGAAAGTGTCTCACTTTGATGGATTCCCTTGTTGAGTAAGTACTGCGTCAATAGCATTGTCAGAGGCATCTGTCTTGATCTGAAATGGTTGCTGAAGTCAGGTAACGAGAGAAATGGTATAGAACAGGGGTGATACTTCAACTTTGTGAACACTTTATGTTTAAATTCATACCAAAAGAATTTTTCTTTCACTACTCCCTTGGTGACTTGACTCAAAGGCCAAGTGATATGAGAGAACCCCAACACAAACCTACTGTTAGGTCCCTATATTACTAGTATAGTCCCTTATTGTTGTTAGTGTAACCCCCTTATTGTTATTATTTTACCCTTGTAACCCCCATTTTGTTATTATTGTGCCCTTAAATTATTATTGTTAGGTCGGTTAGGATTACATTGTGGCCCACTAGGATTACATTATGGCCCCATGGACTCCTATATATAGAAAGGAGGTTTTGTAAATTGTATCATCCAAGAATTGTTCATTTATGTAATGTATTGGAGGTTTCCCCCTCAAAGTGGCTCATTTCTAAGGTGTTTATATCTCTTTTCTTCTCTTTTTGGAGCTGCTTACACAACATTTGGTATCAGAGCTTGGGATTCTAGGGTTTCGCTACTCCAAACAGGTCATCGTGGAATTTTCGTTATAACTTTTTTTCTACGAAGTTGAAGAAGCTGAAATTTTTAGGGTGCGAAGCTGAAATCCTAAGGAAGATTTTCTAAAAATTTCAGAGCTTGGTTCACAATATTTTCATAGATATCATATGTGGAAGTTAGGTATTTTTTCAAGCTCCTAAACAGGTCATCGTGGAATTTTCGCTATAAAGTTTTTTCTATGAAGGTTCAGAATCTGAAATTCATATGGTGTGAAGCAGAAATCCTGAGGAAATTCGTCAAAAAATTTCAGAGCTTGTTTCACAATATTTTTGGAGATACGATCTGTGGAAGGTAGTGCTTTTTCAGGCTCCTGAATTTCATCTCAAAGAGGTGATCGTGGGAAAATTTCAATAACTCTCTCTCTGGGCAGTGGATTTGAGTGTTGTAAAAAGTGGTCGCAATTACACGGACTGTAGTTTCTTGGCTATCAATTTCAGAGACAAAGAACGAAACAGTGACACGTGGCAAGTCCTACAAGTTTGCTCTACTGAACCAGTCCAGAATTAGGTCATTGTGGGAGATTCGACACAACTTTGTCTTGGGGAATCCAAATTAGATCAGACCTGTGGCATTTGAAAGAAGCTTCAGAGGTCTGCTACAGGGCTAAATTTCAGATATTGAAAATTTTCAATTACAGAGATAATTCAATTTCAATATCAAGCTCCTCAAAGCAAGTAAAAGGTATCAATATTGGATTCTAAAATGGCGCCTAAAAAGAATTCAACACCCATTAAGCCTTCAGAAGGCTCTACCATGACTCATGAAGATGAAAAATTGCAACATGATCTATCAAAATTACAAGAGCAAGTGCAACAAATTTCACTCTCGCAAAGAGCAACAAAAAATGAAATGGAAGTTTTGAAGAAAGGCGTGGAAGTGAAAATGGACGGTTTGAAGAAAGGCATGGAAGCTAAGATGGATGGCGTGGAAGTGAAGATGGATGGTTTGAAGAAAGGCGTGGAAGCTAAGATGGATGGCGTGTGAGGTTAACATGATCAGATGGATGACATGGAGACTAAGATGAATGAGAAAATGGAAAACACTGAAGAATTTTCTAAACGAGACATGGAAGGTTTGACAAAGTTGATAGAAAGTTTCCTAATGGTGAAAAGATAGTAGAGGAAACTCATGATGAGAACAAAATAAATGTTAATCATGATTTCATAAACTCTAATGTTGGCGGGAAGAACCACCATATTCCAAAAATGGATATGAGGAAGTTTGATGGAAAGGATCCTGTAACATGGATACCACAAATGGAGCAATATTTTGATCTCCATAACGTGCAAAACACACAAAAGGTACGCATTGCAACTTTACATTTAGAACAAAATACATTTGTATGGTATCGATGGCTTTGCTCCCGTAAAAAAATTGCCACTTGGTCAATTTTTACGGAGGAAATGATAGCACATTATGAGGATACAAAGAGCAACACCTTCTTTAGCCAATTGATAAATCTCAAACAAAAGGGTTTAGTGGGCCAGCACATTGAGGACTTCCAAAAATTGAATATAAGGGTAACTGATATTCCAGAGGAACACAGGATTGATCTCTTCATAGGCACTCTAAAGGATAACATCCAACATGAAGTTCATGTTTTGGAACCTGATTCATTGGAGAAGGCATTCAAGTTGGCAAGAAAAGTTGAATGTAAAATTATGGCGACAAGGAAGCCTACCACTCAATTCTATAAAGAAGGAAGTGTTGCTACGCCTAGATTTTCACAACCTACAAGGTTGACACCACAAAAATTGGAAGAAAAAAGAGCAAAAGGGCTTTGCTACAGTTGTGATAGCAAATACACTAAAGGTCATAAGTGTGGTGAAAAGAAATTATTTTACATAGATTGTGAAGAAGAAGAAGAAAATGAAAAAGAAGAGGATATACACCAGGAACCAGCCATAGAAGAGGAAGAAATGAATCCGACCATATCATGTAATGCACTGGCAGGAATTACCACTCTTCAAACTCTCAAGATAGCAGGACAGATCAAGAAGAAAAAGGTAATAGTGTTGATTGATTCAGGTAGCACCCATAATTTTATTCATTGTAAGGTAGCCAAGGAATTAAATTGTTTCCTATACCCAGCACGAGAATGTCAAGTGATGGTTGCAAATGGAGGAACTATAAATTGCTCTGGAAAATGCAATAACATCAAGCTAACCATGGGGGAATATGTGTTGACTAGTCCTATGCTTTCCATTCCTATGGGAGGTGCTGATGTTGTACTAGGAGTACAATGGTTACAATCTTTGGGGACGGTAGCTTTTAATTTTCAAGAAATTTTCTTGAAAATTTTTTCAGAAGGAAAGGAAGTCGAATTACGGGGTATTGAAGGGAAGCCAGGAAGGATAATAAGCCCTAATTTCATGACAAAGCTTCTAAAGAAATAACAACGAGGCGTAGTTGCACAATTATGCTCACTAGACGTTCCGACATCAAAATCATCTATTTCGGCAGATCTCCAACAAGTCTTGGACTATCATTCCAAGGTGTTTGAAACTCCCAAAGGACTCCCACCTATTCGTGATCATGATCATGCTATTCATTTGATTCCAGGAAGTGTTCCTCCAAACATGAGGCCTTATAGATATCCTTACTTCCAAAAGAGCGAAATTGAACGTATGATTGCAGAAATGTTAGAGGCGGGTATAATTCAACCTAGTCAAAGTTCTTTCTCTGCTCCTGTAGTATTGGTACACAAGAAGGATGGATCATGGCGCATGTGTCCGGATTATAGGGAGCTCAATAAGCTCACCATTAAAGATAAATTTCCCATTCTGTGATTGATGAATTATTGGATGAATTACATGGAGCAATTTATTTTACCAAGTTGGATCTTCGTTCAGGATATCATCAAATTAGAATGAAGACTGAAGATATTCCAAAAACAACATTTCGAACTCATGAGGGTCATTATGAATTTTTGTTCATGCCTTTTGGCCTTACCAATGCACCTTCTACATTTCAAGGGTTGATGAATTCCACTTTCAAACCCTTCCTTAGAAAATTTGTGCTAGTATTTTTTGGAAAGACCCAGAAACATGCAGAGCTCTATTAGAGTGGTTGGAGCTGGCCAATCCTGAATGACCTAGATCTTGGTTGGGTCCACATGCACCCCCTATTCATTAATAATGTCTCCCATATATTGAACCTGGATAAGGCCAAAAGTGCATTTCTCCAAATTGGTACACAACTTGTGTTGCACAATGTTTGGAGGAATTGTCGAATGTGGTAGAGGTGCTCTTCCAAACTCTGGACGAAGATCAAGATGTAATCCAAATACACCACCATGAATGAGTTGGTGAAAGGTTTCAAGATGATGCCCATCAACCTCATGAAGGTTGCGGGAGAATTTTTCAACCTGAAAGGCATGACCAACCATTCGAAGAGGCCCTCCTTGTCTTTGAAGGAAATATTCCACACATCAGAGGGTCTTATTGGTACCTAGTGATACCCAGACTTCAAGTCAATATTTCTGAAATTCCCCCCCCCCCTTGAGTTCATCTAGAAGGTCATCAATCCGCGGGATCAGATACCTATTCAGGATAGTGATTTTTTCAACGCCTGATAGTCAATACATAGTCTGCAAGTCCCATCTTTCTTCTGCACCAACATGATCGAGCTCCCACAGGACAATGAAATCACCCAAATGTGACCTCTCTGCAACAGTTCCTAAATATACCTCTTGATTTTTTCATTCTCCAGAACAGAGTGTCGATATATCGGTCCATTGGGTAGCGACGCACCTACGGTCAAATCGATGGAGTGCTTGACCTGACAATGAAAAGGTACCTCTACAGGTGAGGTGAATATGTCCCCGTACTACTCCATAAGCTTCTCCATATGTTTTTTCCATTTGGGGGAGCCTTGTCTAGAGGTCTTGGCCACAATATTATTCTTTCCCTAAGGGCGGATCATCAAGAAAAAAATTTCCCAGTTTTGGAAATGAGTTTACTGCATTGTTTTGTAGTGATAAAAAATATGGCGGTAGGCGGTGCTACCTCTAGTATCCTGTACAAATTATTGACCAAAGTAACAATAACTACATGAGGCCTAGACTCATACACAACATGTCGCTTCCACAAGTATGGTTGGCCTAATAATATATCACATACATCAAGACGAGCAATATCACATAATACCTCATCTGTAAAGGCCTTGAATCCGTAGGGAAGGCAATATTGTTGACTGACATGGAGATCTCGTCCTTGGTGAAGCCACCCGATTGTGTACTATTAAGGGTTTTCTATGCTCGACAGGCCCAGCCGCTTCACAACCTATGCTTAAATGAAGTTCTTTTGGCTCTTGCTATCGGTAATGAACTACAGCGGGGAACCCTTCACCCACATCTGGGAATGGAAGAGGCAATCCCCCTCCTCTGGATCTTTGGGTTCCTCCTTCTAGATCTTGGTGGTGGAAATAATGATGTTGGGATCCACATCGATAATATTATTCCCCTTGTCAGGTTCTGACTCAGAGTCAGAACATGCATCTGATTCGAAAGCCTTCAGTTCGGCCACAAGTGACTTCTTGGCCCGACACTCACTTGTGTTGTGAGTGGAGCTCTTATGGAACTCACACCATTTTCCGGTGTCCTTTTTTGGATTTGCGGTGTTGTTATTCACTTACGTCTTTGGCGGGTTATCTTGGGCCACCCCTGTTACATAGTATTTTGTCACTATGCTCACTTCCCATTCTTGAGCCTGAAGTTCCCTATGATGAATCCTGTGCAGTATATCCACCTAGGAAAAATAAATAAAGACATCGTCTAAATACTAAAAGAAATATGCCTTAAAATATCATTGAATAAACTTAGCTAAAACCCTAAATTTCTAGGTCAGTGTGCTTCTCTAGTTTCCTGCCCACGCTGATGGCAGGTTGACAGTTCTATCTTAACATTTACAACTCTCTTTTGACTAAGAAAACCACGATGAACCCTTTATAGAAGTGTTTCCTCAAATGGAGGAGAAGCTTCGACATCTAGAAGTTTCCAAGATGACAAGCTGGATGTTGTTCGGTGGAGATAAGGTCAAGCTCTCTCATTTAGAGCTTTTGATCTTATCAATGGGGGATTATCCCTTGGAAAGTGGACCTTCCTCCTTCTTTCATGGGCTCCTAAATCCCTCTCCCTTCCTATAAATTGATCCCCATCCTTCCACTATTGGTTGGTCATTGTTGGGCTAGTATGATCATCCATTTCCTTGCATCCCTGTATTGTGATAACGCCTAAGCTATCCCAGATAAGGAGTGATTTAAGAGCTTCGGTGAAGGAACCATAAATCACCAAAGGGAGGCCTCCAACATCAAGGCCACAGTTGTAAGCTATCTCTTTCATATTTATCAATAAAACATCTAGTGTTTTATTTCTATATTTATCTAACATTTTACACAAATATTCTAATGTTCCTTGAACTGTTAGATAACTAATATTCAATGTATGTTTTGTATTGGATTATGTTTGTTGTTGTCTCTTGATCTCCTGCAAGTAATTGTACGCCACAAGTAGTGAGGAGAGAGCCTGAGGGATTGTAGATCGATGCCATCATCTAAGGATTCGAGCATAACATCAGGAAGAGGTAGGCCTATTTCCTTTCTCATATTGTTTTGGATATTAGCTAAGAAATATTGCATTAGATAGTCTCATAAGTTGCTAGATCCACTCTAGGGCTAGAGAGATCGCCTCTGTCCATAGAGGGGATTTATCTTCACGACAGAATTGGCGACTCCACTGGGGAGCTTCAGCCTCTTTGTCCTCCATTTCCTGGGTTGATTTCTGATTAGTTTGACCGATCACTGAGATCCGAGTCTACTTAGGTCTCTATAGGTCTACATAGGATTTGATAGTTATTTTAGTGTGTCAGGTCTGGTTTTAGTGTGAAATTATTTTTTTTATTTTTCCTTGTTTTTAGCGCTCAACGTGTTTTTTTCCCTTAAAGTGGCGCTGACAGTGCTATTTTATACAAAGCATCTATGTTGATTCACCTTTCAACACCGTTCTATTCATCATAGATGCTCTGATCCCAGGGCTAGGAAAATGTTAGGGTTTCCCCTTATCTTTCCAGTGTGTCTTGACCCTTGAGAAAGTTTGTCGAGTCTGAATGACCTCCTACCATTGTATTTGGTATTCTTATGTTGTTTAAATGGTTGGTTTTGTCTCTTTGACTTTCTTGTGTTTAGAGTGAAGTTAAAAAAATTTCTAGGTCTTTCTGGTCAATTATTCTTCGTTTGTCATGTTAGTCATCAATATTTTTCACTATCTTTGGATGACTATAAAATGGTTATATTTTTCTAAAAACAATATTCCTTGAGTATCATGAGTTTTAGAAATCTCACTGCCTTCATTATCTTCATAAAACCTTTTCCCTATCTATCAGTTTTCCATCTCAAGGTCACCTTGTTGCTATTAAAAGACTCATTATGGGCTTATACCTCACATTTTCATCCTTCTTCCCTACCTAAAACCTCATTTCCCTATTCTCTCCTATCAATAAACTCCATCCTCCCTCTAATATTTCTTGTTACTAACTCATTCCCATGTCCCCTTGAGCATAACATCACTTTTGGAAATGCTCTTTTCACTTGAAAGTTTCTAAGTCAAATTTCATTCAAAATCAGGTCAAAAAAGCACTCCCATTAGGTCATTAGGGTTTTTCATTTTTCAAGGTCATTCTTTCATTCAGATAAGGTCAGCACACATATGAGAAGGATTGATTATGATAAGCATTCTTCTAGCTCCCCAAAATACTTGAATGTTTTAGGCACTACTTTTCCTTTGCTAGAATCTAGCTTAGATGTAATAGAATGTCAAGACATAGTTATTCAATAAGGACCTAAAATTTCCAAGGAGGATTATCTTCTCAATTCAGAACCTGCAAGTAAGAAAAATGGGATAAAGTTTAGCACTTCTGCAGGGGTGTTGGACGATTTATCAGTAGGAAGTACTAATGATGTAGATTGTCTACTCCTAAATGAAAACAATTTACAGCAAGGGAAAGGGGGAAAACTTGGTCTTGTAGATGACAAGGGTTATAAACTTGATAGCCCATTTGAATGCCAAAGTAGTGATTACTTGCAAGAAAGTGACATGGAGGAAGCACACAAGGCCAAACATGAAGAAAGTCTATCAGAAAATATTGATGGAATATGGAAAAAAGGTAAGGTGAACTAGACATAAATGAATGAACTTGAAATGGCTATAGAGAAATTAGAGGAAAACAATGATGATTGCTATAAAGAACTGCAGGCACTTAGAAATTTGAAAAAAATGGCTAGAGAGAGTGGGAAATATGAGTTGAACTTTATGGTGGAAACTACATAAGATTTTGAAAATGCTACTAGATGTAATAATTAAATCCCAAAATTGTCAAAGTGAACATGTCAAGCCTTAGTGAGCAAAAGAAAGCCAACTTCATGACTCCAGCAAAATGCAAGAAAAAAAGTGTCAAAGAGTATCAGTGAGAAAAGGAAGAAGACTTCAAAACATAAGAAAGTGGGTTTTTCAAATTAAATCAAATTCCACTTGTCTATAAAATCTCATCAAACACTTCAAAGGAGTCATTTTTTTCTTTCAAAGAGTGAGAGCCATTCAGCAAAGGAAAAATTTGTGAAGTTTTGAGAAAATTTGGTCAAAATTCCTTGGCGTTGTGCATTCAACACTTGGCGCTGCGTGTTTGCCTTGGAGCTGCGCACCTAGGAGTTGGTGCTATGCCCTTGCCCGATTTCCTCAACAAATTTTCTGAAGGCGTTGCATTCCTGGAGCTTGGTGCTACGCCCTTGCAGAGGTGTTGCGCGCTTAGCCAGAGAAGATTGTGAAGTGTTCCATCCATCCAAATCACTTGAAATCGCCTTCAAATCTTTTCCAAATTCCTCCAAAGCATTGTTAAGTGGTAAGTGCATACCATAACCCATTTTTCAGCTATTTTTGTCATCATTTAACCAATTGAAGTGTAACCCTAAGAAAAGCCGAATTTTAAGCTTGTGATCACTGCTTTACCCTTATTTCACCCTCCTATAAATAAAATTGGTCATAAACAAGGGTAATTACATTAATTGAGGGTTTTTCATTCATCTGAGCTTGTTCCTACACGCATTCCCTTCATTCACACTCATTCCCTACACTTTTTAAAGCTATTCATCTCATCTCCTTCCCCTCATTCATTTCACTTGTACCATATGGTTTTCACAAAACAGAGTTTAAAGATGTCAAAGGAAGAAGACAGTGGCATGGTTGGTGAGGAAAAATTTCTAGGGAGACTTGATCATAAGGGAGGGAAGATAAGCAGGTTTGAAATCATAACCACAAGAGAACTCATGGCCTCTCCCCTCACTGTTTCTTGCTTTAAGCATGTGGGTTGTTTTGACTTTTGTGAGAGAGTGCAGCAAGTCCAAAATCACCTGGAGTTAACAAGACTATTCATCATCAATCTACATGACAAACATGTCAATATTGTCGGGATCACCTTTGAGATGTATGAAAATTCCATTGCAACTACTACAGGGATACCTAGTGTGGGAGAGAGGTGTTTTAAACAAAAAAACTTGGACATGAGCTATTATGAACCATACCTCAAACCTAGGTACAAAGATCACAACAATTCCATTTTCCCTTTTTCTCATCTCCTTAACCGATATGTGCCCATAATTAGGATAATAATGAAGTATTTTACTTGTGAGGGAAGGTTTTCTCGCCTCTACTCATATCATATTCTCCTTATCATGCATTTCACTAGAGTTAGAATGTTGCACTTACCTTATTATCTTTTCCGTAGCATTGAAAAAATGGCTTACATTGTGAAAAAGAGAGATTACAATCAGCAAATGCAAAGCCTATTTCATCATTCACTCATCAAGATGGTGGTCATACATCAGCTTCAGCAGAAAAACATTTCATGGGATGCATTCATTTCCAATGAGGTTTTCACTACTCCAACTAGCCATCATCAGCAGGATATTCCTTCATCTTCTCATCCTCCCATATCCACTTCTCCATCACATCCCACTGTTCATACATCACCATCCAGTCACATCCAGTCACCTCATATTGATCCTTCCTCATCACCTTTCCACAACCTTTCACCCTCATATCATGATACCAAAGCATATTCAAGCAGTGATAGGGAAATTGAGACAACTGGTATTGTAGACAATTTTTTCATCCCCTAGAGACAGCCTAGAGTTGCTATAGACCAGTGCCTAGGACATCTTAGCATAGCAAGGAGCTCATAATATATCTTGGGTTGTCAATCCAAAAGCTCTCTTACTATCTCTTGTAAAACAAGGGAATTAGTTTAAATGGAACCAAATTCTCTCAGAAGCTGATACAAAGATAAGAATAATGTAGGAACAGCATGCAAAACTCCAATACAAAAGCATCAGACAGTTAAGAGACAACTTATTGCAAAGAGGGCCAGTTCAAATAGTATGCCACAGAAATCAAATATCAGAAAGTGGATGCAGTGAGGAAAACATGAAGGAGATACTAGTTAACATGAGGTTGATACCCAGATACACAATAGAACCACATATGGGCTTATCCAACTAAGAATCCATACATGACAATGGCGTTTTAAAAGCACCCTCCTCAAGTAACTAATATAGAAGAAAATATGAATGACATGAACATGGAACAGTATATCATGACTAGGCCTATTTAAAGCGCTTGACTAATCCAAGTATGGGCACCAACTAGGATGAATCCTTACTTAAGATCGGTGAGCCACTCGCATTCTAGAACATGATACAAGAAGATAAATGCAATGAAATGAGATATTATATTAACACATAAGAAAAGATTACATACTGTGGGATACCAAAGACCAGAATCCTCATTACATTTATAACTCCTCCTCACTGAGACCCTACGGGCTCTGAGCCTTCATACAGAAACTTTACAAGATGTATACAAAGCCTTTCACTGCACAGTTTGCTGATAGAAATCTGGAACCCTTGACCATGTCTTTCTTTCTAGTTTTTATAGAAGAAATAGAAAGCTCTAGAGAATGGGGTAGGCGAAAACATTAAGTTGCTTGATTTGATCAAAATAGCGGGAAGATGCTCGCCCATACTTCTTGACGGCGATGCAGTGTTGAACTTACTCTGATGTTGCTCTATGGAGTAAATGCTCTGGGAGTAGATTCCTCTGGAGACAGAATATGAGGAATAAACTATGAAACATTATGTACTTTTGCCTCTCATCTTCTGAATCCATTTCTAAGATCTTACATGCTCGAGGGCTAAGTCTCTCGAATGTCCCGTGATATTTGTTATGGATCCATTAATTTGGGTCATCTCACAACAACTACCTCCAGCTACCATCTTAAATTTTTCCCTCAGAGACTGTCAATCGAGGCGCTCTTGGTCCCTGTAAGAAAAGCAGTGCATCATGGTAAATTTCCATCGCGGCGAACCTGCAAAACCACAAACTTGTTAAGGAGAACCAAACAAGGACGATGAATCATGGAGGGGTCGACGGAAATGAATACGAAGGCATGATCAAGCGGGAGGAATGCACAGGGTGGCGGAGGGATTGAAATATGGCGAAGAAAATATAGCGGGATAGCGAGGAGATGAGCTGGCAGAGGTTTTTAACTTAGAACTCCAAAAACAACGTATTAGTGTAATATATGCATGGTGGAGAAAATATACGGTGAGCACGTGGGATGGTGACATGGATGGTTTGGTCAATTCCACGGGGGTCAAATGGATCCAGACCGTCCAACTCCAGCGTAAGATCTACGGCTACAAATGCATTGAGGCAATGGAACGGTGGGCCATGGACGCAATAGACACGGGTTAAAGTGCTTGCGGTTTCGGAGACTATCCACCGTTGGATGAAAGGCGCAGGATCAGACGACGATGATTGATTCCGCTGCACATCCTTTGGCCGAAATTTAATGTGCGGGGGAGAGCGGAGGCCTGAGATAAAGCGCGTGCATCTTCGAGGCACGATGGTCTTCGGATGGAGGCCCTGAGATATGACGGTCACCATTTATTCCGCTACCCGACCTTCGTCCGAGGAATAATGCGCGAAATGGGCAGTTTTAAAATCGTACCCCCGGGACACGCGTCATGCGATTTGTGGAATCGCTGGCACAATGGGAAATACCACTCGCCTTGGGTAGGCGGTGCAGAATTAACCAGCTGATTCGTGAGCGGTAACTCAGGCGTGGGGACCACTATGGCGAGTAAAGCTCCGCTCCGTTGATTTGTATTTTGATCCGACAGTCCAAGAATGCGCGCGATAGATATGTACTTTTCAGCACCTTTGGATTTAACCTTTGGTTCTGAGCCCTGATCACATGGAACGGTAAAATATAGGGGCCATGGCTAAAGGGGCTGGACGTTTTACTTTTTTGGATGTATGCCCGTAGTGTTTTCTAATGTGTTCGAGGAGGCGGGAAAAGAAAAGGTAGATAAAAATGAATTTCTCAAGCTATGATAAGGAATTTAAAAGCTCTGTGGAAGTTGGAAACCAAAAATTGAAATAAGGGGCTGACATGTACAACATCCGCTCCAACTGGGGACGATGCGTTCATCCCTGAACGTGTCGAGAACCTACAGACCATCCGATCATGCTCTCAGTGGATTCTGCTCTTCAGCACCTCTAGCTTTCACTTCATAATTAATCCGCACACACACATTATTAAAAGAATGATGAAACAAAAAGAAAATTAATGTACAGTATAATACACCAGGTTGTCATTGCCTCCTAGGTCCCATACTTTGCTTTGCTGGTATCCATTAGTTGCATTATTCTTCAACTGTACCCTTCTATGTTTCCATATTTTGTTCTGCAATTTTCCTCCAGCTATGCTTTCACATTCTGTTATTGTTTTTCCATTGCCAAATTTTCTCTGCTTTCTTGCTGCTATCTGTTGTTTCTGAGACACCTTCATCATCAGTCTTCTAATGCTGTCAATTTCCATGTCCATCTCTTGTTTTTTCTGGAATTTACTTTGCCCAATGCTGTCTTCAATATGGCTCTTGAAATCCTGATCGCCTTCTTCTTGTATTTTGAAAGGCAATGAGATCTCTTCTTTTTGTTCCACAGTAACAGCTTTGAAAAATTTTCTCTCTGCTGGCAATATGCTGCTAGAAAGGACCCTTGATCCTTCTTCAAATGTTTGTAGGAAATGCACATAAGGATCATGAAATGATACCTGGTTAAGAGTATCTGGCAGGCAGGCTTCAACCAGGATTCTATCTCCTTTCATTGGATCGAGAAGAAGACTCTCTTGAGAGAGAGAATCTCCTTCATTCTCTAAACTGGAGGACTCATCGTATACTGGAGCTGAGTCCTTTTGGGGCTCTGGTATATTCTGCTCTGCTGTGCTGAGCTCTGTGAAAATATCCATGAATTCTTGAGCAGGGGCTTGCTCCATTATTTCCTCTTTTTCAAGAGAAAGCTCGTTGTTTTCATCTTGCTCAAGAATCTCTTCTTTGCTCTCCTCCTCTTCTTCCTGTATTGAATCATATTTATTTAACAAAATCTCCAGCAACCTGATTTCTTCATTCCATGGGTTAAAATCTTCCACCGAATTTCCTTCCTCCTTTCTTTGACTATCAAATAGTGTCAAATTTCTTTCATCAACATCAATCTCTATGTTGGAGAATTCACCTCCTATTTCTAGGAATCCCGTTATCTGTTCTTCATCCTCAAAGACCTGGCAGTGCTTGATATTATCTGGGGTGAGTGGTGCTTCTGGAGGAAGTATGAAAGAGGTGACCTGAGATTGATATGTTGGCTGTTTTAACAGCTCGGTCAAGGGGACTGGAATTTTGATCTTCTCAAGTTCTTTTTGAAAATTGAAAGCAAAAGGGGACTTTTCTATTGAGACTTCTTTGGACTCTTCATTTCGATCTTGAGTTCTGGTCCGCTTCCTTGAAGATCTCAGATCGTATCTTCTATTGAAATGTGCTTGCATGAAATCATTAAATTGTTTACAATAATGGTCAATTTCTGCTTCCTCCTCTTCTTCTTGCAGTCGGCATTCCATTTCTTCATTGTTTGAGAAAGCATGATTTGAATCTTCTAATGCATAAGCAACATCTTCAGTGGAGTCATCTGCTGGGCCTTCCAGTTACAATGGGTGTGGTACCTGATCTTGCTGCTCCTTTGTATCTCTGGGCAATATTTGCAGGGGTGGTCTTTTGTATTGGGAATTGTATCCTCTGTTTGGATCATGGTAGAAATTCTTGGGGGCTGAATTCTTAGCCTCCAACTCAAGCTTGACCATCTTCTTAACCATCTTACTTATTTCATCCATCTTATCTGCATCCTTATCTTGATTAGAGGTGGAAACCTCTTCTTTGCCTCTCCTTCGAGTATCCTGTTCAAATTTTCCTTTAAATTTCCCAGTGGAGGCAAAGTTTGCTTCTAATTCAAGAGCATCTGACTGAGCATCATCTAGAGTGGCAGGTTTCCTTTCCCTCAAGGAGAAGCCAAAATCTGAATCGAAGGCTGCTATGAAGACTACCTTAGCAGCAGTTTGGTGAGGCTTCGTCTCAGGAGGCAGGCTCAAATATAACTTATTAAATATTTTAATAAACTCTGACACCCCTTCATTATGTTTCTTCTTTAGAGTATTAAATTCAGTCAGACACATCCCATGATCTTTCTTTTCTCCCCATTTCCTAAGGAAAACTTCTTCCATTCTTTCCCAAGTATTTACAGAACGGTCTGCTAATGTTTTAAACCATTTTCCGGCTTCACCGTCCAGAGATTGAACAAACAATCTTAAGACCACGTCCAGATGTTCAACATTCAAATTTTCTGCAAAGGCACAGAAGACCTCAAGATGTTTCTGAGCATCAATCTCATTTTCTCCATTGAATCTAGGCAAAATCTTCAAATAATCCTGTGGCATATCATTTAGCACTTGTGGTAAGGCCAGTGGAGCATATTTGTTTAACAGGAACGCAGGAATATTAGCCATTGGAGGAGGTGGGGCTTGTGCGGCAATCTGATGTACAAATGGAGGCAGAGGAGGAGGAGGAAGTGGAGTATGGATAAAAATAGGAATGTACTGTACAGAAGCCTGAGTTGTAGATGGAAACAATTCACGATTAACAGGGGCCACTTCTGTAACTTCTTTAACTTCCTCAGCCTCAGGGGTAGGATGAAAGTTCACTTTAGTTCTTGCACTTCCCCGGGGTGGACTATCTGAGTAATATTCAGGATTTTCCTCGGTGAAGTCAAAATTTTCAACCAGGATTTCTTAAGAAGAGGAGGATGGGAAGTCTTCTACAGAATGTTCAAGGTTTTAAGCACGAACTGACTGTCTTTCTCTCCAACTTCTCCTATGTATAATCTTTTCTGGGTCAGGCACAGAAGGTATCTTCGACTGTGATGTATGTGACCTCAAATGTGGCTTTCGAGGAGCCAGGACTACCAATAGATTTATCAAATAAAAAGCAGTGGAGTCGCCAAGGTGAGAGATACACAACTCTTCAACTCTCTGTGCTCACCTGATTAGAGAGTGAATATGATTTGTCGAGGCCCAGGGAAACTGATATTCTCAAATTCGTCCCTAGCAACGGCGCCAGAAAGATGTTGTAGACAATTTTGTCATCCCCTAGAGACAACCTAGAGTTTCTATAGACCAGTGCCTAGGACATCTTAGCATAGCAAGGAGCTCATAATATATCTTGGGTTGTCAATCCAAAAGCTCTCTTACTATCTCTTGTAAAACAAGGGAATTAGTTTAAATGGAACCAAACTCTCTCAGAAGCTGATACAAAGATAAGAATAATGTAGGAACAACATGCAAAACTCCAATACAAAAGCATCAGATAGTTAAGAGACAGCTTACTGCAAAGAGGGCCAGTTCAAATAGTATGCCACAGAAATCAAATATCAGAAAGTGGATGCAGTGAGGAAAACATGAAGGAGATACTAGTTAACATGAGGCTAATACCCAGATACAAAACAGAACCACATATGGGCTTATCCAACTAAGAATCCATACATGACAATGGCATTTTAAAAGCACCCTCCTCAAGTAACTAATATAGCAGAAAATATGAATGACATGAACATGGAACAATATATCATGATTAGGCCTATTTAAAGCACTTGACTAATCCAAGTATGGGTACCAACTAGGATGAATCCTTACTTAAGATCAGTGAGCCACTCGCATTCTAGAACATGATACAAGAAGATAAATGCAATGAAATGAGATATTATATTAACACATAAGAAAAGATTACATACTGTGGGATACCAAAGACCAGAATCCTCATTACAGTTATAACTCCTCCTCACTGAGACCCTACGGGCTCTGAGCCTTCATACAGAAACTTTACAAGATGTATACAAAGCCTTTCACTGCACAGTTTGCTGATAGAAATATGGAACCCTTGACCATGTCTTTCTTTCTGGTTTTTATAGAAGAAATAGAAAGCTCTAGAGAATGGGGTAGGCGAAAACATTAAGTTGCTTGATTTGATCAAAATAGCGGGAAGATGCTCGCCCATACTTCTTGACGGCGATGCAGTGCTGAACGTACTCTGATGTTGCTCTATGGAGTAAATGCTCTGGGAGTAGATTCCTCTGGAGACAGAATATGAGGAATAAACTATGAAAAGTTCTGTACTTTTGCCTCTCGTCTTCTGAATCCATTTCTAAGATCTTACATGCTCGAGGGCTAAGTCTCTCGAATGTCCCGTGATATTTGTTATGGATCCATTAATTTGGGTCATATCACAACAACTACCTCCAGCTACCATCTTAAATTTCTCCCTCAGAGACTGTCAATCGAGGTGCTCTTGGTCCCTGTAAGAAAAGCAGTGCATCATGGTAAATTTCCATCGCGGCGAACCTGCAAAACCACAAACTTGTTAAGGAGAACCAAACGGGGACGATGAATCATGGAGGGGTCGACAGAAATGAATACGAAGGCATGATCAAGTGGGAGGAATGCACAGGGTGGCGGAGGGATTGAAAGATGGCAAAGAAAATATAGCGAGATAGCGAGGAGACGAGTTGGCGGAGGTTTTTAACTTAGAACTCCAAAAACAACATATTAGTGTAATATATGCATGGTGGAGAAAATATACAGCGAGCACGTGGGATGGTGACATGGACGGTTTGGTCAATTTCGCGGGGGTCAAATGGATCTAGACCGTCCAACTCCAGAGTAATATCTACGGCTACAAATGCATTGAGGCAATGGAACAGTGGGCCATGGACGCAATAGACACGGGTTAAAGTGCTTGCGATTTCGGAGACTATCCACCGTTGGATGAAAGGCGCAGGATCGAACGACGATGATTGATTCCGCTGCACATCCTTTGGCCGAAATTTAATGCGCGGGGGAGAGTGGAGGCCTGAGATAAAGCGCGTGCATCTTCGAGGCACGATGGCCGTCAGATGGAGGTCCTGAGATCTGACGGTCAACATTTATTCCGCTACCCGACCTTCGTCCGGGGAATAATGCGCGAAATGGGCATTTTTAAAATCGTTCCCCCGGGACACGCGTCATGCGATTTGTGGAATCGCTGGCACAATGGGAAATACTACTCGCCTTGGGTAGGCGGTGTGGAATTGACCAGCTGATTCGTGAGCGGTAACTCAGGCGTGGGGACCACTATGGCGAGTAAAGCTCCACTCCGTTGATTTGTATTTTGATCCGACGGTCCAAGAATGCGCGCGATAGATATGTACTTTTCAGTGCCTTTGGATTTAACCTTTGGTTCTGAGCCCTGATCACATGGAACGGTAAAATATAGGGGCCACGGCTAAAGGGGCTGGAAGTTTTACTTTTTTGGATGTATGCTCGTAGTGTTTTCTAATGTGTTCGAGGAGGCGGGAAAAGCAAAGGTAGATAAAAACGAATTTCTCAAGCTATGATAAGGAATTTAAAAGCTCTGTGGAAGTTGGAAACCAAAAATTGAAATGAGGGGCTGACATGTACAACAGTTGGCACTAAAATTATTGACATTGAGCCATTTCCTTTGACATATCAAAGAGGCCATAGGCATGTGTTTGCTTCACTTGATGTGAAAGGGGCCATGCCTTCTTCATCATCAAAAGAGGTTGATAAGAGAAAGGAAAATATTACAGAGCATATCATTATTGAGGAGGAGGAAAAACATGAAACTGAGCAGGAGTTTCAGTTGATTGACCTTGATGATGAGGATGAGGAGAGAATTACTAGTGCATTGATCAGAGGCAAGGATTTCAAGATTAGTTAGCTTCAAGCTAATCTTGGTAGGGCAAAGAATGTGATTAACTTTCTTGAGCTAGAGAATCAACAGTTGAAGACAAAGTAGGCCATTAGTGAGGTTAGGGAAATAAGAGCTCAGAAAGAGGCCGAAAAGGCCTAGGCTTTGCTAAATGAGACCTTGGGAATTTTTGATGGCAATGATGATGAGGAATATCATCTTACTAGACATATATTGAAGACCATTGGGCTAAAGAGGGCTTTAGCCTGAGAAAGGCAGAAAGAGGAAAAATTGGTAGAGCAGCTCACTCCAAGTGAGCTGCTTGCCATGGAGATTAGCAGGGATAGAGAGTCTTGGATTGAGAGGTAAAATTTGCATCTAGAGGGCCTACTATAGAAGACAAAGAGAGCCACTAATGTTTAGAGGAAGATGGCAAGACAGTATGCCATGAGAAACAGGATTGCAAGGGCCAAGCTCAAACGAGCCCATGCAAAGATTCGGGCTTTGACCGAGGAAAAAGAGAAAGAGAAGCTCAATATCCTTGCTGAGGTTTCCCTCCAAGCCTCTAAACCTTGATCAGAAAGAAAAATTCCAATATTGGCACTTTTGTGCACATTTTGAATTTTTGACAGTTTGACATGCAGAAAATTGGCTAAATGCGCAGTGCCACTGGTTCTATGCTCCTTTTTGGGCCATAAAAATGGAAAAATGTCAGCATATTCATGTTACAAATGACAAGTACGTCAACCTCAGAAAGTTTTAGGAGAGTTGGAGCAAAACTGGTCCCTCAAAAAGGCCAAAAACCATCAAAAAATTACCTTTCTGCCCTATTTTTTACCCTGGCGCTGCGCGTTTACCAGTCTTGGGAGAAGTGATTTTTGATAGGGAATATGGGCACCATTTTGGGACTTGAAAGAATAATTGGAAAATATACTTAGACACCTTTCCAATGAGTCATATTGGAGCTCATTTGGACATCGGGAAGGCCTTCCAAAGTTGGCTACAAGACAGGCCATTTTTTTGCCTTGGAGTTGCACGTTTGCACTGGTGCTGCGCCCCTGTACCTTGGAGTTGCACCCTTACCAGGAGTTATTGTAAATTTTTTTGAGAAGCCTTAAATTTAAACATATTTCAAAGTTAGCTCAGAAGTTATGTTAGGATTTATTATTACAATGAATGAGTCTTAGATATTTTTCCTTGGGCCTTGCATGGTCTCAAAGGTCAAAATGCATTAACTTTGTAATAAATAACATTTGAAACCCTAGCTTAGGATCACCTCCTCATTTTTCAGATAAATACTACATGGACACTTCATGTTTTTTTATTGGTTAGTTGGTTGTTTGGCTGAATGCTGCATAGACTCTGAGTTTTAAAGATGTTTGGCTTTGGAGCATTGTAATTGTTTTGGACTGAATATCAATGGCACAAGCATATTCACATGATTCATGAAATTGGTTAAATGGTGATGCTATTATAATATTGTTATTGTTTCCTTTTGTTTTCCACTTTTTGCATCAATTTCTATTATAACAGAGCAAAAAATTTAGATTAAGATATGCTGCTTAGAGGCACCTTAATTCTGTCTGCTTTATGTTGTTTACATGTTTTCCTCTACTGCATGTGATTGGAGAATTTAGGAGTTCCCTGCTCTCCATTTCCACCTATTTTGTTTCCTTGAGATTAACTTACTAAAGTTTGTCTAAAGAAGTTTATGGTTTGCCCTGTCCTTTGGTCTATCTTGAAAATTCACTTTAAAGGTATTTGAAGTCTGATTGAAGAATTTAGGAGTTCCCTACTCTTTAATCATTACTAAAATGTTATCTTAAATGTTTTCTTTCTCTGTAAGTGAATTACTAGAGAATTTAGGAGTTCCATGCTCTCTAGGGTTTGCTGGATTGTTGTCTTGAAGTTTACTTGGCAAATTTTGGCCAAAGAAGTTTATGGTATGAATTGTACTTTGGTTCTTTCTTAAGAATTGTGATCTTAAAGACTCTTCTTGTTCTAGTACATGTTAAAGGATTCTTAATTTCCCTTTAAGCTACTAAACTCACAACTTAATGTTCATTTCACAGCCACATAATCTATTAAGATCCATTTCGTTTTGTTAACTTGCCCTATGAAACACCCTTGATTTGTTGTTGTACTCTTCAAACCTTTCACAAACTCCATAGCCCAATGTTTTGAATTTCTCTTACTCTATCTGTTCTTCTTAACAAGCAAACCAACCAAAAAAAATAAAACAAACAATCCCTATCATTTTAACTAGCCTAAAATAAGTATCCTAAATCAATCAAGTTATATATTTTATACAAATATAGAGAGAGCCCTCTCTGATTCTAGGAAGGCTATTTCCTACGAATCCAAAGTTGGTTTGATGTTACCCTTGTTTATTTGGTCTTACTAATCTGAAAAATTACATGGATCTAACATAATGGAAACTCTACTGGGGACACTCATTAAAAATCTTAGTGTTAAATAAAGAACTCATAAAACCCAAAAATATCTCAAGATTGGTATCCAATTGTTGATGGTGGACAACAAACAAATCCTCAATAAAGTTGTAAATCACCCACCTGGCGACTCCACAACTCTCAATAAACCTAAAGACTCCATTGGTAGAAGAATCTAGATTGGTTATAAAGATGCAGTAACCCTTTCCTCTGAGTAATTGACAAATATGAATCCAAGGATACAACGCAGGTATGCTCCAATGAACAGAGACCACATTCCTGGATTCCCCCACAAAATGCTTCAAATAAATTGGGACACAAACCTGCCTATGTTTCAAGATGAAAATTTTGATGACCCCTTGTTACATCTCATCAAATTTCATATACATACATGGAGGTTAAAAATTGAATGGCATGAGGACTGCCTCATGAAAATTTTCATGGTGACATTAAAAGGTAAAGCAAGGGAATGGTATGAAGGCCTGGACCCTTGTAGTTTTTTTCCTTTAAAGGATTTCCACAAGGTATTTATTGAGCATTATAAATAAAATTGTTCATCTTTATCATTAGCCGAAAATTGTTGTGATCAGTCTGAATATCTCAGACAATACCTTGTAAACATTAATGAAGATTTGAGAAATTGGCATCTTGAAGATATATTAGAGGAAATTCATGCATTTCATACTCAAATTAACTATCATAGCAACCAAGAGAAGTTGGTTGAGGACGAAATCAATCAGGGAATGGAAGAAAATCCCCAGGATCTATCTGAAAGGACAAGTGATGATTCACCATCTCTTCTATGTGAGGCTCAAGAAGACCTTCAGCCTTATGACCAACCTTCACAAGAGAAAGAGGGAAACTAGGTTTCTATCCAAAGAAAGAGAAAAATGCCTCCTCTCTTAACTGAAGAAGAAATCAATCAGATCTTAAACATACAGCCAACCTCCAAATTTGTATGTAAAGAAGATATTTCTATTTATTCCACTGCTAACCTATCCACTGATGAATTTTATCATACAGATACTATTGAAAAAATTGATACTAATGCTGTACTACTTTCTCAAGAAGACCTATTGTCAGAGAATGTTTCTGATAAGGACCTTCACACAGAATTCAACCCATTCAATCAAAGCATATCAGGTTTGTTTAAATACAACACAGTAGTATTTAATGAGGCTTCCAAGTCATATGATCATGAGGAAGAGGTGGGGTGTCTTTCTCAAAAGCATCCCAAGCACAACCAAACGGAACAACAAGTAGTCCTAGATGAAGCCCATGTTTTAAATCCTTATAGCCAGGTATTATTCAGAGATCCTTTTGTCGGTTTCTTAGAGAAATTTAAAGAGGGAGTAAAATATGTGAAGAACAGTTTGTTGCGGAGTTTAAAGAAAATTTGGAGCACTACTGTTCCTAAGAAGGAAAAATGGGAGTGGCCTTTCAGCATACCTAAAAGGTTGAATAAAAATAAATCATCTAGTCACTTACTTGATTGGTTGCATTGAAGAAGGGAGTTCACCTAGTCAAAATATACCTCCAATATTAGATTAGGATAGATAGGTATTGCAAATAAGCTCAGCACTATGAGCATATTTTTAGTTTTAGATTGTCTTGACAAAAAGAGAGAAAAAGAACAAAAATATAAAAGAGGGCGGATAAAAGAAAAGGTAAAGCCCCATACCAAAAAAGAATATTTTTAAAAGTATGCAAGTCCAAATGCCACTACTTTTTGATGAAACATTGTTCAGCTATATAGCTTAGTCATGGTTGAACAAATTTAAATTGATTACTGATAAGTTATAAATGAAGATTTTCCAAACTATTTAAACGTGGCTTATTAGTAAAGTTAGGAAAATATATTTGGTTCCCAAAGCTCAAATCTGAACCAAAGAGAAAAGAGAGGGATGAATGACAAATTCCAAATTATAGCCCTCAGTTTTTATTTTGTGCAAAAATAAAATCTATGTGCAGCTTGTCCAAAATGCTACAGCTCATGACAAATCAAACTGCTTAACCTTGATTTGGTCATGTTTTAAATTTTATGTTGATAGATTAGAGAATGACAATCTATCAAACTATTTAATCTTGACGGATAAGTAGATTAGGTAGAGAATAAAAGAGCTCATTAGTCTAATCTGAGCCTTTGGATGATATAAGGGTAGAAATAGATAGTTTGTGCTTTCAGAAGAAAAAATGATGTCTAGGGTTTGCCGGTCCAAATGCACCCAAGTGAAGAAAAAATGCTAGGAAAGGTATGATGGGTAGGTAGAGTTGATGTTGAAGCAATCATGATTTTTCAGATTTTAAGATCACAACTTCAAATAACAACAACAAATCAGCAATTGAAGAAGAAGAATTTTCCAAATATAAGCAAGGCACTGATTTACAAATTCTAGAGATCTGAATTGTAATATTCCTAATTAGCCCAAGCAAATTGGAATATTCAATTTCATTTTTATCTTCATGTTCATGAATAAAATTGTAAGGGAGGTTCAATAAACTCCTAAAAACTATGTAATAAATCAATGCCCAATGTGAACAAAGCTAAATCAGGGCTGCTTTGATGAAACCCCTTATGTGTGAAAGGTTTGTGACATTTGACTAGGTCAACAAGACCTTATCTACAACGTTGTTTAAGTGAAATGTACCTCGTAAATACTCAGCACAGATCTAGAAGGAGGGTGCACATGCGAAAGGGGCTAAACCTTTGAGATGGTTTAGGGTTTTGCAAGACTTTCATCCTATAAAAGAAAGAGGAGAGTAGCAAGAAAAAGGTTGTTCAAGATATTCAGAAATTAGTCTGCTTAGAATAATTCTCTAGTTTTTTTAGCCTGAGAATAGTGCTGCTTAGCATTGGGTGTTCCTGGACGGGAATCCCACCTCTTTCCATAGAGTAGCTCTTGGAAGAGTTTTGCATTTATCATCCACTATCCGGCAATTGGCCAAGATTCTACTTCCAACTACAATGTAGGTCTTGTTGAGGGTTTGATTTCTTTTTTAAGCTACAGCAAGTGGAGCTCTAGATCTATTTAGATCTAGATTGTTTTGGGGAGTCTCTTCCCATGGAGTGTGTCTTTTAACCTCCTGTAAGAGTGTCTCTCCTCTTGGAGCATAATTTAATATCTTAGCATCAGGCCATATCATATTCCAAAGCCTACAACATAGTTACCCTTCCTGAAATGCGCAATCTGCAAGGAAGAAGTTGCAGGGTGATTCATCTATCTCTTGGGAGAGAGATATCTGGTGTTGGGAATCTTCCCTCACTGTGGTGATCCATGGATTGGCCAACCAATCCATGTACCTTCCAGATATTATCTGTTCATACATATTTTCACTTTAGAAATTCTACAGAAATCTGCAGATTTGCTGCATAAGATTTCAGATCTACTCCATATGCTTCATGATTTGCTGAAAACCCCAAGGTGTATGTAAAATAGGGACAATCTAGTGTATAGATATCATATATATCTAATAATTTATACACTGATATATTATAGATCTTATTTTTATCCTACGACTGTTGTATGCTTTAGAAAATAACGATGTCAAGGGTTTACAGTGAAATACAATTGTTGCAGTACCTCTTCTAGAGGGATTTCCTCATAAAAGTCTTAATTTTATCTCTTCTACTGTATGAGTAGTGTTGTGTAATTGATTTAATGATTTTCTTAACCCATTACAACTAATACCTTCAGAAAATCATGCTGTCTAAGCTTCAATAAATTTCTGCATACATTAAGTCATGGGAAATTAGGGTTTTCTAGCCTAGTTTGGGAAGGAGAAAATATTTAACTTAGCTAGGATCATTTTTTTGAGCTGAAATTCGGTATGTAGACTCCTAGTAGCCTAAGATATCAGATCCAACCGTCCCATTTTCTTATTTTTATGCACATCTCTGAAATTAAGCATTTTAGTGCTGAAATAACTGCTTTTCCCCTCTTTCTGGCTTATAAATCACTGTATAAAGTTGCTGATGCACATAATATTTAAGGATAAGTGTTTTGAAATATGTATCAGACATATTCATGTATATCCACATTGGTAATAACACATATTATTCCCAATCTGTAGCTATTCCTGAAAAAGGGATATTACAGTGGTATCGAAGCAAGATCTTTGGCTGAGCCTTTGGTCTCAAGCCAAAGTGTTGAATCCATAAAGGAGGGATATTTCAAGATCTATAGATAGAATCTACAGATGGCCAGGTAGCCTCTGGATCTCATCCTTTTTTTCAAGGGTGGCATATCCAGTAAATGCCCCTACAGTCAATCTCTGGAATAGAATTTTAATATTCCTGAAAAGGGAAATTTACAGCGGTATCAGAGAAGAGAAGCAGAAAGAAAAATATGATGGATAATTTTTGTTACACTGAAGACACAGAGGAGAAGGGCCTAAACCCCTTTTATGGAAGACTGCAGAGAGAAGATTTTTCAGGAACTCATCATGTACTGAAAGGAGAAATCGAGGGAATGGAGAAGGGAGGTCATGCAGATCCCTCTGATATTAAAAGCCCTAGCATTCATTACAATGTGTGTGATAACTCAGCCACACAATATTATCTACACCATTGGAATATTCCTACTTTCTTGCCAAAGGAAAGAGAAGGAAGGAGAATGACGGAAGAGGAGATCTCCCTGCTTCTTTTCCAGACTTTGGAGGTTATCAAAGAAGATCTCAAGGAGATAGAAAGGGAAGATTGCAGGAAATTTCTAAAGGGGTTTTGAGATGAAGCAAGCCCTAGCTATTTTCATGAAGGGTGTGAACTTTTAGCCACACATGTAGATCCACAACACAGTTCATTGTCCAAATTCACTGCAAGTAGAATGGAGGAAGAAGATGAGGCCATTGGAGTAGCAGCGCTGCAACTCAAAGGTATGGCTCATGATGGGTGGTTTCAACATTCTATTCCTTGTTATCATGCAAATATAAAAGCTTATTATGAATTCACTAAGGGATTGATGAATAAATTTGATGAAAATCAATGTGAACCATCATGTATCAAAACATCAAACACTTTGCATGCATTGGAGGAGACCATGCAACCAGCTCCACTCCTTATTTCTGAAGGGGATAATAACATGGATGATGGCTTGCTAAGGGAAAGATCCCCATCTTATGAAGAGCCCTCTTCCACTTGTGATGACATGGAGATACCTCCTTCAAGATGTGACCAAGATCTAGGGTCTCTCATTGATGATGAGGCATTCTTACATATTGATGAAGAGGATGAACGGAGAGGGAATACCAACGCTGTACCATTAGAAGAAGAAGGAGAGAAGCAGGATCAGCATGAAGGGATGATGAGCATTCACTCTTATCTATTTCAGAGAGTTTCTACATAAAGGAAGAATACTGCACTGCATAGAGGAGAGAGGGACAAATCAGTCCACTCATACATGTAGTCCATTTCAGATTTTGATGTCTCATTACATGGAAGCATTCCACATGGGAGGCCACCAGATTTAGATTTGGTGAGAGACATTTTGCCTCTTGGATCACCATTTTTTGATTCCAAGAAGGTGATGAGTTTGGGGGGTGAATTTTGCATGGGGGATGTCAAAGTATCAGGCAACAGCATGAGGAGAGCTTCATATTCTAGATCACCAGCGTTGTCTCTTGGGAGGATTGATCCATATTGGAGGTCTCAACTCTTGGAAGAGTACTCCAAGGATCTTAGTGCATGCATGATTCTTGATGACATAGATGGAGATGATAGATACATGGTGGATGATGGGGTCATCTATTCCTATGGTAGGATCTTCTAGTCTCAAGGGGAAGCTGCTACATGCAGCACATGAGGACTTCTCTTCTATACACCTTGATGCATATTTCCAATTGATGGAGGAGTTCATTTGGGAGGGCAGCCATCATGACATATTTCAGCATATGGAGAGATGCATAGCCCAGATGGTAATGAAGAGGAGGTCACAGCCACTTCCCTACTCATTGGAGGTGAGGGAGAAATTCCATTTGAGCCATTTCAGCTCAAGATCTCAAGTGCATGATGGAGGAGGTATAATTTCACATTTTGTATTGTACTTCTCTTCCCTGTTTCAGCAGCATGATGTATCAAGAAGAGTTGTTCCTTCTTGCATATTATATAATGATGTACTTGCAGCATTTTGTAGCATTGAGATTGGCTATCTCATAGGTGGTTTGTGGGGGAAGCCACATGACTTTTGGTGTGCACCATTGACACCACTTTGTACATTCATGTTTATATTTTGTAATATGATTGTGGCAGCAAACAAGTGGCTAGAAGAGCACTTTTTCTTGTTTGATTTGATGCAGGCCAAGGATGCACTGCGCTGGTTCCATGAGAGGAACTATGATTCACTCTCCGGTTGTCATTTGGCAACTTGCTTTCATTGCATTTCGCTTCCATGTATTGTTGATATGTTTATGATCATGGGAGACTTTGTTTGGAGAGTGGGCTATGAGTTGAAGATGCCCATTGGGAGTATAATTTTCCCTACTTTGCATGATACATGTTTCAGGAGAAGCAATGGGTAGTCCATCATTGTCAAACTACATCTCTTTTCTTCATGTGGGAAAAGCCATTTAGAGAACTTGAGTTTTTGGAGGAGGCACTTCATGGTTGATTTGTTTGGTGGGGTAGCTTGGGCCACTCTTGAAGGTCATAATACTTCAGCCCAAGAGCAGCAACAGCCCCATACTTATCATAAATTGAGAGAGAAACCACTTGTGTGGGAGGATCCAATCTCTCCATATAGCCCCAACACATTGTCTGAACCAGGGGCTGAGGATATTTTTGAGCTAACTAGATTGGCTCACTTCATTTGGATGATAGCATGTGTATGGAAGTCACTCATTTGGAATAATATTCCCCATGTTCATCATCACTCCTACCTTGAGGAGGCCATTGAGCAACAAAGAGATCACCACTTGTACCTCCATTTTCTCATGATGTACACTTTGCTATTTTGCAGTTGGAGGGAATAATTGGAGGAAAGATTCATTGCATATCATTTTCAGCCATGGTGGGATCCATTGATGAGGCCACAAGAAGAGGAAAGGAGAAATTTTTCTCTACCTTGTAGTTGCTTGAGGACAAGCAACATTTTGAAGGGGGAGGACTGTAATATTCCTAATTAGCCCAAGCTAATTGGAATATTCAATTTCATTTTTATTTTCATGTTCATGAATAAAATTGTAAGGGAGGATCAATAAACTCCTAAGAACTATGTAATAAATCAATGCCCAATGTGAACAAGGCTAAATCAGGGCTGCTTTGATGAAACCCCTTATGTGTGAAAGGGTTTGTGACATTTGACTAGGTCAACAAGACCTTATCTACAACGTTGTCTAAGTGCAATGTACCTCCTAAATACTCAACGCAGGTCTAGAAGGAGGGTGCACATGTGAAAGGGGCTAAACCTTTGAGATGGTTTAGGGTTTTGCAAGACTTTCATCCTATAAAAGAAAGAGGAGAGTAGCAAGAAAAAGTTTGTTCAAGATATTCAGAAATTAGTCTGCTTAGACTAATTCTCTAGTTTTTTTAGCTTGAGAATAGTGTTGCTTAGCACTGGGTGTTCCCAGGCGGGAATCCCACCTCTTTCCATAGAGTAGCTCTTGGAAGAGTTTTTCATTTCTCATCCAATATCTGGAAATTGGCTAAGCTTCTACTTCCAACTGCGATGCAAGTCCTGTTGAGGTTTTGATTGCTTTTGTAAGTTGCAGCAAGTGGAGCTCTAGATCTATTCATATCTAGATTTCTTTGGGGAGTCTCTTCTCATGGAGTGTGTCTTTTAACCTCCTGGAAGAGTGTCTCTCCTCTTGGAGCATAATTTCAGATATTGGCATCAGGCCATATCATATTCCAGAGCCTACAAAGTAGTTACCCTTCCTGAACTACACAATCTACAAGGAAGAAGTTGCAGGGTGATTCAGCTATCTCTTGGGAGAGAGATCTCCGGTGTTGGGAATCTTCCCTCACTGTGGTGATCCATGGATTGGCCAAAAAATCCATGTACCTTCCAGATCTTATCTTTTCATACATATTTTCACTTCAGAAATTCTGCAGAAATCTGTAGATCTACTGCATAATATTTCGGATCTACTCCATATGCTTCAAGATTTGCTAAAAACCCCAAGGGGTATGTAAAATAGGGAAAATATAGTGTATAGATCTCATATAAATCTAATAATTTATACAATAATATTTTATATATCTTATTTTTAACCTACAGCTGCTGTATTCTTCAGAAAATAACATTGTCAAGGGTTTACAGTGAAATACAATTGTTGCAGTACCTCTTCTAGAGGGATTTCCTCATAAAAGTCTTCATTTTCTCTCTTCTACTGTATGAGTAGTGTTGTGTAATTGATTTCATGATTTTATTAACCCATTACAACTAATACCTTCAGAAAATCACGCTTCCTGAGCTTCAGTAAATTTCTGCATACATTAAATCATGGGAAATCAGGGTTTTCTAGCCTAGTTTGGGAAGGAGGAACTGTTTAACTTAGCTAGGACCATTTTTTTGAGCTTAAATTCGTTATGTATACTCCTAGTAGCCTAAGATATCATATCCATCCATCCCCCCTACTTATTTTTACGCACATCTCTTAAATTAAGCATTTTAGGGCTGAAATAACTGCTTTTCCCTACTTTCTGGCTTATAAATCACTGTATAAAGTTGTTGATGCACATAATATTGAATTATAAGTGTTTTTACATCTGTATAAGACATATTTTTTTACCTCCAAATTGGTAATAACACATATTATTCCCAATCTGTAGTTGTTCTTGAAAAAGGGATATTACATGAACTCTGAGGTTCTTGACACCTCCTGAAGGAGCTGCCCTACCCAAGTGGAGCCACTATTAGTCATAAATATTTTTCACTATCTTTGGATGACTATATAATGGTTATATTTTTCTAAAAACAATATTCCTTGAATATCTTAAGTTTCAGAAATCTCACTACCTTCATTATCTTCATAAAACCTTTTCCCTATCTATCAGTTTTCCATCTCAAGGTCACCCTGTTGCTATTCAAAGACTCATTATGGGCTTATACCTCTCATTTTCATCCTTCTTCCCTACCTAAAACCTCATTTCCCCATTCTCCCCATCAAAAAACTCCATCCTCCCTCTAATATTTCTTGTTACTAACTCATTCCCATGTCCCCTTGAGCATAACAACACTTTTGGAAATTCTCTTTTCACTTGAAAGTTTCTAAGTCAAATTTCATTCAAAATCAGGTCAAAAAATCACTCCCATTAGGTCATTAGGGTTTTGCATTTTTTAAGGTAATCTTTTCATTCTGATAAGGTTAGCACACATATGAGAAGGATTGATTATGATAAGCATTCTTCTAGCTCCCCAAAATCCTTGGATGTTTCAGGCACTGCTTTTCATTTTCTAGAATCTGGCTCAAATGTAATAGAATGTCAAGACATGGTTATTCAAGAGGGACCTAAAATTTCCAAGGAGGATTATCTTCTCAGTTCAAAACCTGCAAGTAAGAAAAATGGCATAAAGTTTAGCACTTCTACAGGGGTGTTGGAAGATTTATCAGCAGGAAGTACTGATGATGTAGATTGTCTACTCCTGAATGAAAAAAATTTACAGCAAGGGAAAGGGGAAAATTTTGGTCTTGTAGATGAAAAGGGTTATAAACTTGATAGTCAAATTGAGTGCCAAAGTAGTGATTACTTGTGGGAAAGTGACATGGAGGAAGCACACAAGGCCAAACATGAAGAATGTATATCAGAAAATATTGATGGAATATGGAAAAAAGGTAAGGTGAACTAGACAGAAATGAATGAACTTGAAAGGGCTATAGAGAAATTAGAGGAAAACACTGATTATTGTTGTAAATAACTACAGGCACTTAGAGATATGGAAAAAATGGCCAGAGAGGGTGGGAAAGATGAGTTGAATTTTATGGTGGAAACTACAGAATATTTAAAAGATGCTACTAGATTTAATAATTAAATCCCAAAAATTTCAAAGTGAACATGTCAAGCCTTAGTGATAAAAAGCAAGCCAACTCCATGACTCTAGCAACCTACAAGCAAAAAAGTGTCAAAGAGTATCAGTGAGAAAAGGAAGAAGACTTCAAAACATAAGAAAGTGGGTTTTTCAAATTAAATCAAATCCCAATTTTCTATAAAAGCTCATCAAACACTTCAAAGGAGTCATTGGTGTCTTTCAAAGAGTGAGAGCCATTAAGAAAAGGAAAAATTAATGAAGTTTTGAGTGAATTTGGTCAAAATTCCTTCGCGTTGCGCGTTTAGCACTTGGCACTGCGCGCCTGGAGCTCAGCATTGCGCCCTTGCAGAGGCGTTGCACGCTTAGCCAGAGAAGACTGTGAAGTGTTCCATCCATCCAAATCACTTCAAATTGCCTTCAAATCTTTTCCAAATTACTCCAAAGCACTGTTAAGTGGTAAGTGCATACCATAACCCATTTATAAGCTATTTTGGTCATCATTTAACCAATTGAAGTGTAACCCTAAGAAAACACTAATTTTAAGCTTGTGATCATTGCTTTACCCTTATTTCAGCCTCCAGAAAATCAGTCATAAACAAGGGTAATTACACTAATTGAAGGTTTTTCATTCATCTAAGCTTGTTCCTACACCCATTCCCTTCATTCACACTCATTCCCTACACTTTTTTAAGCTAGTCATCTCATCTCCTTCCCCTCATTCATTTCACTTGTACCCTAGGGTTTTCACAAAACAGAGTTTAAAGATGTCATAGGAAGAAGACAGTGGCATGGTTGGTGAGGCACAAATGCCAAGGAGACATGATCATAAGGGAGGGAAGATAAACAGGTTTGAACCCATAACCACAAGAGAACTCATGGCCTCTCCCCTCACTATTTCTTTCTTTAAGCATGTGGGTTGTTTTGACTTTTGTGAGAGAGTGCAGCAAGTCCAAAATCACCCGGAGTTAACAAGACTATTCATCATCAATCTACATGAAAAACAGGACAATCTTTCCGGGGTCACCTTTGAGATGTCTGCCAATGCCATTGTAGGTGCGACAGGGATACCTAGTGTGGGAGAGAGGTGGTTTAAACAAGCAAACTTGGACATGAGCTATTATGAACCATACCTCAAACCTAGGTACAAAGATCACAATAAGTCCATTTTCCTTTTTTCTCATCTCCTTCACCGATATGTGCCCATAATGAGGATAATAATGAAGTATTTCACTTGTGAGTGAAGGTTTTCTCACCTCTACTCATATCATATTCGTCTTCTCATGCATTACACTAGAGTTAGAATGTTGCACTTACCTTATTATCTTTTCCATAGCATTGAAAAAATGGCTTACATTGTGGAAAAGAGAGATTACAATCAGCAAATGTAAAGCCTATTTCATCATTCACTCATCAAGATGGTGGTCATACATCATCTTCAACATAAAAACATTTCATGGGATGCATTCATTGCCAATAAGGTTTTCACTACTCCACCTGGCCATCATTAGCAGGATATTCCTTCATCTTCTGATCCTCCCATATCCACTTCTCCATCACATCCCGTTGTTCATACATCACCATCCACTCACATCCAGTCACCTCATATTGATCCTCCCTCATCACCTTTCCACAACCTTTCACCCTCATATCATGATACCAAAGCATCAAGCAGTGATAGGGACATTGAGACAGCTGGCACTAAAATGATTTATATTGATCAATTTCCTTTGACATATCAGAGAGGCCATAGGCATGTGTTTGCTTCACTTGATGTGAAAGGGGCCATGCCTTCTTCATCAGTAAAACATGTTGATAAGGGAAAGGAAAAGATTACAGAGCATATCATTGTTGAGGAGGAGGACAAACATAAAACTGAGCAGGAGTTTCAGTTGATTGACCTTGATGATGAGGATGAGGAGTGAATTACTGGTGCATTTTTCAGAGGCAAGGATGCCAAGATTAGTGAGCTTCAATCTATTCTTAGTAGGGCAAGAATGTGATTAACTTTCTTGAGCTAAATAATCAGCAGTTGAAGACAAAGCAGGCCATCAGTGAGGTCAGGGCAATCAGAGCTCAGAAAGAGGTCGGAAACGCCAAGGCTTTTCTAGATGAGACCTTGTGAATTTTTTTTGGCAGTGATGATGAGGAAAATCATCTTCCTAGACAAATACCGAAACTATTGGGCTGAAGAGGGCTTTAGCCCAAGAAAGGCAGAAAGAGGTAGAATTGGTAGAGCAGCTCACTCCAAGTGAGCTACCTGCCATGGAGATTAGCAAGGATAGATATTCTTCACTTGAGAGGTAAAATTTTCATCTATAGGGCCTACTAGAGAAGACAAAGAGAGAGACTGATGTTCAGAGGAAGATGGCAAGACATTATGCCATGAGAAACAGGACTGCAGGGGCCAAGCTCAAGTGAACCCATGAAAAGATTCATGCTTTGAACGAGGAAAAAGAGAAAGAGAAGCTCAATATCCTTTCTGAGGTTTCCCTCCAAGCCTCTAAACCTTTATCGGCAAGAAAAATTCCAATTTTGGCACTTTTGTGCACATTTTGAATTTTTGACAGTTTGACATGCAGAAAATTGGCCAAACGCGCAGCACCACTGGGGCTCCGCTATTTTTTGGGCCATCCAAATGGAAAAATGTCAGCATATTCAAGTTCCAAATGACAATTACATCAACCTCAAAAAGTTTCAGGAGATTTGGAGCAAAACCGGTCCCTCAAAAAGGCCAAAAACCACCAAAAAATCACCTTTCTGCCCTCTTTTTAACCTTGGCGCTACCCGTTTACCAGTATTGGGAGAAGTGATTTTTGATAGGGAATATGGGTATCATTTTAGAAATTGAAAGAATATTTGGAAAATATACTCAAATACCTTTCCAATGAGCCATCTTAGAGCTCATTTGGACATTGGGAAGGCCCCCAAAAGTTGGTTACAAGACAAGCCATTTTTTTGCCTTGGTGTTGTGCGTTTGCACTGGTGCTGCGCCCCTGTACCTTGGAGCTGCGCCCTTACCAAGAGTTATTTTAAAAAAAAATTAGAAGCCTTAAAGTCAAACATATTCCAAAGTTAGCTCAGAAGTTATGTTAGGAGTTATTATTACAATGAATGAGTCTTAGATATTTTTCCTTGGGCCTTGCATGGTCTCAAAGGTCAAAATGCATTAAATTTGTAATAAATAACATTTGAAACCCTAGGTTAGGATCATCTCCTCATTTTGTAGATAAATACTGCATGGATTCTTTATGTTTTTTGTTGGTTAGTTGGTTTTTGGGTTGAATGTTGCATAGACTCTGAGTTGTAAAGAAGTTTGGCTTTGGAGCATTGTATCTGTTTTGGACTGAATATCAATGGAACAAGCATATTCACAGGGTTCATGAACTTGGTTAAATGGTGATGTTATTCTAATATTGTTATTGTTTCCTTTTGTTTTCCAATTTGTGCATCAATTTTTCTTATAACAGAGCAAAAAAATTAGATTAAGATATGTGTTTTAGAGGCACCTTAATTCTTTCTACTTTCTGTTGTTTACATGTTTTCCTTTGTTGGGTTTGATTGGAAAATTTAGGATTTCCCTGCTCTCCATTTCCACCTATTTTTTTTCCTTGAGATTAACTTACTAGAGTTTGGCTAAATAATTTTATGGTTTTCCATGTCCTTTGGTTATGCTTGAAATGTTGTTCTTAAGGCTTTCTTTGAAGTTTACTTACTAGGGTTTTGGCTAAAGAAGTTTATGGTTTTCCCTGTCCTTTGGTCTATCCTGAAAAGTCACTTTAAAGGTCTTTGAAGTTTGATTGAAGAATTTAGGAGTTCCCCGCTCTTTAATCATTACTGAAATGTTATCTTAAATGTTTTCTTTCTTTGAAAGTGAATTACTAGATAATTTAGGAGTTCCCTGCTCTCTAGGGTTTGCTGGATTGTTGTCTTGAAGTTTACTTGGAAAAGTTTTGCCAAAGAAGTTTATGGTATGCCCTGTCCTTTGGTTCTTTATTAAGAATAGTGATCTTAAAGACTCTTCTTGTTCTAGTACATGTTAAAGGATTCTTAATTTCCATTTAAGCTACTAAACTCACAACTTAATTTTCATTTCACACCCACATAAGATATTAAGATCCATTTGGTTTTGTTAACTTTCCCTATGAAACACCCTTGATTTTTTGTTGTACTCTTCAAACCTTTCACAGACTCCATAGCCCAATGGTTTGAATTTCTCTTACTCTATATTTTCTTCTTGACAAGCAACCCAACCAAACAAAACAAAACAAACAATCCCTATCATTTTAACTAGCCTAAAATCGGTATCCTAAATCAATCAAGTTATATCTTTTATACAAATATAGAGAGAGCCCTCTCTGAGTCTAGGAAGGCTAGGTATTAAGACTCCAAAGTTGGTTTGATGTTACCCTTGTTTATTTGGTCTTACCAATTTGAAAAATTACAGGGACATAACATGTCACTTATGTTTATTGTCATAGAATTAATATGATCTACTTAGAGTTCTATTCCAGTCAGTTCGAACACTGTCACACATTGCTTCTAGCTTGTTTTGAAGTTTTTTTTGTTTGCACTAGTCATCAATGCACTTAGAGATCACCTTCAATTGAGTGTCAAAAATAAGATAATGATTTCTTGATTCGCAAGTTTGGAAGAGCATGTCTTATCTAGTTTTCAAATTCAAAAGAGTACATTGAAAGTGATTTTAATTTTGAAATTTTGGTTTGGTTTTTTTTCATTGTTTTGAAAAAGAGTGAAAGTGATTTTCATTCGTGTATTTTTTGAAGCGATCTTGTTTTCCATTCAATAGAAAGAAAATTGAAAATATTTTTTTTGCATCTCTTCATTCGTTTGGTTTATTTTACTTTAGTTCACTGATTTCATTTGCATTTTGAGCTTTCAAAGTATTTTTTTTTTTTTTCATCTTAGTGAAAGGAGAAGCAATTTATTTTTTTAGTACGTTTGCATCTTGGGGAATAGTGAAAGTGAATTTTATCTTTAAAAGTTGCATTTCAGTGTTTTTGAACTAGTTGGGGGGCATCATTGTTTGTTTCATTACTTGCACCCTTGTTTGCACTTCTTCCCTCATTAGTTTAGAATTCATCGAAATGGAAAGAATCTCGTTTAGCATTTAGCCACATTATAGGATTTAGGTGACATCAATATTGAGCCTTAAACAGAGACTTAACTAAAGATCAACTTTAAAATTTATCCAATTAACCTTAAGGTGCATTTGAAATTAACGAAACATCTAGAGGTCTAGGCTAGAGACGTGTTACGATGTCATTAAACATAGGAGTTGTCGCTAACAGACTATGTTACATTCCGGAGGTGAAACCTTATCCCATGTATGGAAGTATATAGGACTATTCTCCACATATGAAAAGTATAAGGGGACACTCTCATAATACGGTTACACATCAGACAACACTACTATGGACTGGACTCCCACGTATCGTCAAGTATATATGGGGAGACACCACTAGGTTGCAAGCCTACCATAGGTAACCGAGTCGATCGCCTTGTAGATGTGATAAACCGAACACAACATTCATGGAGATTGGTTGTAGTACGTTAAGTCCTTTGTAATTTATTCTATAATTTATCACCAAGATGTATATTGTAGAAATTGGAATTTTCATAAGTGTACAACCTATTTCATCGCGACCACCACCTGACGATTTTCTTTCATTGTCATCTGAGGATCTTGAGCTAGAAAGTCCCAAACCGTCTGCATAATTTACGGTCTTTCCTCCAAATATACTCTTCGATCCATTAGTGGTCTCGCCTCAATAGGATTATAGTTCTTTTGACGAACCTGTTGTTACCCTTGTTGCTTCTCCAATATATTCTCGCAATACCACCCGTGAGTTGTTTCCTTCTGAAATGACATCTAATGCTGATGATATTCCATTCGTGAGTGCTCCCTAGAGAAATTCATAGGAAAAAACTTCAAATCACATTCTGGAATACATCTCATCCATGTTTCCTCCTTAACACTACCCTTACGTCACCACTCCTCAAGATATAGGAAGTGGGATGAGAATACCCTCTAGTCAAGTTGCATCTTTACTTCTGCATGGGTATACCTCTCTTGAAATCATTGTTTTAGGAGCTTTTGGAGTGACACATTTATTTCCAGATCCCATTTGGTCAACAAGAATTCCCCCATATTTTGGCTCATTAATTCTGAATATGGTTGTCGTATCTCAAACTGTTCTTCTATCTACAGTGACTATAGGTCAAATGACCGTTTCAATAGGATCCTCTACCCCCTTGTCACTATCTACGATTACTACGGTTCCAACATTGAGTGGAAAATCTATGGTTTTGTCCATGCCCAGGGGGAAGTCCAATCCTCTTTACGTACCTCCCATTTCAAGTGGGGGACATCTGAAATCTGGACCTATTTTGGGGGCGGGACAACCTAGCGCTAGTCTAGGTGGAACATTTCTTTCACAACTGACAAATAATGTCGTAGGAACTGCTCCATCAAGTGGTCAAACTACTTCAGCTTCATTTTTCTATCAACATCCCCATGTTCAATATTCTTAGGTTCAACAATCCCATCTCCAACAACCAAACTTACAATATCTGTATATTAACCAAACCAACATACCCAATCAATATGTGTTGGGTGTGGAGCCTGATTATCTTGTTTACTTTGTATCACAGCATTGGACCCCTGTACCTTAAAAGGGGCAGCAACGCCGCCCGTAATTGATCGTTGTCGTGGGGGGTCTGGGGGGGGCAGCAGCGCTTTTCGGAGCCCCCCCCTGGCGGGGGTTTTCGGGGGCAGCGCCCCCGAAGCTAAAAACGGATGTAAAATTGCCTTGTAAAAGTATAGTAATTTCTAGTCAATCTAGGTCATTCATTAGGAAAATGATCTGACGGTAGAAGTTATGTTTAGATTAGGGTTTTTTTCCCTAGAAGGCAACCCCTCGCTTTTATGAGGGCATTGTATTGTGGTTGTGCATTGTATGTGTATTCTCGAAGTGAGAAACAGAGAGGGAGACTGTGAGAGAGAACAGAGGATATTACAATGAATCTACTATAGGTTTTGTCTCTTCATTTTTGTTGGATAATAAAAAGGAAGGACTGGCTGTTCGGGGTGGACGTAGCCCAAACTGGGTGAACCACGTATATTTGTGTCTCTATGGTTTTATGTGTTTTTTGTGTGCTTGTATTTTCCGCATATTTTATGTGTTGCATTTCTCTGTAATATTTAATTTTCTAACAACTTGTATCAGAGCCGAAGGTATATTTGGCTGATAAACTCACAAGAAAGAAGGGTTCCTGGTTCGAGTGGGAGCAATGGCGGACGATGGTAAGTTTAGGGTCGAGAAATTTAACGGCCAAAACTTCCCGTTGTGGAAGATGCAGATGGAAGATTATCTGTATCAAAAAGATCTATACCTACCATTGAGCGGAAAAACAAAGAAGCCAGCGGCCATGATAGACGCGGAATGGAACATTCTCGATAGAAAGGCACTCGGAACAGTACGGTTGTGTCTTGCGGTGTCAGTCGCCTTCAATATTGCAAAGGAAACAACAACAGAGGGTTTGATGCAGACGTTGGCGAAACTATATGAAAAACCCTCGGCCTCAAACAAGGTATTTCTTATGAAACGACTATTTAATATGAAGATGCCGGAAGGTGGATCTGTTGCAGACCATTTAAATGAATTTAATACAGTTACCAGTCAGTTAAGTTCTGTAGGGGTAAACTTTGATGATGAAGTTAGAGCTCTGTTATTCTTGTGCTCATTTCCAAAGAGTTGGAATGGTTTAGTAATGGCCATTAGTAACTCTGTCTCTGGATCTAGTACTTTAAAGTTTGATGATGTTGTTGGTGCTATCCTTAGCGAGGAAATGCGACGGAAAAGCTCCGGTGAGACATCAGGTAATGCTTTGAGTGCAGAGTTTAGGGGAAGAAGAATGGAAAGAGGAAAGAGCTCAGGATATCGCAGTAAATCAAGGAAAGGCAGATCCAAGTCCAAATCGGGGATAGTGTGCTGGAATTGCATAAAGAAAGGACACCTAAAGAAATATTGTAGATCTCGGAAGGGAAAAGAAGGAGACACGCAGCAAGAAAACAATCATGAAGCAAATGTGACAGGTGATGTGTTACAAGATGCTTTGATTATTTCTTTCGAAAATGTTACTGATTCTTGGGTTGTAGATTCAGGGGCTTCATTCCATGCCACACATGATAAGAAATATTTTCATGACTATGTTCAAGGAGATTTTGGACAAGTTCATTTGGGTGATGATAAACCCTGTAAAATTGTTGGAATGGGTAAAGTTCTTGTAAAACAACAGAATGGAAACCAATGGCTACTAAAGGAGGTAAGGCATGTTCCAGATCTGAAGAAAAATCTGATTTCAACAGGGCAGTTAGGCGATGAAGGTTGTGTGACAACTTTCACGGATAAAACTTGGAAGGTCACCAAAGGAGCCCTGGTAATAGCAAAAGGTGAAAAGGTTGGTACATTGTATTTATGCAATGGTATTTCTAACTCTGTTAATGCTTTAAATTCCAAAGGAGCAGATGCAGCATTATGGCATCATAGGCTCGGACACATGAGTGAGAAGGGGATGAAAATTCTTCACTCAAGAAATTTGCTACCAGGTTTGAAGAATGTTGATTTGGATTTCTGTGAGAATTGCATTTATGGAAAACAAAAGAGAGTTAGATTTCTCAGAGTTGGGAAAGAAAAGAAGAGTGAAAAATTGGAGCTTGTGCATACAGATGTATGGGGACCTGCTCAGGTATCATCTCTCGGTGGCTCTCATTATTATGTTACTTTTATTGATGATGCAACTAGGAAAACATGGATTTATTGTATTCAGAATAAATTTGATGTATTTGATACTTTCAAGAAATGGAAAGCTTTGGTTGAGATTGAGACAAGAAATAAGTTGAAGTGTCTCAGATCAGACAATGGAGGTGAATATTGCAGCAAAGAGTTTGATAGGTATTGTTTAGAGCATGGAATTCGTGAGAGAAGACAGTTCCAAGAACACCACAAGAAAATGGTTTGTCAGAAAGGATGAATACAACAATCATGGAGCGTGCAAGGTGCATGAGATTGCATGCAGGATTGGTTTTACAATTTTGGGTAGATGTTGTAGATACTGCTGTTTATCTAATAAATAGAGGGCCTTCAAGTTCCTTGGATGGTGGTATTCCAGAGGAAGCATGGAGAGGTAAAAAGGTAAACTACTCTTTTTTAAAGCCTTTTGGTTGTGAGGCCTTTGTCCATATTAATAAAGAAAACAGAACAAAGCTTGAGGCAAAATCAAAGAAATGTACCTTAATTGGATATGGTGCTAATGATTTTGTTATCGCTTATATGATTATGAAAATCACAAAATCATTAGGAGCGGAGATGTAATATTCAATGAAAAGTTCTTGTATAAGAATCATTTGCAGGAAAAGAAATAGGAAAAATAAAGCAAGGAATACGCGGTTCTTGATGAGATATCTGAAAAAGTAAAGGTGCCTGAAAATAATAATAATCAACAACCACAGCAGTAGCAACCACCACAACATCAACAGGCACCTCAAACACCTGAAAGTGGTGTTGGAAGATCTACCAGGATAAGTAGACCCCCTGAACGATACTCTTTTTCATTATATTATTTATTGCTGACTGATTCTGGTGAACCTGAATGTTATGAAGAAGCAATGCAGGTTGAAAGCAGGAAGAAGTGGGAGCTAGCCATGGAAGAAGAGATGGACTCCTTAATGCATAACCGGACTTGGGACTTAGTCAGGTTGCCTGCAGGTAAAACTACATTGCAGAATAAATGGGTTTACAGGCTGACGGAAGAAGATGGAGGAAAACAGAGATACAAAGCTAGACTTGTGGTGAAGGGGTTTGCACAGAAGAAAGGTATTGATTTTGATGAAATATTTTCTCCTGTTTTTAAAATGAATTCAATCAGAACTGTTTTAAGTCTTGTAGCAGCGGAAGATTTACATCTTGAACAGTTAGATGTAAAGACATCATTTCTCCATGGAGATTTGGAGGAAGAGATATACATGCAGCAACCAGAAGGATATGAGGTCAAAGGGAAAGAAAAATTGGTGTGCAGGTTAAAAAAGAGCTTGTATGGCTTAAAACAGGCTCCAAGGCAGTGGTATCTAAAATTTGACAAGTTTATGTCTGAACAAGGTTATACTAGATGTCACTCTAATCATTGTGTTTATCTAAAAAGGCAAAATGATGGCAGCTATATTATATTGTTATTGTATGTAGATGACATTCTTGTTGCAGGATCTAACATGCAGGAAATAAATGTGCTCAAAATAAAATTGGCAAATTCATTTGCAATGAAGGATTTGGGAGCTGCATAACAAATCCTTGGTATGAGGATAACTAGAGATAGGAAAAATCGTAAATTAACACTGTCTCAGAATGAGTACATAGAAAAGGTGTTGAAAAGATTTAATATGCACAATGCAAAACCAGTTAGTACACCTTTTGCTAGCCATTTCAAACTTAGTAAGGAGATGTGCGCAAAGACCCAAGAATACATGGATTATATGTCTAAAGTTCCATATGCATCTGCAGTTGGAAGCTTAATGTATGCAATGGTCTGCACAAGGCCTGATATTGCACATGTAGTGGGAGTTGTAAGCAGGTACATGAATAATCCAGGAAAATAACATTGGATGGCAGTAAAATGGATTCTCAGATATTTGAGAGGTACCACAAATCAAGCATTATGCTTTGGTGGTTCAAACATTGCTCTACAGGGATATGTTGATGCAGATATGGCAGGTGACAGAGATAACAGGAGGAGCACTACAGGATATGTATTTACTGTAGGTGGAACAATTGTCAGTTGGGTTTCAAAAATCCAAAGTGTTGTTGCACTTTCAACAACAGAAGCAAAGTATGTTGCTGCTACAGAGGCTAGTAAAGAAATGATTTGGTTACAAAGGCTTATGGGTGAATTGGGTAAGAAGCATGATATGGGCACGTTATACAGTGATAGCCAAAGTTCCATTCATCTTGCAAAGAACTCAGCATTTCATTCCAGGACTAAACACATACATCTCAAGTACCATTTCATACGGTCAGTATTGGAAGATGGAGAGTTGAAGTTGGAAAAGATACACACTAGTCAGAATCCTGCAGATATGCTAACAAAAGTTGTAACCAGGGAGAAACTGAGAACATGCTCAGTTTCAATTGGTCTTCAAGGATGACGATGAAGATGAGAAACAACCAGGTCTAAAGAGGAGTCATTGTCCAGCAAATGAAGCAGCGATGGAGTTGCTACAATCAGTCTCCAAGTGGGAGATTGTTGGGTGTGGAGCCTGATTATCTTGTTTACTTTGTATCACAGCATTGGACCCCTGTACCTTAAAAGGGGCGGCAACGCCGCCCGAAATTTAATTGCTGCCGTGGGGGGTCCAGGGGGGGGCGGCAGCGCTTTTCGGAGCCCCCCCCCTGGCGGGGGTTTTCGGGGGCAGCGCCCCTGAAGCTAAAAATGGATGTAAAATTGCCTTGTAAAAGTATAGTAATTTCTAGTCAATCTGGGTCATTCATTAGGAAAATGATCTGACGGTAGAAGTTATGTTTAGATTAGGGTTTTTTGCCCTAGAAGGCAACCCCTCGCTTTTATGAGAGCATTGTATTGCGGCTGTGAGAGAGAACAGAGAGGGAGACTGTGAGAGAGAACAAAGGATATTACAACTGATCTTCTATAGGTTTTGTCTCTTCATTTTTGCTGGATAATAAAAAGGAAGGATTGGCTGTTCGGGGTGGACGTAGCCCAAACTGGGTGAACCACGTATATCTGTGTCTCTCTGGTTTTATGTGTTTTTTGTGTGCTAGTATTTTCCGCATATTTTATGTGTTGCATTGCTCTGTAATATTTAATTTTCTAACAATATGTTCAACATCCGAATATGCAGTATTAGTATGTTCCTCGACCAAACATCTCGAAAAATTAAGTCCAACAACCTAAACATCCAGTGGTACTATTGTGACTAACCCTCAGTTTGGTCCTCACACCCAAACTAGTCAAAATATCCCTTTGGGTGAACCTTGTGCTCACCCTGTTATCACTCTAGTAGTTCTAAAGTTGTTAGATTTTGGTTTAAAGTCTAAGAACACTAGAGGTAACCACAGACCAACTTTTAAACTCTAGGATCTAGCCTTCCTAGGGTTCAGAGAGGGCTCTCTCTATAAGATTTAACTTTGTTTATTTTATATGAGATTAGGCTAGTTATGATTGTGCAATTGGTTTTGATTTGGTTTGGTTTGGTGGGAAAAATCACTTAATGAGATGGATAGTAGGAAATATGTTTGTCCATTGGGCTGAGGAGTCAAAAATCAAGCAGACAGAGCTAGGATCAAAGTCAAGCAGTCAAATGTTTTCAGGGCAAGATATATAACCCATGAAGATCTTGGAAGGTTGTTTGGTGAGGTGATATGATTAGTATAAAGAGAAATGAAGGGTTCTGTTAGTAACCTATAAATATAGGATTCATATTTTTGACTTGATTGATGGTAGTCTTGTAAATATGTACAAACTTTGCTTTCTGCAAGTTATTTCCCATATTTTGTAATAAAATCAAAAATCAAAAATAAAAAAAGAGGGTAAAAAGTCCTAAAAGAAAAATCAAAGGACTTAAAATATATATATATATTCCCCAAAAGAAAAAGATGAATAAAACATGAAAGTGTGCAAGTCTAAATGCCACTACTTTTACTTTTTGCAGTTGATTATGGCAGAGTGTCAATAAATGCCATAATCCGTGATGAGTTGAAAATTTTAATCTTAACTTGTCATGTTTCAATTTTACTTGTTGTAGATAGTGAATAAGGAATTGTCATACAGTTTAATCCTGACAATTCAGTAGTTAGGTAGAGAATAAAAGAATTCAATAGTTTAATCTGGATTCTTGGATGAAATCAGTTTAGAATTAGACAGTTTTACTACTTTCAAAAGAATAAAATGTTGTAAGGTTGCTAGCTCAAATGCACCTAATTAAAATAGAATAAAAAATGTTAGGAGATATGATTGGGTAGGTGGAAGAAAGGCGGGAAATCCATTGTAAATATTTTTCACCAGGCTACAAATAACTAATTTCCTTTCCCCATAGCTATTTAACATTCTAGACTATCAATCAGAGAGGCTCAGGGGATTTCCCTAACTTCTGTTGGGACCGGACCCAAGGCTTAATGACTGATTGGTTGACAGTGTTAAGTTTCTATATTAATCCCAGGAATCACATCATTTTCCATTCATACATTCATTACCATGAAAAATCACAAGTAAAGACCTCATTTTTACTTAATGATGCTTAAAACCCTCATTTTATTAACTTCCTACATTTCATGAAGCATAAAACCCTCACAATGGCATTTTATCCTAAGTTGAAGTGATGAAATTATTACAATGAAAGCTTGGTTTTAATCTTCACTTTCTTGGTTATAATTGTATATTTTGAGTATTCACTTTCCCTTTTCATATTAACACCTAACTTATTTTATTAACTCCCTATATAAAATCCTAGTCCTATTAATATAACTCCTTTATTTTAATATCCCAAAAACCCCTTATTATATACTTTTTATGTCAAAGATATTACTCACATGTTGAAAATTACAACCCGAAATTATCCCTTGACATAAAACTACCAATAAAGAAATACCCCAATTCTCCTATAGTTATTAGACCTTCAAATAGTCTATAACTATATAATACAAATAAAATAAAATGACACTTTATACATATTTTATGTGTAAAGAGGAAAATATCATGACTATATCATTTTTTAAACCATGGTCAAAAAACTTTTTGCCCGCCCCCATTCACTTTACCCTGTATAATATATAAACTCCTTTTATATACTATTTCAACCCCCGCATTCATTCAAACCCTCTGATATTATTTTCATTCCTAATCCAATGGTTCGCATTGAGCGCGATAAACTATCCTTGTACCCCACCATTCCCATCGCGCCGAGTTATGACCGTCGATCCTTTACTTATCAAATCAACGGCCCATATTAAAATCCCAGTCCCACCTTACCTTTCCCCCATAGCTTCCCAAGACATCCTGACCATTCGCTTCATCCATCCCAATCCGACGGTGAGCATTCCATATCGCATATCGAAAGTAAACAGGTGCAGTTTGGGAAAAATCACATGATAAAAGTTGTTTTGTGAAACCACCAATTTCTACGTGTCCAATTTTAATTGGATCACGTTATAAAAGCCCAAAACTGCTTACCATCTAAAAACAACACAATAGCGCGAATGGTTTTTGCATTCAAAATGAAAACCGTTCCTGCCATTGACTGTGACCTGCCATTAATGCTATGTAGAGTAATAAAATCAAAGGTTTTAACATTAATTTTTCACTATTTTGCATCGTTTGTCCCCTCGCTTGTTGAGAAATTACGCCTACATTTCAAAACCTTTTTCTGACCAATTTTTCCCTCTGAAGCATATTTCCCCTCTAAATTTCGCCACAGAAGAATCTCAACTCTTCCTACTAAGCTACCACGACCAGTTTTGAAGACTAGTACAATCTGAAACCTTTATCAACCACTACAACACATGCAAAAGTTATTTTTTCAATGATCTAATCCTACAAATTCTCAATTTCAAAGAGAAAAATTAAAACCTGTAAACTAGTTTGCATGTAGAAACTAAAATTACCAATATGAGTATATTCTAAACCTTGAAAAAACAGGGGAAACCCTGGAAAATTTTTCTTAGAATTTGTCGTTTCCTTCAAACTCTGTTTTAAAGTGTTTCCGACCATCCAAAGGAAATTTCCATGGTTCAAATTGATTTAGACACACAGATTAGTCATTTTTTAGTCCTCTGCACCTAGAAAACCTGTGTTTTCTATCCCAAAACCCTTGCCCAGATTCCAAAATTTCTCCCTGATTCGCTCAATTAGCCCCTGTTTTCAAAATTAACTAAGAAAAAATTTTAATCTTGCTTAGTTTTAACCAAAATGATAAGAAAACAGATTACCCCTAAGACTGGAGGTCCTAAAGCCCAAAAAATCTGTCTCAAGCAAGCTTCCACTACCTAAATCTACTAAGATAAATAAGCCTACCCCAGCCCTAACAGCAGATTCTACTGAAGTGTTCAGACCTTTACAACCACCTATTACTTCTGAAGGGAGCAGTTCCTTAATTGATTTAGACTATAGGATTACTGATGCTACATTAGAGTTCAATATGCTGGAAGTCCATAATTGGTGTTGTGAGAAATTTGTGAAGAAAATTGAAAATGACATACCTATATGGGAGTCAAATTTTCCTAAGTATGTGGTCTCAATCACTCATCCAGCTCAAGACCTGATTAGACTATGCCAATTACACTATTTCCCTGACCAAAGATGTATTGTAAACAAAGATAGAGAGGTCTTGTTTTCTATAACTGCAGAATCCATTAATCAGATGCTCCAGCTGAACCATGATCCAAGAGTAGTCTCATTATCCATTGAAGATTTGACTCAGATGTACCTAGACTTAGATTTACCTAGGAAGTTTATGGTTCTACAAAACTTCATGCCTACTCATGTTGATTTCCCAAGAGTAAATCCACCCTATTCCACCTCTGCTTTTCCTGAATCTTCCAGACAAATCATCTCTATGCTTTCCTTCGTTCTAGGTTACTCTAATGATGAGTTCATTGATGCATCAATTCTAGGTTTCCTTTCTACTTTATCCCCAGGGAAACCTCCTGCAATGATATTTAACTTTGCTAGATTCGTTTCTGACAACATGCACTATCAATTGACCAAGTTGCCTGAAGAAGGAGTGTTTAGATATTCATCATATCTATTTCACCTCTTTCTATTTTTCCAAACAGAAAAGTTTCCAGTGGCCTTAAAGAAAATGGATGTTGAAGGCAATCATCTCTTAGTAGTTCTTTGGACTTCATTGCTCAGAAGAGATGGAAGTGAATTCAACTATAAGGACTTCATTGATTTGTTTATTAGACCAACCATGAGTTTATTGTGAAAAGCAGAACAGCCAAGAATCGGTGAGGAAATAAAAAGAATTCTACAGTTATCTGAACACTGCAAAGTAGGTGATTGGTACCTATATGAAAATCACATAGAACTAAGGATATTTGGAGCAAACTTGGCTCCTTATAAATTTCCAAAATTTCTAACTATCAGGGTTTTTGCTTTGGAGTATTTAAGGAAAATTCTGAATGCAGATGCAGTGAATTTTATGGCTTCGAAAAAGAAGACACAGTTTAAGCTCAAAACGCAAATAGGTCCCTTTATAGTAAATAACATGGATGCCTTGAAAGAAATAGTCAGAAAATTTTCAGAATTCAAGTTCCAATAAAGTTTTTATTGGAACTATGATCCTCAAGGCATTTTGAGTAACATAAGGGTCAAATGTAAATTAACACCATTCTTTCATAATTCCAGACCAGAAATTGAAAAATATGAAAATAAAATGGAATGGGAAGAAAATACATTGATTGATCCTACATACAATATAGAGAAGGAGAGACAGACAGATAATTCACAGGCAATAACAGTCACTCAGCAAACAAAAACTTCAAATAAAAGGACTAGGAATGAAGAAGGCTATACAGTAGAGACCATTGCAGAAGATAAATTCAAGATTATTTACAACAAGAAGACAAAAATGATTGATGCTGAGAAATAAAAGACAATAGAAATATATGGCATTGATTACCAAGAAACCAATAATGATCAACAAACTGATGATGAAGCCACTATAATTGTGAATGAGACTCTAGAAAAAATTTAGAAAGAGTAGGTGTTAACACAGGAACAGGGCAGACAAATGGTTTAAAAACAGGTGAATTTAGAAGCTCCCTCCTCTTCCAAAGCAGAAAAAGAGACAGCTTCTGACATTCAAAAGAATACAAACAAATCAGAAAAAGAAATGAGGAGATTAAAAATGAAGTTTATTCTCAATTCCTCAAAGAAAATCCAGGGAACAAAGACAGGTTGCTGACTGCTTTTGATTACTCCACCAATAAGATGATCATGTCATTTCTCAAACCCACAATTACAGATCCAAAATCAATTGTAGATTATACTAAAATAGATGTGGAGGTGGAAACTGATACAATACATCAATTGGATCAAACTGAATTCCACAGAAGTACCACTGAAATGCTTTATTCAAAAGTGGTTAATAAAACTATGAGTGCTACTATGCTACAAAATACTGTGTCTAATTTACAGAATCAGATGAAATTAGACAAAGCATCATTACATGCTAAGGATTTAAGAATCAAGTCCTTAGAAGATTTGGTTATAGAAACTGGAGTGGATCCTTCCAATATTGAGGTTGCTAAAGCACTCATAAAGAAAAAGAATGAAGATATTGTTGCCTTAAGAAAACAACTGAAACTTCCACAGAGTGAGCATCCACAAGAAAAGGATATTCTTCAGTAGAAAACAGAAAAGGATGAATTAATGCAGTTAGTATGAAAGATTATTGCTCAAATCAAAGAAATGGAGAATCAGACAGAGACTCTGATGAAAGAAAATGAAACATTAAAAAAGACAAATGAGGTCTCCATTCCTACAGTCATCCCAATGGCAACTACTATTGTTCCTTCTACACTGGTAGAGAATTTGGCACCAAAAGGATTATTGACAACTGTGGTGTCAATAACATCTATAGATACCTCTGCCACTAGATCATCTACATCACAGGTACACCAAGCAACAGGTACAGCAGACATAGTTAAATCTATGGAAGAAATGTCCCTTAAGAACACTGAGATCAATAATTTTAAAAAATCAAATAAAGATCGTGAATCCTCATACAATAATGCTTTAATCACATCCAAGGGACATGAACAGAGAGAAAAGGCCTTAGAAGAACAAGTGAAGAGTTTACAAAAAGAAGTAAACTTCAATGAACAAGTAAAATATATCAAAAAATATCTTTGGAATACCATAATTCAAGGCATACATCTACAATGGCCTTCCATTCAGATCATTTATGAACAGAGAGATCTACTCAAGGCAACACAAGTAGAAATTCAGAAAACAAAAGAAGAGCTTGCCAATAAACCATCTCAATATTTAAGGCTTATTACATTTCTAAACAGTAAAAATAGAGAAGAACTTGAAGAACTGAAAATTCAGGATAGGACTGAATAATACTACAAATCAAAAAGGTCCTAAGTAAAAAGAATATAATGGACAGTTTGGAGGAAAGATGTAAAGACATGAACTTGTCAATAACAAAGTTCTTAGCCAAATACACTATATTAACACAAGTAGGCCTTCCAGAAATTCATGGCTTTAATGAAAAACTAATGGTTCAAACAGATTACGACAAGAAGATCAGAGCATATGCCAAAGAACAGGTAAACAAGCCTCTTCCACAAGGTTCCCCAACTGGAAAAGTTATCTTAGAGTACTTTGAGAACTTATTTTTTCTACAAAATGAAATTAAGCACATCTTCATTGTCAAGCCAAACTTTGCAAAGTACACAGAGGCTGACGAAAGCTACAGAAAAATGAAAAGCTTGAAGATACCAAGTGATCAGCAATGGCAAGAATTCACTGATTTGATATAACAACATGCAAACATAGCAGAACAAGTGCAGTCAGGTTTTTCATCTTTACAATTATCAAAGGGTAAAATTTGCAATGAAAGTGTATGAGGTGAAAAAACAGAGTCAAAGAGTATCCGGGAATAAAACAGTCAAATCAATTTTTATTGTTGTAATTCTTTGTTTTACAGTAGTAGAGTAATAAATGGACAGCGTAAAAGAGTATCAAAAGTGAAGCACAGGTTGAAGAGTGAAATTAGAAAAATTGTCTTCTAAGCTATCTTCTAAAAAAGATAATTTTTCAAGTGCCAGCAAGCATCTAAAACAATGCAACAACCAGTTTTGATTAAGATAGATTAGTTCTATTTTTTCTTGATAAGAGGACAGCTTGCCAGTTTGTTTTGCAGTTGTCCCTCTTTTTTATGTAATAATATTTATTTTCTCCTAGAGATATTCCTACATGTCTCTTAGATATTTTGTAATAATTTTGTATAAATACTTCACTCTTTGAAGTATTTAGTGTGGAATAAAAATTTTCAAAACTACTATAGACATTTTTGCTAAATACATTGGGAGTTCGTGTGAGTCGAATTGTAAAGCAGCAGACTGGAACTACGTCAAATAGACATCATAACTCAGGATTCTTGTGCTGATCAGATAAGTCAAGTATTTTCCTGTTTTCACTGTTTATCTTTCTAAGTTCCATACATACATTTACATGTTTTCTATCTTAAATGATTGACTAGGAAGGTTTATACAGAATTAGTGTCAAAAGCTCCCTATTTTTTACTAGTTATTCATTGATATGTTTTCTACTAATATCTGGACTTAAGAATCCTTAACTGCTCTTATTCCCTTTTGATCCCTTTATTTCATCTTATTTTCTATAACTTAAGGATCCTTCATTTCCTTTTTGTTCAGATCTTACCATTTCATCAAAAAGCCTATTTCCAAACCCTTTGAAGGTCATCTACCCTGCCCTTAGTACATTTTCTCTTTTGACCTTATTTCTCAGCTCTACTTGCCAAGAAGTTGACTCCATAGCCCAATGGTCTGGTAGATTCCTCTATGGTTTACCTTGAAGTACCTTTTATTCCCACCAAACATTTAGACCAAGACAATTGTCCAATCATACCTAGCCTAAAATCTTATAACAAAATCAAGCTAAATCTTGAGGAGAGAACCCTCTTCGGAATTTAGGAAGGCTAGATCTTGAATTTCAAAAGAGGTTCTTGGTTACCCCTGGTTTTCTTCAACTATAAATCCTCATCCCACAACCTGAGAATTACTAAGGTGATAACAAGTTCTTTGATCCAGAAAAGAGAAGTAGTAGGTAGAGGTTAAAAAAAAGAGGGAGCAATTAAGGGTTCCCTACTCTGGAAATCAGTAGAAAACATAGAAATGATAAACAGTAAAGACATGGTGCTTTTAACAAATCCTGAAGTAATACTCCTGTTTATTCATTCAAATTTGGAAAACATTATGGATGCATGTAACAAAGAAAGATAAACAATGACAAGAAGGAAATACTTCACTTCAATATCTCATCACATGAATCTTGAAATATGATGCCAATTGATCCAATCCAGCCTGCTACTTGAGATTTGAAACACAAAAGCCTTCAAGTCCAATAAAAAATGACTATAGAAATATTCAACAATTTATTCCACAATAATACTTCTAAATATGAAGTATTTATACATAATTGTTTTACAAAATATCCTAGAATTATTCTAGGAATTAGCTAAGGAAAAAAAAAATCTTAACAACAAAATAGAGACAGTTGCTTAATAAATCAGCAAGTTGTCCTATCTATCCAAATAAAATAGTAACTGATTATGGATGAGGTGCAGTTGGCTGCCTTGGTGTCCTTCTTGCTGGCTTTAGATATTTCAAGTTGGTTTTGAAATCTAATCTGTTTATCTTATATTCTTTCACTGATTCTCTTTAATCCCTGATACTCTTTTAAACTCAGATACTCTTTAACTATTGTATAATATGTTTATTGTTGTAATAAAAATATGTTTTGACTAAAATTCAACAAACTATTTTCTCTTTTATCTTTCTGTCTTTTTATCTTTCATAGTAAATCTGTTAATGACTGCCAATCTTCCTCATTTGGAATTTGGATTTTCTTGAGCTTTCTAAAATTCTCATATGCTTCTGTATACCTGGAAAAAGTTGGTTTAATGGCAAGCAAGTGTCTTATCTCATGTTGCAAATAAAATATGTCTTCAAAACTTTTGAGTAAGACTTTTCCTATTGGAGTGCCTTGTCCACCTGACTTTTCAACTTGCTCCTTTTCATATTCTATGATCTTTTTATTGTAATCCTCCCGAGGCATTAATTTTTCATTGATGACCAAAATATTAGACAAAATTATTTGCCTCAAATTCTCAAATTTAACCATAAACCTGGTTATGGTGATGTTCATATTCTCACATTTTTCCTCAAGTTGTTTCATCAAATTCTTCTTGGTGAGGAATTTCCTTATTTCAAGGATATTTTCAGTCCTGTCAGTAATCTCAATTTCTTCTAGCTCCTGCTTGTTTTTACTGTTAAGAAACTTGATCAATTCTATTTCTTGTTTTGGTTTGTCATCAAGTTCATCTTTAGTCTTCTGAATTTCTTCTAATGCTGCTTTGAGTAAATCTCTCTGTTCAAAAATCACTTGAATTGAGGGCCACACATCATTGATGGCTTCAATGATCTTGTTCCATAAATGAATTTTCACATATGAAATTTGTTCATTTAAGGTTAACTCCTTCCGTAACTTCTTCAATTATTCATTTAGTCTAATAGCTTTTTGCTCATGTGTTTTGGCATTTATTTGAGCCAACTTGTTTATATTTTCAAGGTTATCAACCATATTTTTCAATCTGTTAATTTCACTTGTCTGAAGTGACATTTCTTCCATATCTTTCACTAGTTTGTTGGCCTCATCTGTAGGGTGAGCTGCTGTAGTGGATGACTCTGTAGTTGATTTTGTAGATGATTTCACTGGCATTGTAGTAGCCAGTGGCTCTTTGGGTGCCAACTCTTCTGCTAGAGTTGATGGCACAGCTGTAGTGACCATAGGAAAAACTGAAGGAATTTCTGATGTTTTTGGTGTTTTTTTTTCATGGACAAGTTTATCCATTTGAATCTCCATCTCTTTGATTTGTGTTGTCAGCTGAAAGATAAAATTCATCATACCATATTTCTCATTCTGTCCTTGTATTATTTCCTTAGCTTGAGGATGTTCACTTGATGGAAATTTAAGTTTTTTTTTTTTCTCAATGCTACAATGTCCTCATTTTTCTTCTTCACTAACTGTTCTGCTACGTTGACATTTGCAGGGTCATATCCAACCTGCAAGATCAATTCTTCTAAAGATTTAATTCTAAGATATTTAGCATATAAGGATGCTTTTTCAAGTTTCATTTTATCTTTCATGTTTGTAATAGTGTTTTTAAGTTTCTAAACACTTATAGCTTTAGCTATAATAGTAGAATAAAACATCTTTGAACTCTGTCTATGAAATTCTATCTGATCAAGAGCATGAATTTTTTCTGTTTGGATTTCTAAATCAATATTCTTGTAATCTTCCACTGTCTTTGGAGTTTTTACTGTAGGCTGCAATACTGACTTGATTATCTTTTTATTTGTATAATAAAAGGCATACAAAAGTCTATTTTGAACACTTGGTGTTTGTTTCAGATATTGAGAGTAGATATCATTTGTTATCTCTTCATTCTTTAACTTGATCTATTTGTACTTTTCCCTGATATCTAAATATTTCTCCTCAGCTGTTTGTGAGGATGAAGCTTTCGTGTTCTGTTGTTTCTCTATCAAGTGTGTATTTCCATTATCATCTTGTTCTTCATTTATATTCTATGTATCTTGTTCATTTCTAATAATAGTGGCAGCCTCTATGGTGGTATCTGGGAGATCTATTTCTTCAACATCAATGGTTACATTTTCTTTACTTACTGGATCTATTTTAGGCTTTTTATTATATATTTATCTTGAACCTAGTTTCAGTAGTGGTTTCATCAACATAAGTTTCTTCTTCTCTTACCCTCTTGGTGGCTTTTTCTATTTGATCTGTAGTTTGTAAAGTGTGACTAGTATCACTTTTATTCACTGCATCTACTAAAGTATTTTCTGTCCACTCAGTCTGACTAGCATATTTCTCTATCTATGGTTTTGTCTCATGAATGTAGGGTGTCAGTTTGCACTTAACCCTCATTTTACTTAGTATCCCTTGTGGATCATAATTCCAAGGAACGCTCTCTTCAAACATGTACTCTAATAACTGCTTATCTGCTTCTGCATCTGCATCTCTATGATTGCAAATGAATGGTCCCACTTAATTCTTCAATTTAAACTATGTTTTCTTGTTTTCTTCTAAGAATTTGATAGAATCGGAGTTTAATATTTGCTTGATATACTCCAAGGAAAAAACCCTCATTGATACAAATTTGGGTAGCTTGTAGGGTAACAAATTGGATCCAAACACTCTAATCTCAGTGTTCTTTTCATACAAGTACCAATCGCTAGTCTTGGTCTGTTCTAAAAACTGTAAAATCTTCTTCATATCATTATTTATCCTTGGTTGTTCATTATTTGTCAATATTTTTATCAATGGATGGATGAATAATTTTGAAAACTCTGCATAGGTGAACTCCGTGGAATCTTTCCTGATCAAAGAGGTCCATAAAGTAACTGAAAGAAGATTCCCTTCTATATCAATCTTTTGAAGGGTTAATGGAAAATTATCTGCTTGAAAATACAAGAACATGTGGAAAAGGAATGATGTGTATCTAAACACTCCTTCAATTGGCAGTTTAACTAATTGGTCATGAATATTGTCAGCAATATACCCAGAATAATCAAAGATAACATATGGAAGTTGTCTTGGTGTGAAAGTGGATAGGAAACCTAAAATGGATTCATCTGTATGTTCATCAGTAAAGTACCCTAGGATGAAGGAGAGCATGGAGATGACATGTCTAGAACCCTCTAGAAATTTTGAAGTGGAATATGGAGGATTAATTTGAGGAATTTCTAGATGTAAGGACATGAATATTTGGAAGATTTGGAATCTTTTAGGTTATTCAAGGCCAATATACAGCTTGGTATGTGCTTCAATGGACAAAGGAACTGCTTGAGGATCGGGTTTAAGCTATAACATTTGATTAATGGATTCAGCATTGATAGTTAAAAGTACTTCTTTATTGGCATTGACTATTGCTCTTTGCTGAGGTATATAATGATGATGGGATAACCTAATGACTTCTAGGCATGAGTGGGTAACTAGAACAACATATTTGGGCAAGTGTGATTCCCAAATTTTAACTTCTTCAACATTATCCAAAGATTTTTCATAGCTCCAGTTGTGAAGTTCCAACAAATTGAATTCTACAATAGGGTCTGCTATGTTATAGTCAATATCTGCTAATGGGGTATGCTCAATGTCTACAATTGGAGGTTGCAGAGGATTTATAATGATAGCAGTTTTGGAAGATTCAGCTAGAGTAGGTTTATGAATTTTGGAGCTTTTGGACTACAGAACTTTGCTTTTAGGCTTTTCTAGCTAATTCTGCAAGATTAAACAGTTGTCAGAAGTATTTTTTACTCTGGCGGGGATTTATTTGATGAAAATAGGCAAAATATGGTCTTTCCTTGGGTTTTTTCTTTCAATTTTGGACGGTCAACAAGATTTACAAACTTTTACTGGTTTAGAAACAAGAAATAGGGGTTTCTTGAGTTTTTTCAATGAGTAATTGGGTAAAAAGTCCTTTGAGATTAGGCACAGAAGTTTAGGCTACCTTCAGAAATTTTCTGGGCTCAATTTTGAGTTTAAAACAATGCGCAACATAAACAGGGTTTTTTTCAGAAATTTTGACAGGGTTTGGCCTTTTTTTTGGATATTTTAATAGGCTTGTTTGGGTGGATTCGAACTCTGAATGTAATTTGTTCCTTTTAAAATCCTTTCAAATCAAAACAGGCTTAATTGTTGGAGGAATACCTGTTATATGCAGGTACTAGTTTTTTGAATAAGTCTCTAAGGTTTTTGAATAGATTCAATGGTGTCTTTCTGATCTCTAGAGCAATTCAAAGCTCCTCATCAATATTCAATAGGTACAGGTTGAAATTTGTAGGTTTTTGGCATGAAAATGGTGGAAAATGCTTGTTTCAAAGTCGAAATAGCTTATACAGTGATTACGTGTAGAAAGAGAGGAAATTAGTGCATTTGCAATGTTATTTAGGAAAATTAGGGTTTAATTGGCGCCTAAAATAAATGGCAGTCAAGTCAAAAATGGCTATTTTCGGGCTCAAAGGGTATAAAACCGCGAGTGGTTATCGCATTCACTTTAGGTGGTAAGCTGTTTTGGATGAAATGAACATGATCCAGTAAGAAGGAACCACGTGGAGGAGGTAGAAAGTCAAAATACCACCCATTTCACGTAGAAATGAGATGGTGGATATCGCGCAAGTTTATTTGCGATATGGATTTTTCACCGTCGGATCGTGAAGGACTCATGCGAACGATCAAGATCTACTTTGAGAGATGCATCGGGATTTGGGAGTGGGGTCCAGGGTCTAATATATGCGGCGGGGTCAGTTATAAACTTTATGAATGTGTGTTTATTAAAGTTTAAACCTTAGGCTTATAGGATAGGCATTAGTTAATAGTCATATACGTTTTTTAATTAAAACATTAACCAATGTTCTAATTACGGGCGCGGGTTTTATTATATAGTATTTAAATGTTTTGATAAATGTTTAAAACTATAGGGGGTGGGGTATTTTGTCTTATTTGATAAGTTTAAACCAATGGGATAAGGGCAGGTTTTAATTCATCACATGGGTTATTATATAATTGGCTTAAACATTAAGTAGAGGGTTTTGTGGGTTATTAAAAATAAAGGATTTAATACTATACGGGAGGGTGTAGTTTTAGGGAGTTAATAAATAAGTTAGAAGTTAATATGAAATAAAGGGATAATATAATGAATAAAAATACATGTTTTAACTCTAAGTAAAGTGTAAATAAAGCATAGCTCGTCTTTGTTGTATTTTTTCACACTTTAACTTAGGATAAATGCATTTTATGGGTTTTTGAATGATTTTTTGAAAGGAAATGAAATTAGTTATTTAGGGTTTCACTTTTAGTAAGTAAAAAATGGGTTTTTACTTAGGAAAAGGGATCATGATTATGGATGAAGAATAAATGTTGATGAATATGGATTTTGTGTAGGAATTCAATATTTTTAACCAATCAGTCATCGAGCCTTGGGTCCAGTCCCAACAGAAGTCAGAGAAATGCTCTGCGCCTTTTTAACTAATAGTTTAGAATACTGAATAATTGTGGGAGAGGGGAAATTAGAAATTTTTTCCCAATGATGCTCTATTACATGCTTGCACAACTGCTTTCTACCTACCCATCATTATTTCTAACATTTTTTACTTCATTTTCATGGGTGCATTTAGGCTTTTAACCCTAAATCAATTTTCTTTTAAAACATAAAAACTATATAAGTCTAACCTTATTTATCTGAGTGCTCAGATTAAACTGTTGAGCTCCTCATTTATTCTCTATCTTATCTACTGATTTGTCAAGTTTATACTATTTGAAATATCTTTATTCTCTATCTAAAACATGAAATTCAAAGCATGAAAAGTTAAGATTAAGTTGTTTAACTGATCATGGATTATGGCATTTATTGACAATCTGCACATATTAATTTGTATTCTTGCAATAAAGTAAATAGTAGTGTCATTTTGACTTGCTCACTTTCAGGTCTTATTTTTATCTCTTTTTTCTTTTGGGGTCTATCTTTTTTCTAATTCCTTTGATCATTCTTTTAGGACTTTTACCCTCTTTACATTTTTATTATTTTTCATTTTTTAAATATGGGAAAACAACTTGCATAAAGCAAGGTATGTACATATTTACAAGACTATCAAAGTTAATTCAAAAATTATGAACCCTATTATTATAGGACCCTAACACACCCCAATAAGCTCGGTGTCCAATACCTGCAAATTCCTCATGGTCAGTACTAGAAATCCCAGCCGAGTCCTCAACCTAGTACTCAAAATCAAAAGATCCTTCAGTACCAGCCGACCCAATTGGGACCCCAGGCTGGACCTCATGTTCAATAAGGACCTCAAACTAGACTCTATGTACAGCAAGGACCGCAATTTCTCACCCAGCAGGGGCCTTATCAACAACCCCAACAGGGTCCCTATGTTAGCAGCAATTGCAACAAGGTATTTACCAAAAATGGGGGCAATACTTATATCAAGGTAAAAATCCGCCCTATTGGGGGCATAATCCATATCAACCAGGTTGGAACCCTCATATGGGTAACTTCCAAAGACCATTTTCTCCTCACCATCCTCCCTTGCCATTTTTGGTTACGTTGGAACTATTGGATGTGTCTAAGCTTACAAATGACCCCATCCAACATATGTTGCATTTGCTACTAGTTGCTCTTCCAATTCTTGGGTTGAAGATTCAATTTTTCTACGTCCTTTCCAGCGCACTCTGACAGGTGCCATGACCAAATGGTATATTGAACTCCCTCGAGGAGTCTTCTTCGATCTTAACACCTTGGCCATGTCCTTCCTCACTCCCTTCTTGCTACCTATCTGGTATGATACCGACACCCAACTCCTCACAACTTTGAAGCAGTCAACATCTACCCATATTTCAGACCACATTCACGAATGGAGGCACAGACGTCATTTCATCAAATTCAAGATCCCTGATCATTTTTTGACCGAATGGTTCACTAAATATTTTGTTCCAAAAATTACCAAATATATAGCTATGGGTGGTTGTGTGACCGAAGAGGAAGTCATCACCCGAGATCAATATATAGATTTGGTTTATTCCCAATCTAGAACTCTGTATGAGCTCCTACCTGAGGCAACACAACCTTCAACCGATCTGACATCATCTCAACTTCCCAATGCGCCTTTGATTGATGGAATTATTAGGTCAATGGCCCATGCTGATAGTAGTGCACATAAAGCTTCCTCTAAGTCTAAGTCTATTGTTGCCACTACACCCTCCAATCCTTCCAATAACCAGAAGAATCCTGGTAAAACCTCTGAGGTAAATTCTGTCCAATCGACCAGAGCTTAAAAATCCTCAAAAGGTAAGAAAAAGGGCAAAGGAAAATCTGAATTCGATAACCATAAAAAGGATTCCAAAAATTCATCTAATGACGATACTTCCAAATGCAAGCCTAAATATCCTTGTTTGATATGTGATGACGACCATTAAACCAAGTATTTTCTTCGGCGTGCCAAATTTACCCGTCTCTTGAAGGTGGCATCCAGAACTCAAACTTTCTTGAAAGAGCCATTTCCCCCTCAACAGATACAAATGGTCAATCAAACCTCTATGTTCGGAAACTCCCAAGTTTTCATGGCTGACACATAGCCTATTTCTGTCACACGCAATCGAAAGATTACTTGAATCCATCAAAAGCTACTATGGCACATGATGCCACAAATAAACCTTCCTCTTTTGTACCTCATAGTTCTGGTCCTCTCTAGATTGAGAGACCTAGTAGTGATTCCATTATCTGACCGCCCCCAAAGGGTGTTCTTCAAAAATTGTCTTATAATCCGAACATAAGAGATGATCAACACTATAAAATTGTAGAGGATTTAGCTCACCCACCTTTGGTGATGTCGATATTTGAAGTCCTTCAGTCGTGTCCATCACAATGGAAGGCACTATTATCTGCCATTGGAGGGATTGATCCGGTGGATTCCAACCTCATTAATTTCGATCTCGAGAACTTTTTTCCTCGTCTCCCATAACAGGGGTCTTTTTTTATTCAAGTCAGTGTTATGGGGAAAGCCATTCATAGGAATATCATTGAAGAAGGTGCTTCGACCTGTATCATGTTTATCGCTTGTTGGAAAGTCATTGGCTCTCCTCCATTGAGCTAGTCCCCTAACACTTTGGAATATTTCGACAATATAGTTTCTTGGCCATATGATATTCTCAAAGCTTTTCCCATCCTCTTGGATGGAAAGACAATGAACTTGGAAGTAGAGGTGGTGGATGCCAACTTGAATTAAAACATCCTCTTGGATGGAGTTGGACCCATGCGATGGTTTGCGTAATCTCCACCCTCTTCCATGTTCTCCACTTTCCTCATCAAGGGAATGTTGTGACTGTCAATAAACTCGCTTTCTTCTCCTCTGATTATTCAATAGGAAAAATTCCAATGTTGGGAATACCTCTACCCCCTATGAGAATGTTGAGCTGAGCCTTTTTAAGGACTCGTCCCTTATGGGAATTTTTCCAGTCCCACCTCCTAATGTCGCCACTATCAACATGATATCATCTGGTCACAATCCATGGATTGTTCCTAGTCTCGACCAGCTTGAAAGATTTGGTGACGTTATGCATCTCAGTCTTGCATAACAAAAATATCATAGCATTCTTCTGGCTTCTAAGGTTGTTTCTAAAATCAATGAAAAATTTGTTTCATACCTAGACACTTATGCATAGTCTCCCTAGTTTGGTTCTTGGGATTCAGATGATACCTTGAAGGAGATATTCCCCACTGACAAGAGTATCATGGAGGTTATGTCTCTTGATGAAAATATGTGGGACGATGGCCATCATTGTTCCTCATTTCTCCCAATACTAGGTGATATCTCCACTTGTCTTGAATCCCATGTTTCGTCTGAATCGACTAGCCCACTTCAAAATCTCATTTTGGTTCATGAAGTGTTGTCTAAAGAAACATGGGGAATATTTCTGCTACCATTCCAATCGACATCTCTGTCAAATGAGGGATTTTTGAGAATGTTCATATTGATGCATCTTATTTTCCTGATGAGGTCAATATTTACACTGAGACTTTTAAGGATTTCTGATATGTATTCACATGGTCTTACGAATAAATTCTTGGCATAGATCCTATTATTGTAGTGCACGAAATACTTACATATACAGACTCGAATCCCATTCATCAACAACTTCGTCTCGTATGCCCAAGAAATAATGCTACCATAAAGGGAGAAGTTGAAAAACTTCTCAAGGCTAGTTTCATCTATCCCATACCATTGACAAATTGGGTCTCCAATATTGTTCCCGTTACTAAGAAACAAGGGACCATCTAGGTTTGTGTTGAATACCGTGATATCAATCAATCATGCCCTAAATATAATTACCCCACTCCCTTTATAGATCAAATCATTGAATAATGTGTTGGGAGTGAGATATTTTCTTTTATGGACAGTTGTTCTAGTTATAATTAGATAACATACTTCAACTGTTCAACATAAAACCACTTTTATCTATCCATGGGGAACCTTTTCCTATAAGAATCTCCCTTTTGGTTTGAAAATTGTCGGGGCTACCTTCCAATGAGCTGTTTCATATACCTTTCATGATATTAAATACATAGTTAAACCATATCTTGGCGACCTTCTAGCTCATTCCGTGAAATGTCGAGATCACCCCGAACATATCATAGCAATGTTTATTCGCTATCGAAAATATAATATCTGGTTAAATCCTCATAAATGTGTGTTATGCATAGAATAAGGTCACCTCTTAGGATTCGTGGTGTCCAAAGAATGAATTTGGATAGATCCTCTTAAATTCGAGGCAATCATCAATTTGTCTCCTCCCTCTTCTGTGCATCAACTACAAAGCTTACATGGGAAGGACAATTTTCAACGTCGGTTCATCTCGAACTACGTCGAGCTTGCCAAAGGATTCATTCGCTTGCTGGAAAAGGGAATCCCATTCATTTGGGATGAAATTTCCCAAAACTCTTTCGACGATTTAAATAAACCCCTTATCAGTTCTCCTTTATTGCATCCTCCCAACTATAATCGCGATTACTTCATGTATTTGGCCACTGCAGATATCACTATTGGTATGGTGTTGGTTCAGGACGGTGATGATGGGAAAGATCATGTATTTTATTACTTGAGCCGCAATATATTCAATGCCAAGACCTGCTATTCTCATGTTGAGAAACTCACATTGGCTGTTATTAATGTTGTTAAACGTTTTCATGATTACATTCTCCTACGTAAAACTATAGTTATTTCTGACTACAACTCCATGACTTACATTCTTACACGTAATTTTCTTGGGGGGAAATACTTGAAACGAATTTTTATTTTCCAAGAGTTTGAATTAGATTTTGCTATAATAAAATTGAAGAAATCACTTGTCTTTTTTTATTTTATCTGCGATCTTCCCACTACGGTTGATCCCACTCCCTTTGAAGAATCGATTCCATATGAATTACTCTTTCTCATAAATACTCTTAACCCTCAGTATGGAGACCTTCTCGTTTATCTCCAAACCCAAACCTTCCAACCAGAGTTATCTCACTCTGAGAGATGGAGGATTCGTCACCAGTCCCAACCCTATCACATTATTGGAGATAATTTGTATCACAATGGTGTTGATTCCATCCTCTGTCGATGCCTAACAGTAGAGGAAGCTGAGAAATTTCTTAACAACTGCCACTCCGGGGCCTGTGGTGGTCATATGTCTGGTTATTCTACCGCTCACAAAATCCTTCGAGCATGATACTTTTGGTCGTCTATTTTTAAATATTGCATTCTTGTTGTTCGAAAATGTCTTGATTTCCAAATCTATTCTCAGAAAGAGCGTGCCCCACCCTCACCCTTAGACCCAGTTATGACCGCTAGGCCATTTGAAAAATGGGGCATCAATTTCATGACCTGTAACCCTCGCTTGACCAGAGGGCATGGTTATATCATCGTCGTCATCTATTATTTTACAAAGTGGGCCGAGATGATGCCTAAATATGATAATAAAGGTAAAACTGCGACACAATTCCTGTTTAATCGCGTCATAGCTCGGTTCGGTGTCCCGAAAGCCATTATCACTGACCATGACTCTCATTTTCAAAATCATATGATGATAGAGCTTACTTCTTAGTTGGGGCTACATCATGGTAGCTCCACTCCTTACTATACATAGGCCAACGGCCAAGTCGAAGTTGTTAACAAGGTGTTGGTAAAAATTATTCAGCGAACCATTGGGAGACACAAACAGGATTGACATCTCATGAATTTCTCAACTATGTGGGCTTACCGAACTTTCGCTAAGACTGCTACCAAATTTAAACCATTTCAACTGGTGTATGGTATGGAAGCCACACTCGCGATCCAATGCGAAATTCATTCTGTGAAGGTATCCATCGAGCTACTTCCTAGTACTTAGCCAGAAGAGGAACATTTTATTTACCTCGAGCATCTCGATGAGACTCAAAGACTTGATGCTTTAGTCATTGAAGCAAAAAATAAACGAGTTAAGGCTCAGTACAAAAAATCTGTCAACCCTCGCGTTTTATCTGAAGGTTACCTGGTCCTGATTTATGACTAAGCCCATGATAAATTGGGAGTCGGGAAGCTCGAGCCATCTTGGCATGGACCCTATATTTTTCAGCGCGTATTGGAAAGAGGTGCCTACGAGCTAGCGGATTATCAAGGAAATCAGTTGGCTGAGCCCCGAAATGGGATCTCTCTGAAGAATTATTATGCTTGATCATAAGTATGGTACTTTGTACATTAGTGTAATTTTTAGATTTTTTAGTGTGATTGTATTCTTTGCCATGTTTCCTCTGCTTACCTAGTGTTCCACTTGGTTTGTAGAAACCATTATATTAGTTTCGTTGATGGTGCTTGTCGTAGCACACGAAGATTATCTTCCGCAGCATGGGAAATTTTTTCCCTTGATGGCGAGTTGATTAATATACAAGGTATTTTTTTGGGTCAAACAACTGATAATATTTCTGAATATAGTGCAGTCATAGAGCTATTATCGGATGCAATTGATCTCGGTATTAGGGATTTGGTTATCAAATTAGACTCACAGCTCGTTGTGTTGCAATTAAATGGTCATTATTCAGTAAGAAACCCTCAAATATTGCGCATGTATTTACGTGTTCGATTATTGGAAAGACATTTTGATTCCATTACATATCAACACATTCCAAGAAATTTGAATACATTAACAGATACATTAGCAAACTATGTATTAGATAGACATTTGTGTAACATGTAAAAAACCAATACATCATCATGATATATGAACACTTAGTAGTCATAGAAACATGCATATATATATATATATATATATATATATATATATATATATATATATATATATATATATATATATATATATATATATATATATATCGAGTATGTCAAGTTTGTTACACCAAAATCTCAAGAAATATGTGTTCTGCAACACAAATGGATATATGAGCCTACATCAGTACAAAAATAAAAAATAAAGGTTGTTATCCACCCACATGGTGCTCATGATACCATGTGACTGCTCGAATCACTTGCCAAAGTAATTGACGTAGTCTGCCTGGGACCCCAACTATATGCTTCTGGTAGTGAAAAGGAATATCGTCAAATGTAGTGTACTCTGGGATGCCTCTCATGAGGCCTATCAGGTTGCGCTCCACCTTCGCTAGTGGGTTTTCAGTGTCCTTATATGGATCATCCTCGATTTGACGAGTTATCCTCCTTGTAATCAGGGACATACTAGTCGGCATCTCAGGTCCAACATCTGTAAAAACATCATAATTTTAAATCTCAGAATACATGACAAAAACATTAAAAAGTAAAAAATTCTAAAAAAAATTGTTTACATGCATCGAGCCACTATGCGCCTGGAAAAAGAGGTAGATCTGGATCTCCTCTGAAATCGATGCCTGCATATGCATAGTCCTCAACCATGATCAATTGACGATGTAACTAGCAGAAAAACATTGTCGGAAAATAAATCTCTTGCCCCCCTCCCTGATGGGGCATGATCTCGCACCGCCTTAGAGGCCTCAGACCCCACAAATCTAGATCATATATCTCTAATCATTGGTACTGAAATAGATACACTCTCTCCAAGAAGAAGGTAACTAGGATGGATCCATATCCAAACTATTTCAATCATCCTATCTTGCACTTGGTTAGTTGGCTCTTCATATTGGCCAATAACCCTTCGCACCAGTTAAACATTATGGGAGCTAGACAATCCACTGTGTACTGGAACTGGGACTTCGTTGCTTCATGCAACTCCTGGGCCCTGGCTACTCGGGTCATACAATGAAAAATTTTCTTGAAAGGTAGAACAATGATGGTTTTGATGTCTACCTTCTCGCTGCTAGTATTTTTGGCACCTAGGAAATTTCTCTTGATGAGCTTGCTAGTGATCTCTCCTTCAGTACGAGCTCCGGAGAGCTGGATCCTCTCCCCTCTCCTGGAAAAACTTGTGATGATGTAGATGTCTGTGACCTCTAACTCAAGTTCTTGATCCAAAATTATGAAAACTTGGTGATCTATGTCCCATATCCCAATTGGATACTCAAGTAGCTCTAGCTGAGCTCTTAGCCCTGGAGTCTAGAATAACTTAAGCAATCCGCAATTCCTTAGTGCATTTATGAAATTTGGTTCTTGGATAGCTTGGTGGTCTTCCACCTCGTGGCCCCTCTCCTTCCATTCGATCACCATCTTCACTGAAAACACCTGCAAAACATGTTCAAATAACATTTTAGGAGCTTTCATTGGAGTAGTTTTTTAAATAAATCATTTAAAATAGGTAATTTTCTTGTTTTAATTTCTTCCCCGTGGTTAGTACGCATGTCAGAATTAAAAATTCGTTGACAGCGTGCTGCCCTAACGGGCTAAGAGCGATCGACACGGGTCTGATAACTTGAACTCGCGCTGATCACAAGCGAGAATAAAATTTGAAATTATTCCCCCAAAACCAAAATTTCTAAGCTAAACCACTTAAGAATGGAATTAAATCAAAGATAAAAGTTTGAGCTCTTACCCACAGTTGACGAATTGTTGAACGATGTCTTGGATCGACTGCACCACTGATCTGAAGTTGTAAGGAAAAAAAGGGTAAAATGCACTTTCACAATTTACTCCAAATAGAATGGTTAAAATGATTTACTTTTTCTCTAATTATAGCTTTTTGAAGATATTTTGACCATTATTTTATTAATTTTTCTTGATATCAGTGATGTTTGTCATTTTTGTGCAGTAACAGGATCTTTTGTACTGACAGTGATTATTTTTTATGCGACGATTTTTATTTTATCTCTTTTTCAGACTCGGTAAAAAGAAATAAAAAGGAACCCCCCTGGAGTCATCTTTTAGCTCTTTTCTGACTCTCGAAAAATGAAAATATTGTCGAGTACTTGTCTTTTCAAACTCGTTAAATTAAATGAATTGACATGGTCTCAATATACGTTTACCCCTTTTCGGGCTGAGATTAACTATTTACAAAAAAAGAATACCTTGGTCGAACATGGTCAAGAGGTTCTCTCAGATATTTTTTTATACATTTTTGGATTCGAGAGATGATTTACAAAAATGAACATGATGGAGTTTCATTTTCCATTTATTTTTCAAACTCCCTAAACATGAAAAATACAGCGAGTTCCCCTTCCATCGAACTCATTAAAAATTAAAAGGTGAAAGACTTGTCACCATGACGAGACTGAGTTCCTCCTTCCTAGGGCTCGTTAAAATTACTAGGATGGATTCATTAGAAGAATGAACTTACATGCTCATCATATGTTATCCTCTTCATGTTGACTATAAAAAATAAAGAAGTAATCGTTAGCAATAATGGGGGAAAATTGAATGGAACATCTTATGTGTTTTGGGCATCTTGTTTCTCTTGAACATGACACTCATCTATAGTTCATGTCGGGTTGGGGATATCCTTTATTCGTCATTTTTCCACCTAGGTTTGGAAAATCCATTTACCTCTCATTTGATCACTATTTATGTTATCATGACCTTCGATCCTATCTGAGTTGAATGTTGCCGTACTCTAGGGTCGTGTTACTGATATGTTCAAGAGAACTACTTTTTTTCAAAATAAAACATCCTCTTCTTATTTGAGCCTCTTTGTAACAATCCTGAATCAATCCTATTATCTTGAGATATCCATTGTTTCGAGTCGATGATGTGGGAATCATTATGGCCCTCCTTCTACAAATCACTTCCTTTTGACTTCAGCTCATTATCTAGGAAGATGGTTTATATACTCTTTTTCAGTACCTTGGAGCTTTGATGCCTCAATGGAAATTTCTTCGTGTTCGACGACAGATTCACCTCATTGGCCTTCAATCGAATGATTCTGCAAGTGTTCTACTTCAAATAATTTATTCACACTTGTAGATTGTGTTATTGTAACTTGAGGTCCATCCTCAGTATTGGTGGTTTCTCTCATTCCTATTAACAGTTCCCATCATTGACTGGTAATCAAGTAGCTTATACCATGTTCAACATCAGAACATATATTCACATGGCTAGATTCATACGTTGGGTAGATTAAGATTGAGACAAAGACCCTGGATCACATTTGTCATTATCTAGGCTGCGTGGAGTTATTGAGTATTCATGGTTGTACACATTTTCTTGTCTATACGGATGGCTGCATCCATGCCGTGGATCTATTTCCATGATCTTCTTCAGGCGGGTGTCTGCGACCATGCTGTGGGTTCATGTGTTATTTGATTCCTAGTCCATACATATATTTTTAGGCATATTGATCCAAATGGAAAATGGCATCCACCCATGGTATTCGTCTACCCATGTTATCCATCCACCCAGGGAATTTACCCACGGTATTGTAAATTTCATTGACCCATGGTATGTATCCACACATGGTATTCATCCACACATGGAATTTACCCATGTTATTGTAAGTGGTATCTACCCATGGTATTGTAAGTGGCATCTACCCATGGTTCTGACCCATGGTATCCACATATGGTATCTACACATGGTATTGCAACTCAAAAAAGGCTATAGATAACAAGCCTTAGTTTGTAAAAGGACAGATTGTCCACCACAATGTAGCTTCTACAGTTATTCTCTATTTTAATAAAAAGTGTTTTGTGCTTTTATTTACTGTGTGTTATTCTATCTTCTTTTTCTAGCATTGTAATTTTGTAGATATTCTCAGATCCATTTCAATTTTTTTTAGATCTTGGGGGTCTTCCCCCAAGATCCAGATCAGTGGTATCAGATTGAGGTTACGCCTCCATGGGAATGAGGGTTTGAAGCATATTTCAGTTTCAATTTTTGGCAGCAATCTTCAGCAAACTCCATGAATTTCTTAGGCAGCGAGTTTGCAGATCAGATTTGAAAATTTTGGTGAAAATTTTACAATATCTAAGACCATATCTGGATTTCTTGCACAAAAATACCCAAATTCAAAAAAAAAAATCGGCCGAATTGGAGTTATGATAAGTGAGATATCGTTGATTCAAAATCAGCAATGTTGCAGAAAATGTTTTGATGACAATTCGTGGACAGCATCTCTCCTATCATTTTCAAAGTTTTCAGTGCAACATTTTAGATAAATGGCTATAGATCTGAGTTCCTCCTGAAAAATCACCCAATTTAAAAAAAAAAAAAATCGATCGAATCGGAGTCCGGATGTGGGAGTTATCGTTGATTTAAAATCAGCTATTTTTTTCAGAAATTTTGTGATGGTGAGACAGTTACAACGCGAATTTAAGAGTCTAGAGTCTCCAGATAGTGGTTTCAAACACATGGGAAGATGAAAAATGATCATTATATTTCAAAAAATAGGTTATAATAAATATTCTGAGTTATACTGACCGAGTTATGCTCATTTTAAATCTGGAGCAGCATTCGGAGCAGGTTCCCTTTAGAGACGTGTCCTCCCACCACGCTTTAGTAGGCACCTGATTCACAATCATCAGCTTCAACATAGCAACATTCGGCTTGGGTTATTTGAAGACGTGCCCTCCCACCCCAAGCTATGTGGGCACCTGCTACTTCATCAACAATCAACATCACGGTTATGGGTCAACAACACAAAATCCTTCTCATCGAAGTCCATTTGCTAGGCCGCACACTGTTAGTAACACAGTTGGTCACAAGCATTACAGGGTATCTCTATCCTTGGAACTTCGTTTGTCATGGTTTTGGTTCATCCACAAACCCACACTTCATCGAAGTCCATTTTCTAGGCCGCACACTGTCAATATCATAGTTGGTCACAAGCATTACAGGGTATCTCTATCCTCGGATCTTCGTTCATCACGGTTATGGGTTAACTACACAAAACTCTTCTCTTCAGTGACTCGTCATATTCAACAAAGGCTTCTAAGGAGGTAACTTCATGCAATGGGGACCATTGCTTCTTAAGGAGGGAGGAATGATCCGAATGGAAAATGGCATCCACCCATGGTATTCATCTACCCATGTTATCCATCCACCCATGGAATTTACCCGTGGGTATTGTAAATGTCATTGACCCAAGGTATGTATCCACACATGGTATTCATCCATGCATGGAATTTACCCATGTTATTGTAAGTGGTATCTACCCATGGTATTGACCCATGGTATTGTAAGTGGTATATACCCATGGTTTTGACCCATGGTATCCACATATGGTATCTACACATGGTATTGTAACTCAAAAAATGCTATAAATAATAAGTCTTAGTTTGTAAAAGGGCAGATTGTCCACCACAATGTAGCTTCTACAGTTATTCTCCATTTTAATAAAAAAGTGTTTTGTGCTTTTATTTACTGTGTGTTATTCTATCTTCTTTTTCTAGCATTGTAATTTTGCAGATCTTCTTAGATCCATTTCATTTTTTTTTAGATCTTGGGGGCCTTCCCCCAAGATCTAGATCACATATTCATATCATAGAAGTCATATATTGTATTATGTTTTATTTTGAAGGTTTCCTGGTGGTATTCTGAGTTCTTTGCCTTGGTTCGTAAAGAATTTCACCCATCACTCCCCGTTGTGCCTTCATGCTTTAGGGGGCATCTGTTACACAATAATTTGTCACTCTGACCATTTCCCATACCTGATCCAAAAGTTCCTTGTGACGAATCCTGTGCACTATATCCACCTGGGAAAAATACATAAAGATATACTCTAGAAACTAAAATAAAGTTGTCTTGAAAGGTCATTAAAGAAACTTAGCTAAAACCCTAAATTTATGGGTCAACACACTTCTCTAGTTGTCTGCCCGTGCTGATGGTAGGTTGACATTTTTATCTTAGCCATGTCAGCGCTCTTTTGACTGAGAAAACTGCATTGAAGCCTTTTTGGCAGTGTTTCCTCAAATGGAGGAGAAGCTTCGACCTCTAGAAGTTTCCAGGACGATGAGTTGGATGTTGTTTGGTGGAGATAGGGTCGAGCTCTCTTATTTAGATATTTTGATCTTATCAATGGGGGATTATCGCTTGGAAAGTGGATATTTCTCCTTATTTCATGGGCTCCTAACTCCCTCTCCCTTCCTATAAATTGATCCCCATCCTTCCACTATTGGTTGGTCATTGTTGGGCTGGTCTGATCATTCATTTCCTTGCATCCCTGTATTGTGACAACGTCTAAGATATATGGGAGAAGGAGTGCTTTAAGAGCTTTGGTGAAGGACTCATACATAACCAAAGGGAGGCCTCCAACATCAAGGCCATAGTTGTAAACTCCCTATTTCATGTTTATCAATAAAACATCGAGTGTTTTCTTTCTATATTTGTCTAATATTTTACACAAATAGTCTAATGTTCCTTGATCTGTTAGATAATCAATATTCAATATATGTTTTGTATTGGATTACGTTTGATGTTTTCTCTTGATCTCCTGCAGGTAATTGTATGCCACTAGTAGCGAGGAGCGAACCTGAGGGACTGTGGATTGAAGGCCATCATCAAAGGATTCGAGCATAGCATCAGGAAGAGGTAGGCATATTTCCTTTCTCATCTTGTTTTGGATATTAGCTAATAAATAGTGCATTATATAGTCTCGTAATTTTCTAGACCCACTCTACGAATAGAGAGATCGCCTCTGTCTGCAAAGGGGATTTATATTCACAACAAGCCCAGCTTGGCTTTGTCCTTTTTTCTATGGTTTGGGGGTGCCTTTCCATTGCTTATGATTCACAGATCCAAAGTCTTGCTTCTTCTGTTTTAATTTCTGTTCAATCTTGGCAACATACTAGTATGTTGCACCAAGCGAGGAGATGTCGAGGAACTCCATTTCCTCCTGAATGTATCTGTGCAAACAACTGTGGTACTTCAACACAAATTTTTTCTCTGAATCTTTGATACCCAACTTTGTGCACAGGGTATGGAACAACTTTTTCAGGTCATGTACATATTGATCCCTTTGTTATTGCAACGTAGTGCATTGTATGTACTTGTACTCATAGCTCCCCACATGATAATATTGTTCCTTTATGGCCTCTGGAAAACAATTCCAGGTGGGTGCGACCGATAATAGGGAGGGTTCCCTCTCGTCCTTTTTCTCAGAGCAAGTTTCCCACTAGCCTTGACATGGGGGGCGAATTTTAGGAGTGAAAAAGTAATCTTTTCCCAATTGGAAAAATCATGAACTGAGAAATATCCTTCTAATAGATTCAACCATTTATCTACAACGTCTGCATTTATTTCACCTCAATTATGGGAATGTAAAAGTTTACTTTTACCTTAAAAGGAGTGGCGCCTCCAGAGTGGTTGTTGGATGAAGATGCAACACTGGTGGGTAGAAGGATCTGGGAAAATTTATCCATCATTGCATTCCTTCGTTTCTCGAGGGCCTCCTCGAGCAATATTTTGATAGGATCTCCTCCTCTCTCATCTTTCTTTTCTTCCCCGATGGGAGGCCATTAGGTTTTTCTAGGTTGATCTTACAAAGGGTCAATCATATCAAGCCTTGACTCACTAATACTCTGACCTCGTTGGGACATGTAAATAAAGATAGAGAAAGAGAATACCCCCTATGATACCATTGATCCAGACTTATGTAGGAACACAATACAATATAGAAATAAACATAAACATAGAGATTCAGAAGGAATAACACTAAATTTCATTAATATCAAATACTGAAAAATATTACATACAAAATGTAAAATAAACTAGCTCGAGCGATGGTAGGTTATCTTTGAGAAGATATGTGGAGGTTACATGCCTTTGAATTGTGTTACAATGAGGCTCAAAGGCATATTTATTATTCAGAAATAATAGAAAACCCTAAACATCCAAAAAAATAACCCTAGGAGATGAAGTGCCAAAACTATAGGCCCCATTTGGGTAAATTGGTACATCGACTTCCTGAGGACGTAACTTTGGCATACGATTCCCGTTTGACATGCACAATACTGTTGGCCCTGAATTTTGGTCATTTTTGCCTATCCTAAATCCATATATTTAACACCATATTCCACCTTATACCATCCATATATGCCTCATTTTAGCCTTATTATGCGTATTCAGGTAATTAAATTAAGTTTTTCAATTTTTAGAAATTTTTGTAAAAATTGGGTTATAAGAGTATTTTTGGACGGAACTGAAAATTCCTGTAATAGCTTCACGGAAGTCATATGTGCAAGACACCTCAGAGCAATTTGAGCATATATTTGGAAATATTGGTAACCATGGATGGAAAATCATCTATTGGTTCGGTCAAACTGAGCTAAAACAAGCGTAGTCAACGTTGGTCAAACATGACCTATTTTTCAGAAATCCCTAGAAAAAGGGAAAAATTAGTGATTTTTGGTATTTTCCTTATTTTTGTGAAATTGAATGGATGATTTCGACCTAGATGGATTGGATTAGGATGGATAGGGCTGTTAGATACATTATAGCCCAAGTTTGTTTACTATTTGCTTATTTAAACCAAGCTTATGAACTATTCAAGCATGGAGAATTTGAATAATTTCATATTGAGACTTCTGAATATTGTGAGTTAATTTGAGGAACCAGTTCCACCTTATTTTTTCTATTCAATTTTGTGGATGATTGACTGATTTTGCAGTAGCTGATAAGTTCTTCAAGTGTGCAAGGCAAGGGTGGAGGGCCCCCACTCCAAGCTAAGTACACTTTTTGGTTAAATTAGCTTAATTTTCATGAACTAGTTTTATTTCAGATTTGTTTAGTTATTTAGATGAATGAATATTTATTATGTTTGCTGGTGAATCTTGGTTTAATTCTAATCTACGTATGAAGGGACAAACAAGTTTTTAAGTTAAACTCTCCTTCTATGTGATCCAAGAATAATAACTAGAATTCATCTTCTTTTCCTTGTTGAGTTATTTACTTATGTTTTCTAATGAATCTTGGTTTAATTATAATATGCACATGAAGGGACAAACAAGTGTTTAAGTTAAACTCTCCTTCTATCTAATCCAAGAACAATAACTAAAATTCATCTTATTTTCCTTGTTTGAAGTTATTTTCCAAATTTCTAGTTTTAAATACAATGGTTACAATGATGAATGGAATTGTGAAGAAGGACAACACATACCTCCTCAGTTAGGAGCCTCTTCTCCTACTTTTTATGCATCATAAGTTATTTTCCATCAGTTAATTGGTTTCTCTTCATGAAAGTAGTACTGTGGGGAAGGACAAACATGATCTCCTAAGTTAGGAGCATCTTCCCTCACTTATTACATATTGAATTAAAAGTTACTTAGTTAGATTTTATATTTGTAATATGCATTTCCTTAAATATTAGAATTTAGAATAATTGTTGCTAAATATATTGCGCCCAGGAATCCTCTTGAGTGGATCAGAGACAAGATAGGGCCGTCCACTGGTGCTTCCATAATCTAGAAGGCGATCACTAAAGTGGCACATATCATCCAGAAAGGATTATCATGGAAAATCGGATCTGGAGAATATGTTCGAATTGGTACTGATTCTTGGTCAAGTAGTGGGGAATTTTATAAATTACATGCATTCATTCTTGAGCACCTGGCTCACAGAGACATATTCTACCTTGCTCAGATTGCAGACCCTGCTCATACCACTTGGTAGGGATAGGCCTGGCTACTGGCGAATTATCTTGAGATCCCTCGGGATGGCACTCGGATGTGGAAGAACTTCATCTGAGCATTAAAAGCATCTAATATCTGAATCAAGAATCAGGATGACAAATTGATATGGGCTTACTCACCTGACGGGAAATATGCACCGAAACTTGGATACCTTGCACTCATTCAGCACAAGGAACCCCCACAAAAATCTTGGTGGTGGCGGAATATCTGGAAGTTGAAGGCCCCGCATAAACATAGAACTTTATTCTGGTGTATACTTAACCAGTGCATTCCCACCATGGATTTTCTTCACAAACGTGCCTTTCATGGACCATCACGATGCTGCTACTGTCTCTCATATTGCGAGGATACTACTCACCTATTTCTATACTGCAATATTATCAGAGGCATCTGGGATCGAGTTACCGTTTGTTTGGGATGTCCACATCCCTGGCAGGGTGTTTCTTTATTCGACACTTGGTCAAATTGGTGGCAGCTAAATGCAAATTTCCCAAGGATGCGCAATCTCCCCCTGATATTGGCCTGGGAAATCTGGATTGGTCGCACTAAACTGATATTCAATGGCCTACCAATCAATTGTGACAGCATTTGTGCTACAACCATTGCCACCTACAATCTCCTGCTTGTGGATCGACACCATATATCCCCCACCATTGAGACACCAGAATTCATTGACCATAGTAGACCTTGGGCCTATTTTTATGGTGCGTCAAACGCATAGTGTTGTGGGGGAGGGGGGGTGCTACACTCCACTTAAATGATCACCACCATTTCAAGATTTGGATGGGTTTGGTTCCTGGCACAAAAACATATGTAGAACTACAATGCCTTAGACTCCTTCTGACATTTGTTTGGGAAAAACAGTGCAACTCCATTCAGATTTTTGGGGATTCTCTACTTGTGATCAATTGGTTCAATGATCTTGCTCACTGTCACACGCACACACTTTCTGCACTTCTGTGGGAGGTTCATCTACTCAGGATCCTATTTGACTCCATTTATGTGGCACACATTTACAGGTCTCAGAACAAAGTGGTTGATCAGCTATCCAAAGAAGCAACGGAGCTGACTTGGGGCACCTGGCACATTACAGAACAGATTGGTGAACAGGGTTACAGATTTTTTCATCGGCCTTTTATAGATGAGGCACCAGCTAACTGGGCTGTATGATAATACAGTCTAGATTGGGAGGTTATTTTGCTACTATATCTCCCATAGAATCTTTATCGACATTGTATATTTATATTTATATTTTTGTCTCTATTACCTGTAAGTTATGCATCGAACTTAATTTGTGAATATTGGCATCTTTTGCACAGCTACTTCGTGATTGGATTAGTCTTCTGGATTCCTTATGGCAGTATATTAGTACTTTCATAGCCTATTTAGTAGTGATCACTACCAGCATATGTAACATGTAACTTATCTATTAATGAAAAGTTACGAATTTTTCCTTTATGAAAAAGAATTTAGAATAAATTTGTAATATTCATTTCCTTCAGTTTAAACATTTCGTCTGTTGAGATTGCAACAAGATGAGGAGCTTAGTGGAAAGAAGTCGCCTTCACTAAGTGGGCCCGCAAGCTATTTTTGGCGCAAAGTCTATTTTTAGACATATGGATCATGTTCTATGAGTTGCAGGATGCTATTTGTGGATGGTTGGTCAAGTCGGGAAAAATAGATGGAATTCTATTTTTAGACATACTGGGCGGAATCTATTTTTAGATTGCCAGTCTAAAAATAGAAATGTCAAATATTATTAGCTCTTAATAATATTTGGACTATAAACATTATCTTATTCTCTTGGAGCACTTCAGTTAAGTGCACAGATGTGGCACAGGAGCTGACAGAAGGAATTACGCTATTCCTGAGGGTTAAGTGGAGCTATTGCATGGAGACTTCGGTTAGAACTCATGTGAGAGAGTTTGGTGGAGTTGATTGAGGAAGTTAATGGAGTTGTGTTCAGTTTAACTTAGTTGAACTGGTATCTAATCTAGCGGTTTTTACAATTAGTGAAATGGTGTCTATTAATTATTAATTAATTCACCGATTATTAACTCATAAATCAACTAAAGAATACATCGATTAGCGCGATTGAATTGAGTTTAGGTGGAGACGATCCCACCGTTGGAGAGGTAGGTGAAAGAGCAAGTGTGGTATCGGTTGACGACTATCTTTGGTATGATATGCACACACATTGATGGAGATGCCAATGAGAGTTGTGATACACATACTAGTGGGATTCAAACCTGGATCTAACTATTATCCATATTGGATTGTGCAGTAGAGGTAGGCTAACAGGTGGAGCAGATTGGAGCATGTGTTTTGCTAGATCTGAGCTTGTGTAGTGTGTAACAATTGGAGATTGTATTGAGAGCTTGTGAGGAGTTTGTACAATGATTGTTACATGATCTCTATCATTATAATATACAGATAGTTGGGGTTTTTCAGCTGTAATCTTTCCCCATTACATACTGTGTTGATATGTGTTATTGATTAATGTTTCAATGTGTGCATGCGATTGTTTTTAATTTCGCAAATTGATGATCAATAGTAGAAGAGGTTATGTATTATGCATGAAGCTCAAATAGTGTGTGATCAGGATAATCTCGGTGAATAATTTAACAGTTATTCAAATTTCTACATCATCTTCTAAATATTGACTACATATGAGATCCATATAGTTTGGACATGATTCCAAGTTTAAAAACCCAGATTGATAATTAAATACTTGTGTTAGTTTACCCAGTAAATTGACCCAACATTTTTGGCACCGTTGTCGGGGACCGAACCCGGGTCACCCCCGTGACAGGTGGGAATACTCACCACTATACTACAACACAAAACTCATGAGCTTGTCTTTAGTTACTGACCAACAACACCGACCACCCTACAAGATGATTGAGATCGACGCAAAAGACATGAGGCAAATAATAAGAAGAAGAAGTCAAGTTTTATACCATGTCAAGTCACATCCATTGTCAAATAAGCCTTTCATAATCCATATTTTTCATGATGTCATTAATCTACCATATTGTATGTTAAGTTCTGCAATCATTCATGTCGAAGTCGAGCCCTATTTTCTATCTATATGTCCATATACTCTTAGATGATGACTTCAACCTATATTACTTTCATAAGAATTCTATACTTTCTAACTCCATTATACCCCACCTCCATCCAAAAGAGAAAAGAAAATATATAAAAAATATACAAAATAATAAAGGAGTTTGGTTGTGAAAATCCAGGATACTGGCACAATACAAACTCGAATTTATATCGGAAAACCAACTTGTTTGGCCATATGAATTCTCTTTTATGTTTTTCAAATTCATTTTGTAGAAATCATTCTTTAGAATTCCAATACTTGAGGACAAGTCTCAAAATAATCAAGGGGGAAGATTCATAATAAAACTATGCAAATAGTTTAAGCAGTTGTATTGCAGAAGGGACCTGAGACATCATCATTGCAGAAGGGACCTGAAAAAACATTCAAATATCATTTTAGAAGGAACCTGAACAAAATCAAATATCATATGATTATAGAAGGGACTTGAGACATTAATATTCATCAGAAGGGACCTGAATCAATATTAGATGGAAAAAGAACATGAAACATCATAATCTACATCAAGAGGATCCAATAAGAAGATACAAGCATCTACATTCATCAAAATTCATCTTTGAAGAGCTATCATCATTAAAAAAAGTCAAGTGTTGAGTAACTAACAAAGGTCATCATCAATGAGCATTGACATTGAGCTATTAAGCATGGAAGGAAAATACTATAACTGTAAAAAGTGTTCTTAAAACCTTTGATTTTGAAATTTTTTCTAGAATTCTTAAACTAATTTAACTTGGATATGCGATACTCATTTCATGAATTCATCATCCTATTACATTTATCATCCTACATCCTACATCATATTACATTATCCTACCTACATCCTATATCATATTACATTATCCGACATCCTATGTCACCCTACATTAAAAACATTTCATTCATTAACCTCATCATAACCTTACATTCACTCATCATAGTCCTACATTCATCCTCCTACATGAGCATTTTTTACCAAAATTTTGGCCCAATTTTTTGTTTTTCCTTTAGGAAAATTGCCTACAAAACAACAATCAAACATGGGTTAGTATGGAGAATAAAAGTGAATGATGCATTTATATTATCTATCATGATATATATATTTTTCTCTACTGTATTTATGGATTTGAAATGAACTTAAATGGTCATTTCAACAAGAGTCATTAAAAGAGTAACAAATGCATCATGTGTTAAAAGAACAAAGGGGACGAATAAATTATGAGCAAAATTACTTGAAAAATCATTAAATGGATATGAAATGAGAGAAGCATGAAGATAACATAATGATATTCAAGAGAATTTAAACAAAAATGCATCATATAAAGGGAAAAACATTCACCCTAAAGGACAAAGAGGAGAAATCAATTATGATAAATGGTCTTTGAAAAAAAAATTGAAGTAATTACTAAATGGAATGCAATGCAAAATGTAAGGATCAAAGTAATTACTAGATGATATGCAATGGAAGGTGCATAAAAATGAAGAGAATTAATGTATGCGATGGAGAAAAAAGATGTTATCATTATGTTTTCAATCTTCGAAAAATATATGCATAGGGCCATAGAATCGCATATGTATAAAAGAATACATTAAGGTGCATATATTGCAAAAGGTATATGAATATATAAAAAGGAAAACCATATCAAATTTTACATGCTATGAAGAATATCGATTTTGAAAATGATTTTGAATACAAAATGAAAAAGGGGAGAAAGGAAAAATATTTAAGCCACGATGGAATTCATTACGCAACCACAAAAATTGGTCAAAACTTCAAGAGATACAGATCCAACACCTTCACGTAGAGGGGAGAAATAAATTCATCATCTGCGCGGAAGGGAGTAGCAGATATTGAGGGTACCTTCACAAAAAAAAACAAACTCAACGAGATTGTGACACCTCGGCTTAGGTAGAAACACAACCCTTTGAGATAAAAACATAGGAATAGGGTATGTGTAAATAGCATAAAGCTAAGAATAACGTTGAGTAATTAGAATCTCGCTAAAAAAACGTTGAGATCTCCAACCATATCCCAAGAATTCCGCAGTCAAGTGCGAGTAGGATTTCATTACAAGTAATTCGGATCTTGAGCTTAAGATTGAATTAAATGCTGGCAAATGGTGTGGCAGTTAAATTAAACTCTGAGTAAACGTTAGTGGAAAATCTAAGTTTCAAACTGTGCAATGGAATTCTGCATTCAAACTCCAGGTGTGAAGTTGTTACACATTAAAAATTCAGTGGTATTAATTATACTCAACATAAAATAAACGATTTCTTCCAAGCTTTGATTTCTCAATTTCAGTGAACACTTAGACATGTCTGATGACCGTTGTATAGCACCCAGGAATTTTCTTCAAATCAAAAATCTTAACTTCTAAACAATAAATAAGTTCATGCAAGTGATTATTGAATTCAATTTCAAATGCTAAGATGACAGAGTAGAAATCGATTTCGATTTCTAGAAGAAAAAAGGGTTAATTAATCATTTCCAAAATTAGATTTTAGTTTCTGAGGAGACAAAGGAAAATCAATTTCAATTCCGGAGGAAGCAGAGAAGATTTTGATTTTTGAGGAGAATTATGCAGCTGAGCACAATTGTGATTGCCCTATAGGTTGATCTTCATTTCTATTTAAAAAAAAAAAAAATCTCAAAAGGCAGTGAATGAATGAGTGGTTCTGTTTCATGTTGTGGTTAACTTGAAAATTTTCTTTAGCATTCGATTTCTGGGATGAAAGAGGAGGTAAATTTTTAAAAAAAAATCCAGATGTATAGTTTCTAGACTTAAAAACCAATTTTTTTTCTTTCTCCAACATTTTGATTTCTCCGGATAAGATCACCTTTAAATTTTCGATTTATCCAACATAAAGTAAATCTCTAGCATTCAATTTTTGAGAAGACAAAGAAGGTGAATTTAAATTGTTCAGATTAATAAAGAAATAAATAATAATAATAATAAATCTCCAACATTCAATTTTTTAGAAGATAGAGAAGGTGAATTTGAAAGCAATTGTTCAAATTTGTGAAAATTGCCCACTTCGCAAAATCAATTTCTTTTAGATATGTACTGAGTGACCATTAAAAAATGTTGAGACATGTAGAATGTTTTTAAAAATCAATTTCCAAAGAAAACAGATGCAAGTTGTGGTTAATTTGTTTCCTGAGATATTAAAATTGTTATTCCATAATTTTATTTTAAAAATAAATTCAAACATTTTGATCTCCAATATCGAAGAGACAAAGGAATTAAGGGGAAATTGATTTCAAAGGCAAAGTGGTTCTAGAAAATCTATTTTAAAGTCAAAGAGATTCTAGAAAATCGATTTTCAAGAAGACAATAGTTTCTAGAATACAAACAAAATTAATAGAGAAACTTCAAGTTCAAAATCAAAATCAATTTTCAAAGAAGACAGTGTAGTAATCATTTCAGAAAATCGATTTTTCTTAAGAAGGCAAAGGGGGTATTAATTGTAGAAGATTGATTTCAAGAAAAAAAAAGGTAATTCATTGCCAAAAATTTGATTTCAATTTTTAAAAGAAACAAAGAGGGGTAAATTAAAAAATTAAAAATATTAAAAATAAAAAAATCATTTCCAAATTTCATTTTAATTTTGGAGGAGACAGAGAGGGATATTGAATAATTTTTTCCAGAATTCATTTTGATTTTTGAGGAGACAAAGAGGGGTAAATATAAAATTCATTTCCAGAATTCATTTTTAAGTGTTGATTTTAAATGTTGAGAGAAAAATCAAACCTATAGATGTCCAGAAATCAAAAGTGAACTTGTTTTTAGAAGTAGTAGTGATAAGAAAATTGTTCTCAGAGGCATTTTGACAGAGTATTTTCCAGAAAGGGTGTTTTAAAATTTTAAAATAAAATCCTTCTCTCCACAAGAAATTAAAACATAGATTTATAAAAGAGAAAAAAGGATATGAGGGTCTTGACATCCTTTTACAGGCAGCTCATCAGGAAGCTTCAACATCAGGAGCTAGAGTCACAAGTACATTAGCAAGGTAGTCATCATACATAAGCAGAAGATTAAAGAGACAGAGGCAAGCATGAGGACATGCTTGAGAGTAAGAAAGGGGGAGATGTTGGCCCTCAATTTTGGTCATTTTTGCCTATCTTAAATCCATCTATTTAACACCATATTCCACCTTATATCATCCATATATGCCTCATTTTAGCCTTATTATGCATATTCAAGTAATTAAATTAAGTTTTTCAATTTTTAGAAATTTTTGAAAAAAATGGGTTTTAAGAGTATATTTGGACTGAACTGAAAATTCTCGTAATAGCTTCATGGAAGTCATATGTGCAAGACACCTGGGTGAGATTTGAGCATATATTTGTAAATCTTGGGAACCAAGGATGGAAAAACATCTATTGGTTTGGTCAAACTAAGCTAAAACAAACTAGGTCAACGCTGGTCAAACATGACCTGTTTTTTAGAAATCCCTAGGAAAAGGGAAAAATTAGTATTTTTTGGGATTTTCCTGATTTTTGTGAAACTAAATGGATTATTGCAACCTAGATGGATGGGATTAGGATCTATAGGGCTGTTAGAGACATTATAGCCCAAGTTTGTTTATTATTTGCTTATTTAAACCAAGCTTATGAACTATTCAAGCATGGAGAATTTGTATAATTTCATATTGAGACTTCTAAATATTGTGAATTAATCTGAGGAACCAGAGTCCACCTTATTTTTTTGTTCAATGCTATGGATGATTGACTGAGTTTTAAGTAGTTGATAAGTTCTTCAAGTGTGCAAGGCAAGGGTGGAGGGCCCCCACTCCAAGCTAAGTACACTTTTTGGTTAAATTAGCTTAATTTTCATGAACTATTTTTGTTTCATATTTGTTCAATTATTTAGATGAATGAAGATTTATTGTATTTTCTGATGAATCTTGGTTTAATTCTAATCTGCATATGAAGGGACAAACACGTGTTTAAGTTAAACTCTCCTTCTATCTAATCCAAGAACAATAACTAGAATTCATCTTCTTTTCCTTTTTGCGTTATTTACTTATGTTTGCAAATGAATCTTGGTTTAATTCTAATATGCACATGAAGGGACAAAAAAGTGTTTAAGTTAAACCCTCCTTCTATCTGATCCAAGAAAAATAACTAAAATTTATCTTATTTTCCTTGTTTGAAGCTATTTTCTGAATTTCTAGTTTTAAATACAATGGTAACAATGATGAATGGAATTGTGAACAAGGACAATATGGACCTCCTCAATTAGGATCGGCTTCTCCTACTTTTTATGCATCATAAGCTATTTTCCATCAGTTAATTGGTTTCTCTTCATGAAAGTAGTACTGCGGGGAAGGAAAAACATGATCTCCTAAGTTAGGAGCCTCTTCCCTCACTTATTACATATTGAATCATAAATTACTTAGTTATATTTTATATTTTTAATATGCATTTCCTTATCTCTTATAATTTAGAATAAATTTGTAATATGCATTTCCTTCAGTTTAAACAATTTGTCTTCTAAATATTGACTACATCTGAGATCCATATATTTTGGACATGCTTCCAAGTTTACAAACCCAAACTGATAATTAAATACTTGTGTTAGTTTACCCAATAAATTGACCCAAAAAATACCTCGTTAGAAATATATATCCAAGGAATACAACTTTTGAGTGACAAACAGTGATAAAAAAAACTCATGTTGCTCCTAATTTTCCCAAAAAACGTCGTTTAGGGCCTCAAAACAACTTTGAAAGTTCAAGACCCGAAAAATGCCAAAAATAGTAAATTGTGCTACAATTAAGGAAACTAAAAAACTAAAAGAAAAAATGGTGGGGGTCCAAGTGGAATAGGCGGGCGGCCACCAATATCCACCTAGAACAAAAGTGGCACCGGACTGGAATATATTTTGTCTTTGTATGCATTACATGATTCTTGGAGATATTGATTTCAGTGGTAATATCAAAATAGAAGGTGATGGGTTGGTTTATTTCTATTTTGACATACTTTAAAGCTTCCTTCATACATAAAACATATGTACAACAATCTGTAGCTGCTATGTATTTGGATTCAACTATGGAAAGGGAAACATATGATTTTTTCTTACTTAGCCAAGCTACCAAACAAAATCCTAGAAAAAGAGCATTCCCACTGGTTATTTTTCAACCATCAATGATTCCTTCCCAATATGCATCGGTGTATACTACCAAAGTAAGGTTTTTACTTTCTGGATACCAAATTCCAAAGTCAAGAGTGCCTTTTACACATCTAAGAATTTTCTTTAATGCATGTATGTGATATTCCTTAAGATCTAATTAGAATCTTTCCACCATACCAAATTCCTGCATGATGTCTGGTCATGAAGTTTTCATACAAAACTGAATTCCAATCATTGATTGATAGAGAGTTCCATATAATTTACGGGATTCATCTTCTTTTCTTAACTTACAAACTATAGTAATATGTGTGCTTACAATATCACATTCTTCCATCCCAAATCATTTAGGCATATCCCTGAGATACTTTACCTATGATATGAACATCCCAATAGTGGTTTGAGTCACTTGAAGTCCAAATAAGTAAGACAACTCTCCAATAATTGACATCTCAAATTCTTTAGACATTTCTTGAGAAAATTCATGGCTCATATCATCATTGTTGCTGCAAAATATCAGATCATCAACATACACAAGAGTGAACAAGAAGTTTTATTTGTCCATCTTCATGTAAATATTAATTACTTTAATTCCTCTTTTTAAGACCTATTATTTAATATAACAATCAAGCATAGCATACTAGGCTCTTGGAGCTTGTTTGAAATGATATAAGGCCTTATTCAATTTGCAAACAAATTTTTTTCCTTCTGAAAAGTCAAACCATTATGGTTGTTCCATGTATACTTCTTCTTTTAGGTCACCATTTAGGAATGCTTACTTCACGTCCATTTGATATACTTTGAAGCCTTTTGAGCATGCAAAAGCTAAAAAAATTCTTATGGCTTCTAATATGGAAACTGAAGCATAAGTCTCTTCAAAGTAAATTCCTTCAATTTAAGAGTATCCCTTGCAAACCAATATTTCCTTATTTCTGATGACCTCTCCATCCTCATTCATTTTTTTCTTGTACAACCACTCGGTTCCATTGACATTATTATCTTTAGGGAAAGGTAAAATTTCCCACCTTGGATATGATACCTATATCCCTGAGGTTTGTTAGGGATAAAGCTTGATGGTACCTATAATGGCAGATGCCTAGATAACACCTTAGTCCCTCTTAGAGTATTACACCCTTGCATGAGTGTATGACAATAGTGTCATGAAACTTGAATATTTTATTTTTTGGGAGGATACCTTAGCAGTTAGGGTATCCCTGGTATTGTGTATATTGATACTATTCTTATGATAACTTTTCAAAATGAGTATTGTCCTTGTACCGTTAGTCAATAATGAATAACTAAATAGTTAAGAGGGAGTGTTAGAAATTGTAACTAGTTTCTGTATTTGTAATTTTCATTTGTGTCATGTCATGATGTAATTATTATGTATTATCAAAATAAATAAATAAAAATTGTAAAATAAAATTGACTTATTAGAGCATGGATTTCATGCTCAAGTCATTGATCAGTAGGTAAAAGCATCCATTGTGTGATCTAGGGTTTATATATTGAGTCAAAGTCTAATTCATAATCTAAACTACCAAAATGAGCACATGTAATAAGAAAGGAAATTTTATTTTGAAATTTAGAAAGGTCTAGAAGACCCCCAAGATCTAGTCAGTCTACCGTCTTCAAGTCGGCCTAGAGAGGCCATTATAGCCCATGAAAAGACTATAAATAGAAGAGGAATTCGACCTCATATGACACTTATACAATAAATACACTTATGATCTAATTTTCTATGAGAAAGGGAATGAAAATAGGTCTTAAGACATACGACCGAAGTTGCAAACCCATTTGAGAAGGAAGAACTTATGAATAGCTATATTTTGGTAAGGTCAACTTTGGATGGTCTTGTTTTGTGGTGGCTGACTTGATCTTAGGGAAGTATTGAATTTAGGTTTTGGATCTTGGATGTGTCCTTTGAAAATGTTTCTATAAGAAGAAGAAATATGTTTGGCTTTTCCTCTCTAAGAGAGGTTTTGGCCCTGGCTTATAGCGTACATCTGTTATCCATTTGTATTTGATGATATTCATGTTTTGGTAGTTGTTTGATGATAATGAATATAATAATAACTAGAAAATGAAGAACCTAATACATCAAGAAAAATAATGTCACAAACAACTATCAAGTTAAGATAAATCTAATTAAAAGGAACCTTAATAAGATGCCTTGGGATTTCTCAACATGGTATCAGAGCTAATGATAGTGGTATAAAGGAAGATATAAGATCATTACTAGGGCTTCAAGAAGGATTGATTAGGCTAAGCCACTCAGAAGGAAGTACAAAATACAAAAGACCACATTTCTAGGTCTATCTTTGTAAGGCCACAAAACAATAGCTCAAAATAAGGAAATATGAAGGTTCCTATAAGTATCATCTTAAAAATTTGAGATGATAGGCATCTAGCATAGACAAGACCAAGCATATTGTTGTGTCTCAATCTAGTCTCCTAAACTGAGTTCATTTAATTGTCAACCAGGATTTGTAAACTGCTGAAGTGAAGTGTACCATATGTACCTAGGTGCTTGTTTCCTAGTGCGTTGTGTGTAGTGTTTTGTGATGTTTTGGTCTTTTATGTTGATTTATGATGTTTTTTTGGTCTTTTGAATTTGTGTTGACAATGGAAATGTCTAAAAAAAAAACTAATGAAAAGAAATTGGTGGTCAAGAACACAGTTGAGCCTAATGTATGGAATGGCAAATGTAATCAAAAACACTGAAGCAACATCTAAACTATGACTGAATAGAAACAAGAGCTTGATGATGACTTCTTAAACAAATGACACAAACTAGACTTTGAGAAATGATCACTAAATATGCAAGTTTTCTAACTAGACAGTTAGACATTAATCATGATGCAACATTCTATTCTAAGCTCATCTATTCCATGACTAATTCTTAGTTCTATTCTGCAATTTCATTTGAAGGTCACAGAGTCTATACTCCAAGAGTTATTGGTTTCTTTTCAGGGTAGTTCTGTTGAGGAAGAGCTCTGTTTATGGTGAAGAATTTGCAGAGATATTTCAGACCTTGTAATGATGTTATCTTCTGTTCCTAAGGTTATGGATCACTGGTGGTTTTCAGAACAAAAAGATATTTGTAAATAATGAAGGCTGTCTTATGAATCCTATCAACTAAAGTGATCTACTGTGAAAAGGGTGACAATGTGACTATGAGATGTAAGTGCAATGAATTAATTTAAACATGAGCTTAAGATGCTTCTGAACTAGAACAATGTTAACTATAAGCCATCATCAAACTTTGAAACGAAGTAGCTGGACATGAATTAAATGCAAAATGAAACTCCGGAGCATTCTAACTAACATGCATTATTCTATGAAGTTACACAATCTGTTTGTTCATCATTAGTGATATTTTGGAAAAGTTCCTTCTTGTGGAAGAGGTAGAACAGTTCTGACTGTGTAATTGTATGCAATTGAAAGCAAATGAACTGAAAGCAAATGAAAAACTAAGTTGTCACATCACGGTCATATCTTGAACTTCTTAAGGATGTCTTGGAAGAATTTATTCTTGTGGAAGAGTGATTAGGACAAGTGCAACTGTGATAGTGAAGACTAAAAACTACAACTAATTCCTACAATACTATAGCTATTCATCATTCGTTGTTATGATCTGTTGGAAGAATGTCTCCTTGTGAAAGAACTGGAATGAATATAACTACAGTATCTAGTTAAAAGCAAATACAAATTCAACTCCTATCCTACAGTACCATAGTCATTAAACATTCATCATTTTAGTCTATTGGAAGAGTGTCTTCTTGTGGAAGAACTGGAATGAATATGACTACAGTAGCTAGTTAAAACAAATACAAATTTAACTCCTATCCTACAATACCATAGTCATTTAAACATTCATCATTTTAGTCTGTTGGAAGAGTGTCTTCTTATGGAAGAACTAGAATGAGTACGACTACAGTAGATAAAACAAAACAACTACTAATTCAAATGCAGAACGTAAAGACGGCTAGGAAAAACTTATCTAATTTACGCAAAAGAAATCCGTGCAAGGGGCAGGGGCCCTCTACCACTTGACGGCATTCAACTCCAAATTAAATCACGCCTTCAAGATAATTTTGTCTGCTCCATTAACGATGCAATAGTTTGAACATAATGCTCTGTGTCTTCAAAGACGTAACACAGAGTTTACAGAAAATCTAGCAGCAAATCTAACACAATTTTTCTAACTAAGCTCTCGGCCTACTCAAGAGTTTATAAAGTAAATGCAAGTAACAATAATTAAAATAATTTAGGAATGATGTCTTTCCTTATCCAAATCATCTTAGGAGTCTTTGAGGTGGCTGCGTGAAGGAGAAAAGACACCTGGACTGAGACAGTCCTAGTAGGAGTCTTCCTTCACAAATGTGTTCCCACGTGCATAACCGTACCGAGAATTCATTTCCTCTTCCATGACGAGCAACACACCATGTAGGCACGACGTGGATCATGCCCATATGCGTTTTTCCTCAAGAGGCCACCTGGAACATGCTCAAACATAAAGGTAGCTGCAGAATCGCCGGTTAGCTACGGAATGCATGCATTCTGCAGCTAGTTCCGGTCAAAATGCTTAACAATGGCAACAATCACAAAATTCAACAAGTCAGTCATGTAAACCATTCTAGAAGTAATTTTAACTATTTTTATTGATCAATTGGGTTTAAAATAGAAATGGACAAGGAAGAATGAGGTAAAATGAGGTGAAGGAAAGCACAAATTTGAGGCTCAACATACCCCCACTGTTGTCTCTTTGCATGTCCTCATGCAAATTATCCTATGAATTCTGAGGCTTCTGCAAGGACATCTAATCCCCTTCTTCTCCTTTGTCTGAATGTTAGAGGCCTTCTGGGTTTTCTGATCACAAGTTTGAACCTGAGGTTTGTGAGTGCCCTGATCAACTTTTTGTTCCTTGTCTTCATCTTCTCATTGGTCCTCTCCACTTTGTCTATATGCAGGGATAAGGTTGAGTTCATGTCAGTCTTGAGTTTGATTTGATCTTTGAGAATTTCATTCTCATTTTTGATGTGTCTATTCAATAATTCCAACTCATACCTATCCCTCCTTAATATATCAATTTCAGTCAGTGGAGGACTGGGGGTTCTCTCTTCTCTTTCTGAAGCTGTCCTTTCTAAAGTTTCCACATAATCATAGATTTCCTGTTGAGCAGGATCAATCTCAGGGGTGCCTTCATAAAAATCTTCATCATCATACTCTTCCATGGATGTTTCTTCATCTTCAATATTGATTACCCCTGTTTGTTTGATTGATGTTTTCTTCAGTTTTCCTTTTAATCTGTGGCTTCTCCTAAGTTGAGAGGCCCCCTCTCCTTTCTCTATAACAGATTCCTTGATTATCTTCTTTTCCTTTAGTTGGCTCTTGATTCGAGTCAACTTCTCCAAAATGACTTCCTCACTGCTTTCTTGAACTGGTTTGTCAATTTTACCTTTTGAAGTCCTCCATTTCCTACTTCTCTTTGTGGGCTGTGGTTCAGGTGATAGTTCTTTTACTTCTTCAAAATGATTTCTTATTAAGAAATCATCCCATGTATCATTTGTTTTAGATAGATGATGCTCAATTAAAATTTTGACCAACCCATGATGATACAGGGTTGTTTCTAAAAACTGAACTCTTCTCTGAACACATGAAGCCATTTTCTTCAGACTTTGATACAATAAATATGGTAGATTCAAATCTTCTCCTAGAAAATGCAACATTAGTCTAATGTGATAGACATAAAATGTCCCATATCTACCCTCACATGTAACAAATTTTTGTAAAAGAAGTAGTATATTTCTCCATTTGCTTTTCAATGCTGTACTGGGAATTCCTTTCTTGAACACACTAACATCCATATTTGGTGATTTCAAAATTTGTTTCCAGGAGTCATTGTGGAATTCCCTATTTTTAAACCATCTTTCTCCGGTTCTGGACAATCCTGTAGCCTCTGCTATAAAAACTTCAGTAACAGTAAACTTGACATCTCCTATTTCAACTTCAGTACCTTGGAATGATCTGGCAAATGTTTTGGTGACTTCCTTATGGAAGCCATTAAATTTTTCCAAGAATTGAAGCCATCCTATTTGTTGTAACATCTCCTTGCATTGTGGGTAACCTTCTAAATATTTTTATCCCACAGGCTCAGTCCTTACGATGAAACCCATGATGTTTTTCAATATCAAATTAACACTCTTCTCTACCCACAAAACAATGTCTTTTACTTTCGGATTAAAATGGCTTCAAGCTCTAAATGAAAATGGCTTCAATTTTGGAATGACATACCTTTGATTTATAATAGCAACAACTTCAAAACCTCTGGCTGGTATGCCTCTGTTTGATAATGAAAAATGCCTTCGAACCCTCGGACTGATGTGCTTCTGTTGAACTTTGGAGTGATATGAAAACAATTTAAATTTTCGAGCTAATATGTCTCTGATAGGCAATGAGAGATGGCTTCAGATTTCTTTTTGTGCAATACCTCTGTCTTTGGTAACAGAAGGACTTCAAACTCAATCACTGATAAACACTTCTGTTTCTAGTAACAACAGACTTCAAACTCAACCTCTGTCTCTGATAGCAAATGGTATGCTTCAAATTCAACACTACAGCATCTCTGTCTCGGGTAACAACAGACTTCAAACTCAATCACTACCACACCTCTGTCTTTGGTAATAACAGACTTTAAACTCAATCACTACCACACCTCTGTCTTCTGGTAGCAACAGGCTTTAAACTCTACACGGCCACAATTTTGTGTTGACAGTGAAAATGCTCCAAACTTCGTTCACAGTGATATGCTATCTGTTCACGGGATCAAGTGGTTTTGAGTTCTCACACTGTTATACTTCCAAATTTACCTCTTCTGTTCTGCTCCTGATGATAATAATGCTTCTGCCTTCGGAATGGAATACTGGCTACGGAATGAAGTTATGGCAAATGGTCACGGCATAGAGTGGTGGAGTGAGGTGGAGGATTGTATTAATGATTGAGGAGACGGCGGAGGATTTACGACGGCAGGAAAAATCTTCATCATTAAATAACTTGGTTAAGATTCGTGGGAAATTCAAATGCTTTGGCCGTTTCACCGCTTAAATGCTATCGGATAGAAAATTTGAATTGGAAGATTTTAATACAAAGTCTGTAGAGGGTTTGTTTGGTGTTTGATCAATAAAACAATTAAAACAACTTTTCGAATAATCCACAACTAAACTATGCTAAACTTTTATGAAGTGCCATCGTAATTTAAATTTGTTACCTCTGCCCTTTATTTGATGTTTTTGTAGCCTTTATCTTCTCTGCTCATCTTTGGAGGAATCTTTCACAATTTTCTTGATATTTTTGATTCATGAATTCACTGGATCACTTTGTTGTAATTCTGATGTCTGCTGGTTGATGCCTTCAGGGTTCATAGCTGCGAAAGGACTGTCGGGCTGCAGAAAGGCTGATCAGCTGCAGAATGTTCACTGAGCTACAGAATGTTCCTGTAGAACACTTTAATCATGAAAATGAAGTGTTTCTGGAGGATGGGTGAAATGTTATGAAAATGGATGAAAATGGATGATGGATTATGATATGTATGAAGTGGATAATGGAATAAAATGGATTCAGTTCATGGAATGAAGAAACATAAGGGCTGTACTGCAATTCATGACATATTTTATTCACTTGCAGCAAGATATCAAATTCTATGTTTTGACATGAAAATGAAGTGAATGGAAGATGGAGTGAAATGAATGAGATGTGGAATGGAGTGAAATGTGAATGATGGATGAGATGAAGTATGGATGGATAAGTGAATGGAGTGAGATGAAATGAATCATAAGTACTATGGCACTGAACTTATGATTTTTATAACAGCTGCTTAGAAACAAAAATGGGAAAATTTAGAGTGTCAGAGAGACTCTGATTTTCACCCTATCTTTTCTGTATAAACATGCCAATCGGTGATTGGTTTTCATGTTTATACCTTTATTTTTTTTTATTTTAAAAAAAAAAATGCTTCAGAAAATTTAATCAAGTTGATGAAGAAGAGAGACTCTTCTTCATTAACTTCACATCATTGTCTCCTTGGAACTTCTTGACAAACTCTTCTCTTGAGAGTGGCTTGTGGTATAGCTTCAGTCTATGGCCATTCACAATAAAAGTGACCTCCTCTTCATCTATAGTTCTGATTTTTACTGCCCCATTATCAAAAATTCGAACAATTTCATATGGCCCAAGCCAATGTGTCTGAAATTTCCCTTGAAAATCCTTGAATTTTGAATCAAACAAGAGAGCCCAGTCACCCTCTTTAAATTTCTTCTCTTTGATGTACTTGTCATGCCATCTAGCCCTTTGCTGTTGGACTAGACTTGTTTTCTGAACTGCATCTTGTCTGATCTCATCCAATTCATTAATTTGCTCCAGTCTATGCTTTTGTGCCTTCGTTAGATCAAGTCCTAGCTGAACTGCCATCTTGAATGTTTGAATTTGGAACTCTATAGGAAACAAAACTTGCTTTCCATAAACAAGCTCATAAGGAGTATGGCCTGTTGTGTTTCTCCATGTAGTTCTATAGGCCCACAAGGCTTCAGGAAGCCTATCTACCCAATCTCTTCTATGTAGATGAGCAGTCTTTGTTAGGATTCCTTCAATGACCTTATTAGTGGATTCCACTTGACCATTTGCTTGTGGATGATAAGGAGTAGATGTTCTATGTCTGATTTTGTACTTCTCCATCATTTTCTCCACTAGCCTTGATGTAAATTGAGCTCCTTGATCTGTAACATTTTCCCTTGGGACACCAAAACGAGTAAAAATATCCTCAAAAAGAAAAGTAACTACAGATGATTCATTAGCAATAAGTAATGGTTTAGCTTCTACCCACTTAGTAACATAATCAGTGCAAACTAATATGTATTTATTTTGTCTTGATGGAGGACTAATAGGTCCTACAAAATCCAAGGCCCATTTTTCAAAAGGTTCAATGTGTACCTGAGGTTGTAATGGCATCTCACCTGAAGGAGAAGGTTTCCCTACCCTTTGGCAACTGTCACACCTTTTGACATATTCACTTGCATCTTTAAACAAAGATGGCCAATAATATCCTAAGTTAAGGATCTTATAGGCTGTCCTCTTATCTGCAAAGTGTCCGCCACAAGGTTCATCATGACATGCCTTGAGAATTTCAGGCATCTCATCTTCACGAACACACCTTCTAATGATCAAATCTAAACCTGTCTTGTACAACTCATTAGCGACCCATGAATATCTTGCACTATCATTAATGATTTTCTTTTATCCCTTGCATTCATAATTGAAGGAAATTTTCCTGAAACTAAATAATTAGCAATATCAGCAAACCATGGAGTTTGAGTAGAAACTGCAAAAAGATATTCATCAGGAAATTGATCTTCAACCGGAGTGTCATCTTTGATATTTTGAATTCTAGACGGGAAGTCAGCCACAGTGTTTTGTTTTCCAGGCCTATCTAGAATAGTAATGTTGAATTCTTGCAATAATAACAACCATCTTATAACTCTACCATTAGTGATTGATTTATTCATTAAATATCTAATGGCAGAATGATCAGTGTGAATAAAAGTTTCATAGCTTGTTATATAGTGTCTAAATTTGTTAATGGCATGAACAACAGCTAAAAACTCTTTTTCAGTTACAGTATAGTTTAACTCTGCGGGAGTCAAATTTTTACTGATATAATAGATGGCATAGGGAATTAAATCTTTCTGTCCCAATACTGCTCCTAGAGCTGTATCGGAAGCATCTGTCGAGATATGAAAAGGTAACTTCGAGTTAGGTCCCCTTAATATAGGTGCTTCAGAAATTTTGGTTTTCAGGGTTTCAAAAGCTAACTGGCAATCAGAAGTCCACTTAAATTCACAATCTTTGGTGAGTAATTTGAAGAGAGGAGGTGCTATTTTGGTGAAGTTTTCTATAAATCTCCGATAGTACCCAGTAAATCCTAGAAAACTTCTTACATCTCTTTGACAACTTGGAATGGATAGGTTAGAAATAACTTCAACTTTCGCCTCATCAACTCTAATCCCATCCCCTGAAATGTGGTGCCCTAAAACAATACCTTCGGTGAACATCATAAAACATTTTTCATGACTAAGAGAAAGGTTTGCTTCTTGACATATTTTTAAGACTTTTCCAAGTTTTCTAAAGCCTCTTCAAATGTATCCCCATAAACTGTAAAATCATCCATGTACACCTCTACACAGTCATGTATCAGATCAGAAAAAATTCCTAATACTGCCCTTTGGAATGTTGCAGGTGCATTACACAATCCAAATGGCAATACTCGGTAGGCATAGGTACCCCAAGGACAAGTAAATGTGGTTTTATCTTGGTCTTCAAGTGCTACTTGGATTTGATTGTAACCACTAAATCCATCCGGGAATGAAAAGTACTTTTTACCTGCTAATGTATCTAATACTTGATCTATGAAAGGTAAGGGAAAATGGTCTTTAAGAGTAGCTTTATTCAGTTCTCGGTAGTCGACACACACCCTCCATTTTCCATTTTTCTTAGGCACAATCACCAAAGGAGAAACCCACTGACTATCTGAAATAGGATAGATGAAATTAACATTTAACAATTTTTGTAATTCCTCCTTGACAATTTCCCTAAGATTTGGATTCATCCGTCTTTGAGGCTGTCTGATTGGTTTGCAATTTGCCTCTATATAGATGTGATGAGTACAAGTCTTGGGACTTATCCCTTTCATGTCAGTGTATTCCCATGCATATGCAGAAGAATGTCTCTGTAATACTTTGACTAGCTCTTCTTGTTGAGATTTTTCCAGGTTTTTGTTTATATTCAAGGTTTTGCCTGGAAAAATTTCACTTGTAGAACTGCCAAATTTGTTCATAGAATGAAGAGACATCTGTCTAGATGACAAGAACTCAATATTGGATCTCTCTTGAAATGATTCTTGTTTGTGCTCTGGAGAAGATTCAAAATTTTCTAGAGTATTCAGAATTTGATTATCTTTACTAATTTCTGAAATTGTGAAGAGTGGTTGTAAATATTCTTCATCCTCTATCCATTGAGTGTCATCTAGTTCTGTAATTGTCCTAGCTGGAGGATATAAAGTGAATTTCTTTGTTGAACTACCATCATAAATATACATATCACCGGACCTACAACTAATAAAGGCATCAGATGTAGCCAACCAAGGTCTTCCTAGTATAACGGGATGGCCTCCTAGATTATTCTTGGGTGTTAGGATCATGAAATCCACAGGGTACTCCCAAGAGTCTAGGGACACTGGAATGTCTTCTATTACCCCATCTGGTCTGATCACAGATCTATCTGCTAGTTGTAATAGTGTGGGTGTAAAGAGAAGATTAGGAAGTTTCAGTTTGTCCATGATTTGTCTACTCATGATATTAATTGCTGCTCCTAAGTCAATGAGTGTGTTTTGAATTTCAATTCCATTAATGTGAATTTTGACAACTGGATTTCCTGGGTCAAGGTACTTTGGAATAGTAATCTTACCCATCATAATATCTGCTATTTGTCCTACCAGTTGAATTTTCTTGGTTTCTCTTATTCCTTTCTTTGTTGTCTTCATACTCAACTCCTTTATTGTTTTGGCTAAAATTGGGATTTCCTTGATGGCTTGCAATAATGGAATTTTAATGCAAACATTTCTCAATTCATCCAAGAAATCATAGTTAGGCACCATTATTTGTTTTTCTACACCTTTGTCAATTTGTAATCTTTCCGGAAAGGGAGGTATAGAAGTAGATATGGATGGTTGCTCTAATACTGGATTTGGGCTTATTGGATCTTTTTGTTTCAGTTTTTCAATGTTTTGGCCTTGAAAGGATGTACCTTCCTCAAGACTTTTATTAACCCGTAAGGAGTCTTCCTCAGAATTATCTTGTTCTTGTATGATCACAGAAGGTTTCCTCTTCTCAAGTATCCTTCCAGACCTAAGTTGAACATCACTAAGGTCTAGTGGAGTAATTAAATAAGTTGGAAATTGTTGTCCTTCTATCATGTATGTATTCTGGGGGTTCTTATTATTGGGGTTTGGTATGGGCTGAGCTGGTAATTGATTGGATTTTTGAGGGAATGGTAATGGAAGTGGTTGATTTTGATGAGGTTGTTTCAAATGATGTTGTTGTGAATTTTGTTGAAAATTTTGTTGAAGATTTTGAGGAAAATTTTGTTGAGGATTTTGAGGATAAAATTGTGGATATGGTGGATAGGATGGTGGATACTGATAATATGGAGAGTATCTTCCATAGGGGCCTTGTGATCCTTGTGCCCAAGCTTGAGATTGATTTTGAAATTGGGGCCAAGATTTCTGCCAAGAATTCCAAGGTGGAGGTTCATTATACATTTGATCATGAAATCCCTGTGTCTGAGATCCCTGCCAAGGTCTTCTAGATACAAAGTTAAGAGATTCTGTGGAATCTGTAGGAGTTTCTTCTTGAAAAACAGCCTTGAGACCAGGAAGAGAAGGACAATTCTTGGTCTCATGTTTCTCAGAACAAATAACACAGTTTTCTACAACTTTTACATCTAAAGGACACTCTCTCAAGGCATGTTTCTTCCTACATTTGGGACAAAAGATTGCCAAGGCATCAGATTCAGCCTTTTGCTTGTTTTGTATCTTGAGGGTGTCTATTTGTTCACTAAGACTCCCTAAGATGTCGGATTTAAAATCATCAAGCATGTGTCCTATTTCTGATCTACTTACTGTCCCAGAAGCAGATTTACTTGCTCTTGCAAGAGCAGGATCTCTTGGACCTTTGACAGTTTTGGATTTCCCTCTGGAAAGGTTGATACATAACTCGGATATTTCAGGTAATGTGAGTTGTGATATATCCCCTTTTCCCATCATGTTAAGGATATCCAACCATTCATCCCTAATGGTTTTCAACAAAAGAGCTTTTAAAGTGTCTTGATCTAGGTTTTCCATTTGTGCCCTTTTTATGTTGTATTAAATCTTTCCAACAAATCTTCTAAGTTTTCATCTTATTTTTGTAACATCTTGAACACTTCTTCCTTATGATTAACCGGCATACAATAATCCAAGTATCTCTCTAGAAATGCTTGTTTCATGTCTTCCCATGTCCTAATGGAACTACTGTTTAAGCTCATAAACCACTTCAATGCTGCTCCTTTCAGAGTTGAAAAAAATAATTTCAATTTTTGAGCATCTTGAAGATAGTCATAAGTCCTACACAGCACTTCAAATTCGAATAAGAAAGTTTCAGGATCCTCAGTTTTAAGTCCATAGAAGTTCGGAAGGACAGAAGGTGAAATGTTTTTCATGGTTGTATTGGTCTCTTCATCAAGTATAGGGAACCCAAAAGAACTTCCTATTCTACCTCTTCCTCCATCTGCACCTCTACCTCCTCTTCCTCCTTCTCCTCTACCTCTACCTCTACCTCCTCCAATTAATGTGTGTTCTCCATTAACAACTCCTCCTCCTCTTTCTTCTGCCATGGTTGACTCTCCTGTGGAAGTAGAAAAGTTTGTATCCTCAACAAAAGTTTTTGGATCCTCTTCTATGGCAGGTTTAGTGGATGAAGTGGAAGGTTTCTCTAATGGAATAGGTGACCTTAGATCTTCTAGAAGTCTAGGATCAGTAAAGGATGGAAGATGGGTTTGAGTTGAAGGTGTACTAGTTCTGGATCTAGATGAAACAAGTGGTGTTCTAGATGTCAAACTTCTGCCTCTGCTGCTTATAAATCTTCCTCTTGAATCTCTCTCCCTATGCATAAAATTGTTTTTGGATGCTAAGAAACAAAGGTTACCTAGTTTTCACTTCCCCGACAACGGCGCCAAAATGTTGTGCCTCAATCTAGTCTCCTAAACTGAGTTCATTTAATTGTCAACCAGGATTTGTAAACTGCTGAAGTGAAATGTACCATATGTACCTAGGTGCTTGTTTCCTAGTGCGTTGTGTGTAGTTTTTTGTGATGTTTTGGTCTTTTATGTTGATTTATGATGTTTTTGGTCTTTTGAAGTTTTGTGTTTACAATGAAAATGCCTAGAAAACTAATGAAAAGAAATTGGTGGTCAAAACCACAGTTGAGCCTAATGTATGGAATGGAAAATGTAATCAAAAACACTGAAGCAACATCTGAACTATGACTGAATAGAAACAAGAGCTTGATGATGACTTCTTAAACAAATGACACAAACTAGACTTGAGAAATAATCACTAAATATGCAAGTTTTCTAACTAGACAGTTAGACACTAATCATGATGCAACATTCTATTCTAAGCTCATCTATTCCATGACTAATTCCTAGTTCTATTCTGCAATTTCAATTGAAGGTCACAGTGTCTATACTCCAAGAGTTATTGGTTTCTTTTCGGGGTAGTTCTGTTGAGGAAGAGCTCTGTTTATGGTGAGGAATTTGCAGAGATATTTCAGACCTTGTAATGATGTTATCTTCTATTCCTAAGGTTATGGATCACTGGTGGTTTTCAGAACAAAAAGATATTTGTAAATAATGAAGGCTGTCTTATGAATCCTATCAACTAAAGTGATCTACTATGCAAAGGGTGACAATGTGACTATGAGATGTAAGTGCAATGAATTAATTTAAACATGAGCTTAAGATACTTCTAAACTAGAACAATGTTAAACTATAAGCCATCATCAAACTTGAAACGAAGTAGCTGGACATGAATTAAATGAAAAATGAAACTCCGGAGCATTCTAACTAACATGCATTATTCTATGAAGTTACACAATCTGTTTGTTCATCATTAGTGATATTTTGGAAAAGTTCCTTCTTGTGGAAGAGGTAGAACAGTTCTGACTGTGTAATTGTATGCAATTGAAAGCAAATGAACTGAAAGCAAATGAAAAACTAAATTATCACATCACGGTCATATCTTGAACTTCTTAAGGATGTATTGGAAGAATTTCTTCTTGTGGAAGAGTGATTAGAACAAGTGCAACTGTGATAGTGAAGAGAAAAAACTACAACTAATTCCTACAGCACTATAGCTATTCATCATTCATCATTATAATATGTTGGAAGAATGTCTTCTTGTGGAAGAACTGGAATGAATATAACTACAGTATCTAGTTAAAACAAATACAAATTCAACTCCTATCCTACGGCACCATAGTCATTAAACATTCATCATTTTAGTCTATTGGAAGAGTGTCTTCTTGTGGAAGAGCTGGAACGAATATGACTACAGTAACTAGTTAAAAACAAATACAAATTTAACTCCTATCCTACAATACCATAGTCATTAAACATTCATCATTTTAGTCCGTTGGAAGAGTGTCTTCTTATGGAAGAACTAGAATGAGTACGACTACAGTAGATAAAACAAAACAACTACCAATTCAAATGCAGAACATAAAGACAGCTAGGAAAAACTTATCTAGTTTACGCAAAATAAATCCGTGCAAGGGGCAGGGGCCCTCTACCACTTGACGGCATTCAACTCCAAATTAAATCACGCCTTCAAGATAATTTTGTCTGCTCCATTAACGATGCAATAGTTTGAACATAATGCTCTGTGTCTTCAAAGACGTAACACAAAGTTTACACAAAATCTAGCAGCAAATCTAACACAAAATTTCTAACTAAGCTCTCGGCCTACTCAAGAGTTTATAAAGTAAATGCAAGTAACAATAATTACAATAATTTAGGAATGATGTCTTTCCTTATCCAAATCATCTTAGGAGTCTTTGAGGTGGCTGCGTGAAGGAGAAAAGACACCTGGACTGAGACAGTCCTAGTAGGAGTCTTCCTTCACAAATGTCTTCCCACGTGCATAACCGTACCCAGAATTCATTTCCTCTTCCATGACGAGCAACACACCATGTAGGCACGACGTGGATCATGCCCATATGCGTTTTTCCTCAAGAGGCCACCTGGAACATACTCAAACATAAAGGTAGCTGCAGAATCGTCGGTTAGCTACGGAATGTCTGCATTCTGCAGCTAGTTCCGGTCAAAATGCTTAACAATGGAAACAATCACAAAATTCAACAAGTCAGTCATGTAAACCATTCTAGAAGTAATTTTAACTATTTTTATTGATCAATTGGGTTTAAAATAGAAATGGACAAGGAAGAATGAGGTAAAATGAGGTGAAGGAAAGCACAAATTTGAGGCTCAACATATTGTAAGGAAAACCGAAGTCACGTGTTCTAAAAAATAATCTAAAGTTTTGTGCAAAAATATGAATGAATTATTCAAAAGTATACTTTTAAAATCTCCCTTAGCCAACAAAGTTAGGTATTTGAGGTCTGTAATCAAAGAAGACTCGTGCACCCATATATTTAGAAAGGAAAATTTTCTTATAATAAAAATAAATTTTCTATATGATTATCATCTGTGAAGTTTATAGTGCGTAAAAAAGTGACCGAATTCTGAGTCAAGGAGGTCTAGAGATAATCCTTGTGTTAATTTTAGATAACCATGGTATGATCTATGCTTAATGCAGTTTTACTTCAATATTATTATGCTCGATTCAATTTAGAAATCACATAAACATGAAAGTAAAATGTTGATAGAACATAATAATAGATCAATAGAAGACAAGCCAATAATATAGATCATATTTTACAATTCTTCTTGTCCAGCAAGGATATAGGATAGTGTGCGTTACGGAAGTCAACAGGATGCACCAACCAACACATTCTTCTCCAACAGATCAACCAATCCTCCAAGTGTCACACACACCCCTTAAATACAACTCCTCAAAATTCAACTATGGTCAACATAAAGTCAATGCAGAAAGTCAATGATGCAGTTTAGGGCTTCAGTCAATGAGATACTTTTTTCCTAGATCCTTGTGCCCTCAAATGTGGCCTTAGAAGATCAAAATTTCTGCAAAATATGGCGGTCAAAACTCCAAGGTTTGACCACAGTCAATGCTAGTCTACGCACCATCAATCTGCCCTAAAATAGTTCGCAAATTTTCCCAGCTGCAGCTCCACACGTGTGAGAGAGAGAGGCCTCCAAGGGCTGATTGAACCAATCAGATCACAAGAGAGAATGTGTGATTATTTGATGAGAAAATGATCTCCAAGTCTCTCCAATTTATATCAATCAGTGAGGGTGTGTGACACATCTATTAGGCTTGTGAGCCTACATTAAAAATTCGGCTGACCTTGCACATGTGTGGAAAAAAAATCAAAATATATGTTCTGCTCATCCAAACAAGATGGTCCTTAGATCAATTCTTGCACCTCTTCGAAAGAGGAATCCAAAAAAAATATGATCATCATCATACGAGAAGTGCAACCTAGAGTTTGGACCTAGTTGCCCAAAATTAACACTTCATCCCAACTAGGGAGAACTCCATCTGTCCACCTGTGCCATCCAGTGATCAGTACCATCATGTACCATCATATATCATCATGCACTCCTGTGTCATGCTGCCATAACATGATTTTTTGTCTCTCATCGCTAATAGAAAAAGGAGGGTGAGTCACAAAGACATCACGCTCTGCTGACCCGAATTCAGCTTCGACTCAAAAAAGTGACATACTAACCCGAAGTCATTTTAGAGGATAAAACCTCAATAGACTAAAAAAGAGTCATATAGTAAACCAAAGTTAGTTTACTTACCCGAATTCATTTAAGAGGTAAGAACCTCATCAGAATTGATTCAAGATCAAGGTGTTGGACACGTTCCATACTAGAGATAGAGAGTATGGAAATCTCTGATGTGTCCATCAGTCTTGCTATTGGTCTCTATCTAGATTTCCCACCTCATTGGCCAAATGAGAGGTACTTCCCATTAGTTTGAAACTCCGTGGGTAGGATGCGTGTGGGGCATAGATCAAAGAGAGGTGAACCAAATCAATATCATAATGGTGGGGAAGAAGCACAACAAGGTTTGGCAAGCCTAGCCCCGTGTATGCTTATAGCTCCAGAAGCTATCCCCAAGCCCCCCGAAGCTCCCAGAGCTCATAGTCCAACTCAAGCAAGACCCTCACAATACGGTCTTTCCACGATTCCAAGCTTCTCACAGAAGGTTAGGAACTTGACCTTCCCCAGGGGCTTTGTGAGAATATATGCAACTTTCTCATCAGTTCCTATATGATCGAACCTTATGGTGCCTCATTGTACCATATACCAGATAAAGTGGAACCTTATATCAATATGCTTGGATTGATCGTGGAACACGGGATTCTCATAAAGACGAATCCCACTCTGGTTATCACAAAGTATAATGGTGGTATCTAGCACATGTCCAAACAACTCACTGAAGAGATTTCTCAACCAAACAACTTCACAATAGGCCATACTCGCTGCAATGTATTCAGCCTTAGAGGTGCTCAAAGCCACTGAATTGTGCTTCCTTCTCATCCAATATATTGAAGCAGAACCCAAGGTGAAGCAACATCTAAATGTTCTCTTGCGATCCACCACACTGCTAGCCAAATTGACATAAATATATCCATGGAGTCTCAAAGTCCTGACAGTGTATCTCAACCCATGGTTAATTGTGCCCTGAAGATATCTCAATATATTCTTGGCACCAATCCATTGAATGTGATGAGGCTCAACCATATGCTGACTCAAAATGTTGACTGCAAAACATACGTCCAAACGAGAGTTCACTAAGAACATCAAGGCTCCCACAATTTGTCGATACTCGGTGGGATTTCCCAACTTGGGCCCAACAACGTTTCCACACAACTTCTTGAATTTGAGTTCCATTAGTGTCAACACAGACTTACAGTCCACCATACCAAATCCCTCTAGCAGCTTCACGACATATTTTCCTTGAGAAAGGAAAATCTCGCCTGGCCTTTGCCAGACCTCCAAGCCTAGGAAATGGTGCATCAGTCCTAGGTATTTCATCTAAAACTAGGAAGCTAGCTCCCTCTTACACTGATGAATGAGAGGGTCAGCACCTGCCAGAAAGAGATCATCCACGTAGAGAAATAGAATGAGAGGCCTTTCTCTATCAACCTTAGAATAAATTTTTGGTTCAAAATTACTTCAAGTGAAGCCCAAATTCATCAAGTAGCTATCTATCCTCTCATACCACGCCCTGGGGGATTGCTTAAACCCATAGAGGGCTTTCTTCAACCTGCATACATAGATGTCTATATCTTGGAATTCTAACCCTAGAGGTTTCTCCACATAAACCTCTTCCTTTATTTAACCATGCAGAAAAGAAATCTTCACATCCATCTGATGGAGACTACATCCTTGCATTGTAGCAAGGGAAATAATAGATTAGATGGTGGTATAGCGGGCCACAGGTGCAAATATATCATCGTAATCTATGCCTTATTTTGAAATAAGCCTCGGGAAACAAATCTTACCTTTTACTTTTTAATACTACCATCAGATCCATGCTTGATATTGTAGAGCCATTTTGTAATATTCCTTTTCAGGAATTTCAGCAATATCTCCAATGAGGATGTTGTATAAGAAAACCAATGCAACAATAACGTATTCTAGGGCTTGGATCCTCTAGAATATGTTGTATTTAGCTTAAATATAGAATGGAATCAGAAACAAATAACTCTAGCTACATTAAACATATCTCCCCAACTCAAATATACTAAAAAGCATCACAACCCCATTACATCATAAAATAGAAATGTCGGAGGCAGCAACAGTATTATTTTTATTATGAAAACTACAGCAATATATGGAAAAACAAATATCTAGAGCTTTCATTCATTATAAGATCATAAATTAGAGGATTGACCTCTTTTACAAACACATTAGGACCCTTAGGCAAGGGTTTCCAGCAAAATAGCAACACAAGATACAACACTGCAAAAAATAATGTTGTACCCAGCAACTTTGTATTGAGAAATATCTGATATGCTCAAAAAGGGACACACAATACAAGAATTGGCTCAAGTCCTCCCTCAATAGAACTCCCAGAGTAGAAATCACCTCCTCCTCTTCTGAAATAAGCACAAATGGATAGGTACAACCCAAGCTACTGCAGCTACTACAGAAATAACGCATTCACTGGAAGTGGCTACGTTGTCAAGGTCATAGGATGGATTTCCTCAAGATATTTGATGAGAATTGAACTCAAGACCTCCTCCTGAGCTCTCCCAATCAGCTATACAATGATGAAACTAGAATTCCCGCATGAGAACTCTTGTACTAAACAGTGCTGCAACTTCGGCTAAACAGTTGAAGCTTGCAATCAGTCATAAGAATGAAACAATAAGTATGAATGAATGAATCCTTTTGCTGCTATTCCTTCCTTTTTATCCTAAGTGAGCTTCTCCACCCCGATTCCCACTCATTGGTGATGTAGCTTCCTTGAGAAGTTTCCTCCTTCAAAATTGTGCTGCCCTAGTGGCTTTCCCTCCCTTGTGATAGCATTGTTGACTTGGTCAACTATAGCTAGCTCCTTGATTTTTCTCCTCTTCACACTCAAGAGGCTTTATTTTATCCTCCTACCTCAATCCCTTTTCACACTGGGATAGATTTTATTGTGTTTCCTACTTCTTTTTTCAAAAATGGAGCAATTATAATGTTCCAAGTAGCAATGGCTAATTTGGAACATTACAGTCCTTCCCGCTCAAAAGTTGCTTGCCCACAAGAAACAGTAAATAAGGATGCTGCAAGATCTTCTCTCCCTCCCAAGTGGCATCCTCATCTGGTAGATTCCTCCATCGAATCATATATTCTTTGATGACTTTGTTTCTCAACTGCCTCTCCCTTATGTCTAAGATTGCTTCTGGTTGCAAGATCAAATGGCCCTCATCATCAATAGGAGGAAGTTCCATGTTGGAAACTACATTCCTCCCAATGGCCTTCTTGAGGCAAGATACATGGAAGATATTGTGGAACTTTCTCCCCTTGGGAAGCTCCAATTCATATGCTACCTTACTGATACATCTGTTCACCTTGTATGGCCCATAGAAACGTGGTTTGAGCTTTTCAGCTCCCTTTACCTTGAGTGTGGACTGTTTGTAAGGCTGAAGGCGTAGGTAGACAAGATCTCCCACCTCAAATTGTCTCTCTATTCGACCATGGTCTACATACATCTTCTGTTGGTTTTGAGCAGTAGCAATGTTATCTTTGAGTGCCCTGAGTATGTCCTGGTTCTCTTGAATACAATACCTTGCCCTTGGAGCTTTACTTTCCCTAAACATAACATCAGAAAATTAAAGTGCCTCATATCCATACAAGGCTCGGAATGCAGTCATGCCAATAGAGATATGGTGAGTAGTGTTGTAACAATACTCTCCCAAGTGGAGCCAATGCAACCAAGCTTTTTTCTACCTTGCCACATAGTTCCTCAAGTAGCCTTCTAGCCACTTGTTCACTATCTCAGTTTTCCTATTAGTTTGGGGGTGATAGATGGTGTTGGGGGTCAAATCAATCCCCACTAATCGGAAAGGTTCCTACCAAAAGCCACCCATGAAGCGGCTATCCCGATCACTCACTATGGTCCTAGGGAGACCATGGAGTCTAAATACATCTCTGAAGAAGAGCTCAGCTACCTGTGAAGCACTATAATGTGTAGAAATGGCAAAGAAATGAGAGTAATTTTTTATTCTATCAACAACAACAAAGATACAGTCCTTACCCTGCACTGTCGGTAAGCTGGTGATGAAGTCCATAGAGATACTTTCCCACTTCCCATCCGGAATAGGTAGTGGTTGCAACAACCTAGCAGGATAAGTGTGCTCTCCCTTATTCTATTGTTAAGTGGTGCATTCCTTGACATGCCGAAGCACATCCTCCTTGAGACCCTTCCATGAGAATCTCTCCCTGATAGATCTGTAAGTTTTTGTGAACCCTTGATGCCCGGCAATTGGTGAATCATGTGAGGCCAATAAGATCTTCTCCCTGAGCTTAGAATTCTTAGCCAAGTAGATCCGATCCTTGTAATAGATAACCTCATCCATTACTCTATATCTCTCATCCGATACCACCCCATCAAGTATCCCACATGCAAATTCATCTTTGGAGTACTCAACTAAGAGTTGAGCCTTCCAATCTGCATCCATGCTCCTCAAGGACAGCGTTGTAGGCCTCCTAGAAAGTGCATCAGCTACTATATTGCTCTTCCCTTTGATATATTCTATGTCAAAGTCATAAGCTTGGATTTTTCTCACCCACTTCTGTTGTCTCTCCTGAAATTTCCTATGTTCAAGAAAGAAACTAAGGCTGTTGTGATCAGTCTTCACCTTGAATTTATTCCCCACCAAATATTGTGGGAATTTGGCTAATGCATGCATGATAGCCAACATTTCTTTATCATAGATGGGGTATAGCCTCTCATGAGGGAGCAACTTCCTGCTCTCAAAGGCTATAGGATTCCATCCTTGCATCAAGACTGCTCCAATACCTTCACCTGATGCATCATATTCTAGCACAAAAGGTTGAGAGAAGTCAGGTAAAACCAAAACAGGACAACTACTCATTACCTCTTTAAGCTTATCAAAAGCTCTCTGCACTGTAGGTGTCCAATGGAAAGCCCCCTTCTTTGTCAAGTCTGTAAGTGGTGCTGCTGATTGTGAAAATCCTTTCACAAAATTTCGGTAATAAGTGCATATTCCCACAAACCCTCTGAGTTATGTAACATTCCTAGGTTCAGGCCAACCTCTGATAGCCTGAATCTTCTCCTGATGTACCCTCACTCCATCCACTCCTATGACATGCCCCAAATACAACATCTCTGTGAGGCCAAATTCACATTTGGAGAGCTTGGCATAGAATTGCTGCTCCTTGAGGATATGTAAGACTGTCTCAATATGTTGCAAGTGCTCCTCCCAAGTGCGGTTGTAGATCATAATATCATCAAAGAAGACCAATACAAACTTTCTCAAATGACCCCAAAAGATATGGTTCATACAGGATTGGAAAGTTGTTGGAGCATTAGTCAATCCAAAGGGCATTACCAGAAAATCAAAATGCCCATAGTGACACCTGAACGTTGTCTTGGGGATATCTTTCTCCCTTACCTTTATTAGATGGTACCCAGACCTCAAATCAATCTTGGAGAAGTATTTGGATCCCCTTAGCTCATCCATGAATTCATCGATCCTGGATATGGGGTACCTGTTCTTCAAAGTCTTCTTGTTCAAGGCCCTATAATCAATGCACATCCTCAATGTGCCATCTTTCTTCTTTACCAAAACCACTGAGGAAGAAAAAGGACTAGTACTAGGCCGGATGTGCCCTAGTGCTAGCAGCTCTTGGATAGCCCTTTCAATCTCATCCCTATAGGCTCTGGGATGTCTATAAGGAGTGGTGATCACTTCTTCGACCCTTGTTCCAACTCAATGGTGTGTTCAAACCCTCGATCAGGAGGTCTCCCTGGTGGGATATCCCCAAATACTGTAGAATACCGATCCAAAAGAGATTGAACATTTAGATGCACCGGTGAGTCCTTTCCCTTCACCTCGGATATATGCAGCTCCACTACCCATGCAACATCTCCCCTACACAAATCTGCCTCCATCCTATGTGCTGAAAAAACCTGAGGGGATATGTGTCCATACCCTTGATCTTTTGTTGCTGGCCATCCTCCCCTCTAGTCCATTCCATGTCCAAAGTTCTCTAGTTAGTGGTAACTCTCCCAAGAGTGAATAACCACTGGACTCCCAATATGAAATTGGTGTCTGGAATATCTACCACAAAGAAGTGGTCTGTCAAGGTATAGGTACCCATAGTAATGGTCAGCACTGTAACATATTTGGCACATTGCAGAGTCATGGCTCTTGGGACCAAAACTGAAAATCCCTCAAACTCCTCCATGGGAATTCCTCTCTTGTGTACCAGCTGGGCATCAATAAAATTATGAGTGGCTCCACTATCTATCAATACAGAAACTCTTTGCCCCATGATGGTGCCTCTCACCCTCAAGGTTAGATACTTTGGGACCCCTCTTAACGTTGCAACAGCTCCTCCTCTTGGAGAAAAGTCTTCTATGGGTTGTACAGCGTTGGCATCCTTCTTGGAGAAGGTCTTGATATCATGTGCTTCCCCTATAACACATTTCTCCTCCAATTCCTAAACAAGGATTGTCTCCATTGGCCTTGAGTGGGTCTTCTGCTACAAAAAGGTTCTTGCCCTGGGCAAGATGTGTTGTAGATCTCTAACTTTCTCCACAGCTTCAAGGAGTGTAGTTGGTTTGGTAGACTTGACCAACCCTTGTAATGGTTCAGCCATCCCATTAAAAAACATGCATACCTTCCTGCTCATATTGAGGTTGGATACCATCACTGAAAGCTGAAAAATACTTAGCAATGTAATCCTCAAGATCTCCCTCCTGCTTGAGCTTGGTTATCTTGGCAAAGTAGGCTTCCGGATCCCTTGGATCAAACCTCTCCACTAGCTTCTTGGTGAAAGCTGAGTATGAAGTGATATGATGATGCCCAAGTGTGGTCAGTCCATGAAACCACCAATCTTGAGCTTCCCCTTCCAGGTGAAATGCATCTATCTTGATAGATTCTATCTCAGAAACCTTGTGGAGCTAGAAGTATGTGTCCATCTTCTCTACCCATCCTTTTTTTGTGCACTTAGGTGTCCCATCAAATGTGGGAAAGAAGAACCCTACTATACTGCGCTATAGGGCTGATCCCTGCATCAAGCTATCCTCCCTTTTATGAGGATCATTCCTCCTTCCATCCTTGATCCGGAAAAACTCCTGAAAGCTCAGGTGCTCCTTGAACCTTTGAGATTGGAGCTCGTATTCTTAAAAATATTCCCCTAGAGAACCCTCCTTATCTCCTTCAGTTAAAAATGAAGGCATGGTGGAGCGTTGTGATGTAGTTTAATTTCCCATGCCATTTGTAGAGCTGGTGCTTGCCTTATGGCAAAACCCTAAAGAGTCTTCTTCCTGCCTCATCCCCCTGAGATCCCTTGCAATGTTCTGCAAGGATTGAAGTACGAGCCTTGAGATTTCTTCCTTCTCCATGCTAAAGATAAATCTCCCCCCACAATCTGAGCCAAGAGCAGAGCTCTGATACCACTGTAATATTCCTTTTCAGGAATTTCAGCAATATCTCTAATGAGGACATTGTATAAGAAAAATAGTGCAAGAATAACGTAGTCCAGGGCTTGGATCCTCTAAAATATGTTGTATGTAGCTTAAATATAGAATGGCATCAGAAAAAAAAAAATAACTCTAGCTACATTAAACAGATCTCCCCAACTCAAATATACTAAAAAGCATCACAACCCCATTACATCATAATATAGAAATGTCGGAAACAGCAACAACGTTATTTTTATTATGAAAACTACAAAAATATATGGAACAACATATATCTGGAGATTTCATTCATTATAATATCAGAAATGAGAGGATTGACCTTTTTTACAAACACATTAGGACCCTCCGTCAAGGGTTTCCAACAAAATAGCAACACAAGATACAACATTGTAGAAAATAACGTTGTACCCAGCAACTCTGTATTGATAAATATCTGAAATGCTCAAAAATGGACACACAGTACAAGAATTATCTCAAGGCCTTCCTCAATAGAACTCCTGGAGTGGAAATCACCTCCTCCTCTTCTGAAATAAGCATAAATGGATAGGTACAACCCCAGCTACTACAACTACTACAGAAATAACGCATTCACTGGAAGTGATAACGTTTTAAAGGTCAGAGGATGGCTTTCCTCAAGATATTTGATGAGAATTGAACTCAAGACCTCCTCCTTAGCTCTCCCAATCAGCTATACAATGATGAAACTAGAATTCCCACATGAGAACTCTTGCACTAAATAGTGCTACAACTCCGACTAAACAGTTGAAGCTTGCAATCAGTCATAAGACTGAAACAAGGAGTATGAATGAATGAATCCTTTTGCTTCTATTCCTTCTTTTTTATCCTAAGTGAGGTTCTCCACCCCGGGCCCCACTCATTGGTGATGTAGCTTCCTTGAGAAGTTTCCTCCTTCAAAACTACGCTGCCCTAGTGGCTTTCCCTCCCTTGTGACAGCGTTGTTGACTTGGTCAACTATAGCTAGCTCCTTGCTTTTGCTCCTCTTCACACTCAAGAGGCTCTATTTTATCCTCCTACCTCAAACCCTTCTATTATGTTTCCTACTTCTTATTTCAAAAATGGAGCAATTATAATGTTCCAAGTAGTAATGGCTAATTGGGAACATTACACATTTTGAGGTGACAACAGAGTTGTCCTCCAGTTTCCGGATCACTTCCTAGACATCATTTTTCATAATGGACTCATATTTTTCATGCATAGCATCATTCCAAACTTGATGCTTTGTTGATTCTTCAAATGATCCACGCTCAGATTGTACAATTGTACTCATGGCTGCTAGATACCCTTGGTATCTATTCGGCTTCTTTCTTTCACGTAATCTCCCCCCTAGAAAAATATGTCTCTCGGCATATTCGAGAGTACCCCAGAGCCATGAGGATATTCTGTTATTTGAAGGAGGTGGATCAATAGGATCCATAGGTCCTTCAACATTGGGCATCGGTTCATCCTTCAACTCTTCCTGCTTTCATGCTTCTTCATCTTCTTTGTCTTCCTTGGAGCTAGGAATATTTCTCACTTTCTTGAGGGAAACATCTTCATATAAGGTGACATTGTGGCATATCTCCACATATCTTTGACCAGGCACATATATTCTATATGCCTTCGAAGTTTCATTGTAGCCCACAAACATTCCCTTCTTTCCAGAAGCATCCAACTTTATTCTCTTTTCTTTCGGCACATGAAAGTAATCAAGACAACCAAAAAATCTAAAATGAGAAACATTAGGTTTCTTACTAGAGAAGGCGTCTTCGGGAGTCTTAGAGTCTAGAGCGAAATGTGGGCATCTATTTTGAACGTACATAGAAGTGTTCGCATCTTCTCTCCATAGAAACTTCAGAAGACGTTGGTCACATAGCATGGCGTGGGAAACTTCCATAATGGTCCTATTATTTCTTTCAGCAACACCATTTTGTTCAGGAGTATACACAATTGTGGTCTCCCTCTTAATGCTAGCTTCACTACAAAATTCATTAAACTCATTTGACTCATACTTGGACCCATTATCGGTTGTCAAAACTTTGATTCTCTTCTCAGTTTGATTTTCCACCAAGGCCTTGAAGGTACGAAACCATTTGAATGCTTCATCCTTCTTCTTCAAGAAATATATCCAAGTCTTGCAAGAGAAGTCATCTGTAAAAGTCATGTAATATGAACATCCTCCCAAGGATATCACAAGAAGCATACCAGATAAATTAAAATGTATCAACTGCAATATATCAGTTGTCTTTATGACACTTGAGGGGAATGGTCCCCTTGTATGCTTCCCTTTGGCACAACCCTGACATATAACTTCATGATCATATTTAAAGTCAGGGATCCCTGTTGCCACCTTTCTTTCTTTAGGAAGGGCTTTGTAATGAAGGTGTACAAACCTCCGGTGCCATAACTCTGTTTGAAGAGTTGTATCACATGACACAACCCCCAATGGAATTTCTCCAACCTAGTAGAGTGCATCAACTCTAGAACCAATAGTAAGAGCTTCTTTGAATTTCTTCTTCTAGATGCATACCTTTCCATCAACGAATTCCACCTTGAACCCTTTGTTTTCCATTGCTGAAATAGACACAAGGTTCTTCTTCAAATCAAGTACGTACAACACATTTTGTAAACGGAGGACTTGACATTGAGAGAAATGAAGGGTCATAGTCCTTGTTCCTTTCATGGGATAGGTGGCATTATCTCCAAGGATAATTTCCAGTTAGTATCCTTCTCAATCAAATTAGAGAGGGATTCTTTATAACCAGTGAGGTTCCTTGAAGCACCACTATCAATCAACCAGACATCTAGGGTGTCGGGAGGAGATGCAGCAGAAAGGGAAGATAAAAGAATTAATTCATTTTTCTTATTATCAACAACATTAGACTCATCGTACCTGGAATTTCTTAGCCTATTGAAAGGTTTCCCATTTCCACTATGATTAGAGGGATCCTTTATTTTTCCTTTGTACCTGTTGTTCCTTTGATTTCCATTCCCCCTGGAGTTTTTGTTGTCATCATCCCTGGGAGATTCCCTTCTATTAGGGCACTCTCTTGCATAGTGACCAAACTTGTTACAAGTGTAACATCTTCCCTTCCTTCCTTTGGCCCCCGCTCTTCCATGGTTCTTCTTCTTTGCATGAGCGACGAAGGTAGTATGGTCACTTCCATTTCCACTAGAGGGATGATCTCTCTCCATCATTCTTGTCTCCTCTTGAGTGCATCTCGTCAATATTTCATCAAAATCAAGAATCACATTATTATTAATAATAGTAGTATTGAATACATACCAATCACGGGGGAGACCTCCAAGTGCAATGAGAACCATATCTCGATCAAATATTTCTTCTCCAATAGCTAATATATTATTCCTGATTTCAATGAGCCTCATAAAATAAGATTGAATGGATTCTTCTTTGCCCTTCTTGATACTCTTCAATTGGTTCTTGAAGAAAAGAACTTGATTATCATTGCTAGCCCTGAACATGCTAACCAGCTTATCATACATATCTTTCAATGTGCTCAACTCAGAAATGTAAGAAACCAAGCGATTATGAATAGAATCCTAGATAATCATCTTTGCTTTGATTTCCCGTTTTCTATACTTCTTCTTTGTGGCAACCGGTGCATTTGATGGAGGCTCATCGATCTTCCCCTACACATAGTGCATGACATATTGATCTTCTAATGCTAAATCAAAGGACATATTCCATGCATGATAATCATACTTTCCAGTCAATTTATCATCATATTTGAAACCCTTGTAGGTTGAGGAGGCCATTGGTCCTTGACAAGACTTATTCTTCGGTGATTTATTTTCACACTATCTTTGGCTTTGTCTTCACCTCAAATTTGATACCATGTTAATTTTAGATAACCATGGTATTTTCTATGCTTAATGCAGTTTTACTTCAATCTTTCTTAAGCCTGATTCAATTTAGCAACCACATAAACATGAAAGTAAAATGCTGATAGAACATAATAATAGATCAACAAAATACAAGCCAATAATATAGATTAGATTTTACAATTCTTCTTGTCTAGCAAGGATATAGGATAGTGTGCGTTATGATAGACAGCAGGATGCACCAACCAACAAAGTCTTCTCCAACAGATCAACAAATCCTCCAAGTGTCACACACACCCCTCAAAGACAACTCCTCAAAAGTCAACACTGGTCAACATAAATTCAACGTAGAAAGCCAACGATATAGTTTAGGGCTTCAGTCAATGAGCTCATTTTTCCTCGAAGTTTGTACCCTCAAACGCGGCCTTAGAATATCGGAATTTATGCAAAATATGGAGGTCAAAACTCCAAGGTTGGACCACGGTCAACGCACCAACAATTAACCCTAAAATAGTTCGCAAATTTTCCTAGCTATAGCTCTGCATGTATAAGAGAGAGAGGCCTCCAAAGGCTAATCGAAACAATCAGATCACAAAAGATAATGCATGATGATGTGATGATAAAATGATCTCCAAGTCTCTCCAATTTATATCAGTCAGTGAGGGTGTGTGACACATCTAGTAGGCTTATGAGCCTACATTACAAATCTAGCTAACCTTGCACATGTGTGGAAAATAAAATCAAATTATATGTTCTTCTCATCTAAACAAGATGATTCTTAGATCAATATCACACCTCTCTGAAAGAGGAATCCAAAAAAAATCATCATATGAGCAGTGCAACCTGGAGTTTGGACCTAGTTTCCCAAAATTAGCACCTTGAAGCCAACAAAGAGTCTACTTGAAGGAGAAACCAAGATCGAATCTCAAAAGACTATATTAAAGCTTTGTTTTCCAACTAAGGAAGCCATAATTTTATATGATCCATATTCATAAAAACATGGGCACATATATATAATATCTTAACTCTATCAGTGACAGAAAATTCAACTTAAAAGGATGAGATGAATCTTTGTTCTATGATAATATCCTTGGAAGTTACCTTGCATGGGTAACATCAATGTATTGATAGTAATATATATCAACTAAAATATGCAATACAACTGTGATACATCCATATCCATATGATAGTTGTCATCACAATATCTATGATATCCATCCAAGTAATGCAAAGTAATATGGGGAGCTCTTGACTATGGCATCATTGAAATATTCATGGCAACTTGAAGAAACCATTGCAGAAGAATTGTTATGGTCATGGAGGGCCAAGGTAATCAGTCCTTGAGGTAATTATAATTGTTTTTATAAGGTCTAATTCAAATTAAATTAGGATTTTAGAATCTCACTTTCTTGATTCTAGGGTTTGTAGCTAAATTATTATAAACCCTAGTTAATATAGAAACCCTAATCCCTTTCTATTTTGTAAGTAGTATGGAAAACCCTCCTTAGGATTGAATTGGTTTTGAAATATAAACTTTAGTTTTATGTTTTGAAAAGGTAACATCTAAAATCTTAAGGCTTGGATAATTTCTCTCTCCCTAATGATTCAATAAATTCCCTAGTTTGTAATGTTGTGGGTACATATATAGAAATATTGATCTTATGCAAGAAAGGAATCCTTTAAGAAGAAACATCCACATTAGATAAATTTAGAGGGAGTCTTCAAAGGGAGACTTATAAAAAGCCTTGTTGCGGAAGGAATCCTTCAATAAGAAATATTGCAAGGTTTATTACAAGAGAAACTCAAGGTATGTAAAATTGAAAGTCTTCTAGCAAGGTACAATCATTTTTAAATTTTCTTTATAATTTCTAAGATTTTACTATAGAATAATGGAATATTCTCATAATGATAGGATGATTTATCTCTAGACTATATCAACCCTCGTCTTACTATCTATTATTCACTTTGGTAAAACTCTAACCTTTAGGGTTCATTGCAAAACCCTAGCCTTTCGATGCTTAGGGTGTGTTGTTGTTATGATAAAACACTAGAATTTTAGATTTGTTATTGATCTAAGATATATGATGAAACCCTATTTTTTAGGGTTTGATGCTTTAGGGTTTATAACATATTACTAACCAAATGATATTTGTACATAGTTCTCACTTTTTAGAGGTAGAAAAAATCATCCGATTTTGAAAAGTGTTGATTCGGAATACACCTATTTTTTAGCATATTTTTGACATGTTCAATTTTCTTATGTATCAAGTATGAACAATTTTTTTAAAATGTTAGTGATTTTCTTGCTGATTTTGAAAAGTATTGATGCAACATCAACCCATTTTTTTAGGGGGCTTATTTTTAACACTTTAAATTTCTAATGTATTAAGTGTGGATAATTATTTTTTAAGTTTAACAATTTTTGAAGTAGTCATCTTATTTTTTTCTTCTTCTTCCCTGAGATATTTATTTGTAAGTGTTTTTAGGTTTGTGTTTCTTCGTTTTTTTGCATAGCTAGAAAAAGGGGTCAATATTTTAAAGTTAGTATTTTCGATATATTTATGTATCATTAATCAATATTTCAATGCACACCAAATAATTGTCACTAAAAAAATAATCATTTTAAAGATTTGACAAAAAATATAATCATTTTGAATATGCACATAATAAAAAAAATACACATTTCGAAACTTTTTTTTTCTAAAACGACATGTCAAATAAACGATTTTTATGGGAAATATTTAACAATTTTATTTTTAAATAAATTTTTTTATGAAGTTTTTGTCAAATAATAATAATAATGATCACAATTTAAAAAATAAATAAATAAAATAAAAGAAAAATGAATCAAATAAAAATTAAAGTGAAAATTAGATAATACAAATATTAAACATATAACAACAATAATTGAATACTTATTCTTCTCATAAAATCTCAAAGTCAAAACATTACAAGTATAACTAATGAATAGTTCTCAAAGTTGAGCTTGATTTGCAAGCATAGCTTAAATTTAATCAATAATATCATATAATCTACATTCATCATCTTCTAGAGTTTCATTACTGTCTTCTTCCATAGTATTTTGCGCTTCAGTTTGGTCATTTTTCTCTTCTGATGGATCTTTGATGTCTGCAAATCTCCCAAAGTATACCTTTCCAATCATTCCATCTAATGGTGGTTGAGGTTCTTTTGCATTTTTTTCCACGTGATTCATTAAAATCATCTTTCCTCAAATCAACTTCTTTCCTTGCATTTGGAAAGAATTGAATAACATTAATTATTTGTTGAATAAAATTGCATTGTAGTGAGTTTTTTCAATGGTAATGTAATTTCTTCCTTTTTGTATGCAACATGCTAATGTTGTACCTAATCATCAAGTACAAAACAAATATTTAATTAAATTAGTATAAACATATAATTAAAAATAAATAAATAATAAAATTCAATTTTATGTAATAAAACTTACATAAACCTGAGAATAAATCCAAAACCCAATCTCCTTCATTTGAACATAAATCCATTAGATAGATAATCAATGCCTGTGGTTTTTTATATAGTTAACTATCTCTCATTTTGCATCTTTATCCTCACATGTTAGATTTCTTACAACAACATCATGAATCATTATTTGGCTATGACTCTTTCCTTCTACTAGATTCAGAAGAATAGGCTTACAGCTATCACATTTTGTCCAACATTCAACATGGATGAACTCACATTCTCTTATAATTAGCTGAACTCCAAAACCAATAATATTTGACTTTTGTCTGTAACATGAAATAGTAAAATTTTAATTAACTTGTATATATATAATTCTTCTAACATTAATCAAACATAAAATTTCAATGTCTTACCATGTAAGTTGCATCCTTGCGTTTTCTTTTCCCTTTAAACTTGATAATAACATTACAAATTGTGTGTCTGAATGAAATGTTAGAAATATCCAAAGTGGTGATGTTGTGACTTATTGGAATCTCGTAACCACTTTATTAAAATATTGATAACTATAAGGATCACTATCATATCCAATGTTTGATAAATTGAAACCATGAGTAATATCTGCAATAACTAGGGCACATTCCATTTTAGGTATGAGTTTTGCAATGTCTTCACAACCACCTTGTGTATTTGATAATGGATAGTGTCGAGCCCATTCGAAATGAAATGATTAATATGAGGATCAAGTTCAACATTCTTAGGACACCGCTTTCTTAGCCTTTCCAACTTAATTTTTTCAATAAATATTTCGAAACTATTTGGCACTCTATATGCATCCTTCTTTGACATATTTAATGATATAACAAATAGATGTATACGTAATAAAATAAAAATAGTTTACATATGGTTAAAATGAATGTATAAATCAACATGAATTTTTGAATGCAAGATAAAAATATTTTAGTGTTGTTGTAGAACTTGTATCTGGGTAGTTGCGTACAACATCATCCCAACTCTCTTCATTCAACATTTTAACCATTTTTTCTTGTATTTTCATATAAACCTTATGACTGAATAAATAAAGTAAAAAAAGTTAATATAGTGATATGTATACCAAATACTACCAACAACAATATGTTATATTTAAATAATCCAAAAATAAGTAAAAATAATTCAACAAACTTACTTTTGAAATTCCTTGCACATTTCATCCAATGATAATTCACCTGACTTCACACCAGATAATATTGATTTGACAATTCTGAAATCCTTCACTCCTTGCATCGTTCTCCAAGGTGTGATATTCATCTCATATGTAAGATGATTGATTTTATGTTTTGTCGTACTGCTGGTACATATTAGGGGTTTAGACCTTTTAACCTTCTGATATTTTATGGAAATATTCTTCCACGTGTTGAAAATATCATCAATCAATTCCCATATCTCCCCAGTTCTAAATTCCAAGTTGAAAATGTTATCCATACCTATGAATATATCTAAATTTACTTTTTCACCTTTTGAATTGATTTTTTCCTCAATTCGATAACATATTTCCATACAGCATTCCTTCTGAAAGCTTAGATTAACATTTTCCTTATCCCTGCCACATTTTTCTTCAATTCACTATGAATAAATTTGACCCTTTGTATAAAATTCATAGACATCATATAATCATTATTTATGTTATGATCCCATGCCAATACATTTTTTTTTGTATCTGTTAAACCAATATAAATGATATATTTCACTATTTCAAAAAACGAGTTATTGGGATATTCCTCCATTAATTGTCTTCTAGCCTCTGCAAAATGGTTCCCCCCAATTACATAATATTTGTGTTCAAAATATATTGACCTATCAAATGCCTCTTTGTTATGAACTTGAATTGGATCAACAAGAACCACAATAAATCACATGTGCATATGGATTATAGCTAATCAATGTTTTCAATTTATGAACATGCAAGTGATGTGTCTTTCTAATTTAATATTTAAATTTTCCTTCACTTGACTTATAGAATTGGATGAAATTAAGCTGAAATGTATGACCACCATTAATTAAGTTTCTCTTCATCAACTAATTTCGAATGGATTTTTTTTTTTTTAATAATTTCATCCTCTAAATCAACACTTTGTGTTATGATTTCCCTTCTTCCTTTAGAGATTTCACTCTGATATTCCCTGGTGCCCATGATTTTTTTAGGTTGACTAACTTTTGATTTATTTCTCCTATCGGTTAACATATTTTCTTCTAAATAAGCAATCTCACCATCAATTGGAATAGGGACGTCAATGGGAATTTTTTCTTTTTGTTCTTTTATGTATTTCTCCTTTTCAACAACAGTTCTAATATCATTCTCACCAATGAAAATATATTATTCAGCTTTAGCTTCCACATCTTCAAAATTAACATGTCTAGCTTTACTAGAATAATCCATTTTAGCCATTCTTTGTTGATCCCATGTATGTACTCTTGTAGGTTCATGAGCTATCATTCTTTGCTTCTTTCCCCTATATTATTCTGTCTCCGTGTGGAAATTGCTTATTACATTCATAATATTTGGATCTATATAATAAATTCCCTCCAACATAATTGAAAGACCCTCAAAATAATCCTATGAAACAAAATATAATATGTCAATGATAAATAAGTTATAAAAATTATAATGATGCTTACAATAATGCATATCACATACATATAAATATTTTGTTTTTCAATAGGAAAACAACTTAACATCTTCATTAAAAAGTGTTTTTGGAAAGCAAACATTTAGCCATGAAAGATGCAAAAAAAAAAAACAAACATAATTTCCATGATACCCAACAAATCTTACACTTTTGAAAATGCATATCAGAATTCTGGCATAGACCAACATAAAACATCCAAGCATAACTCGCAGAATGGAAAAAAATGAAGAAAAACTCCTAATCATAAATCGAAGGAACCCTCTGCATAGATTGAACCATTGAACAAAATTTCAAAAAAAATATTACCAAAATAGAGGTGCACTCTGTGTTTATATAGGGCATCTACCTCCCTATTTTATTCCTTAAACATATGAACAAAAGAGATGTCTCCAACTAAAGGAATGATCTACAAGATGTGGTCCATCCAGTGATGACATAGGGGAATTTTGAGGGATTATGACCCAACACCCAATTAATGATCTATTTATAATCCCAAACAATATTAATGGATTCAATTTACAACCATTTCACACATTTTAGGAGCCCCCAAATTGCCACAATCTCAAGCAAACTTACAATGTTATTTGCAATGTTGGCTGCAATTTCTTCACACATCTTTGTAAAATCTTCATTCTTGTCATACTTGATATTTAAGAAACAATATTTAACCTTCTCACGTGTCTTGGGAATTTTTGCAAGAACATAAAAATATCCGTATTCGACACCAAACATATGTCTTGTGCTTTTCCCATCACCTCATAATTTCCACCATTGTAAATCATACCACAATATAAATATATTTGTACAACTTCTTTGATTTCTGTATCTTTAACATGCCATGTAAATTTTGTTTTATTTATTTCTCATGTCATCTTCCATTTTGAAATAATAAAATAATATTCAATTCATTTGACGGGCTAGTTTCTTGATTTCTACCATGTATCTCAGTTCGACTTCGTTCAACATTATTCATAGAGGGTCCAACTGCATCTTAGATGATGTAATTGTTTTCCTTGTTCCAGAAACATTTACAAAAACCTTCTTTGATGTCATCTTCATGATATATATATATATATATAATCTAATTAAAAAAACACATATATTTTTCTTTAAGGGTGGTTCACAGACATTGGGTGGGCGCTACATCCATGGGAAAATCCAGATAGATCAACCTGAAGGGATCTACATGTCGGCCAAACACGCAGGACCTAACGCCAAGGACATTAAGGAAATTTGACCCTGTGACCTCCAAAATGGCGAGGTACTTAGCAACTGGAACTCAAATAACTGAGCTAACCCATGGGGCTTAAAAAAAAAACACATATCTTAATTAAACAAAGAAATCAAAAAAATTAAAAATTAAATATATTCATTTTAATTTAATTATTAAAATAAATAAACACTCCAATTAAAAAAAAATCCAACAACAACAAATATAACAATTAATTTTTTAAATTAAAAAACCAATTAAAAATTTATTTTAAAATGAAAAAAAAAATTAAACAATTTATTTTTTAAATTAAAAAATTGTGCTCGGTCGGCCGCAACCTTTCAGTCCTCTACCTAGTAGGGGATCAAAAGGTCACAGGAGGGATTGGGCTAGGCCCCTCACGACCCTTCTGAAGGGCCACGGACATGCCTTCCCACCCGACGCTATTTTTTTTATTTAAAAACAAAAAATATATCTTTTTAAATAAATGTAAAAAAAAAAAACTATTGAAGGAATATATATATATATATATATATATATCAGGGTGTGAGTTGGAGGGAAATTTCATAATGGTTATTTAACGGGGGCTTCTCTAGGTACATCCCCGCCACCCTCCACATGCTTGAGGCATATGGAGTGGTGGTTCCATGGATGCAAAGCTTTAAGTTCATCTCCGAAGGTGGAAGCAACATTCGTTTCGAGAAATTGCTAAGTTTTTCTAAGTATGAGGTTGGCAGTCATTCGGTGTATGCGAGTCGTCTATCAAGGGGTGTCGGTGCTGGGCTCTGTGGGTTGGCACAGGGGAAGAAGTGGCTCTGGTATCAGCTTCTCCTCACATTGGTAAATGGGTATGTGGCTTTCTTTCCTTATTACTCCCCCATGCGTCGGTTTTATCATTTGCTAGACTCGGGTTTTCTTGGTATTGATCCGTCATGGTTTCAGAGGAAGATGGGCTCTATGCATCTACATGCGCTTGTATGGCATTTGAAGAAGGTCCAAATGTCTTGTATTTTATCCATGTCTGCTATTTTTGGGATTTTTCTATCCAAGATAGGGTTATATTATCGGGAGTTTGTCTCTGGGGAATGTATCTATGATTACCTCCTAACTCGGTCTTGTCTCGAAAGGGATTTGGGATTATTTTTTTCTTGGCTTAGTTTATGGGTTATGTCTCTTTGAATTTTATCGGTCAAGGATGGGGTTATTATTTTGGGTGTATTGGAGCGGGGTCTGTCTCTGTGGGATCTATGGTTTTCGCCTCTGTGGGCTTTGTCTCTAGGGCATGACTGAGTATCACCTCTGGTATGTGAATGGGTTATGTATATGTGGGTTTGCCTCTGTGGTTTTTCTATGCCAATTACCGAGCCCTTGGAGTTGGAACAAGCGGCTGCGATAATTGATTGTTGTATGGGCCGAATTTTGAAGAGGATGAGAGGCATGGCTGGGTTAAAGGGGGTCGTATCTCTGTTTTCATTGGTTAGTAGTGGAAGTCTGCAATGTAAAAGGAGGGGGTCGTTCCTTCTGGTTTTATACTAGAAATCACTGACTCATGTATCTTCTTTGACAGGTGTACGGTGCGGTAGTGATTCCTAGAAGCTGGTTGCTTCTGGGCTCAGGCTACCACCTGCGTAAGCGATAAGTCTCATTTTATATTCCCCCAGAAAGTGCAGGTACAAGGAGATGGCTCAGTCACTGGCAGCGAAGGGAAGAAGCGACCCTTCCTCATGGGGTCGCGGCAAAAGAACAAGGGGGTCCCTGTCGCCCTCGCAACCCAACTCCTCTGGGAGCTGAACTCGGGGCTGAAAGCCAATATTCAACATCATAAATGATGCAACTACAACTTATCATGAGGGCATGTCTGAAGAAATACGTCAGCTAATGGAAGAGTGGGAAGAATACTTGAACAGGCATGAAGGTACGATCGAAATTGACGTGAAATATTTGCAGGCTTTGGTGCCGGATCCAAGGCACACTTGAGGCCACATCACTCAATTTAGACAAACACTATTCTTATATTGGTCCATGAAGAGTATCCTAGCAAAATATTAGGAACAAATTTCTGTGGGTATGGCAGCAGTAGTGTAAGATTTTTCTGACTATAAAAGTGAATTTCAGAAGCTTCAGTTCCAACTGCAAAAGTAGGATGGTAGACTTCGACACATTGAAGAGCATCTTCCTTGTATTCTCTCATAGACAGAGCTTCCAAGGTCCACTGCTAAAGACCCAGCTTCGATGGATTTTGTGTCTACCGATGGTGCTAAGTATTTTGATAGTTGGGATCATAGTTTTTCATTTTCTGTATGCAAGAAGAATTTAGTTTGCAGCGTGTTGATAGTTATGTTTTCAGGTATTTAGAATACAGAAAATTTAAAGAAAATTAAACATATTTAGCTTGGTTGGTGTTACACAGTAATTTTTCACCGTCCCTGCAATCCCCGTCCCGCACATTGGAGGGCTCATTTCGTGACCTGTGAGCAATAACATGGCTTGAAATCACTTTCATGACATCCCTCTGAACAAGAGCTTTCATTTTCCTGAAGACATCTCCTTGTGAAAAACCCTAAAAATGGCCCTTTTTGCATTGGCGCGGGCAAACAGTTCAGTACCCGCGCCAATGGGGAAAATCCTTCAAAGAGGTCACGCCAATTGGCGCTCTGTCCCAGATTCGCACTCGCGCCAACCAATTTAAGGAGTGTTTTTTAAAAATAAATGGTGGAAGTTTCATCCTAACCAATTCATGAACTGGTATCTATCTTGATTTGGGAGGTTTGGCTCTGGATTTCCATGTAGAGGAAGTGATTTGCCACCTCTCATGGAATCTTCCTTGAGGATAGGGCCAATCCCATGATTATAGGGATCCCAACTCCCCTTCCTCCATCTATAAAATCTTGCCCATCTCCATTGCAAGCTAGTCTTCAAGTTCCCAAGTTCCCAAGAACCTTATGCTGCAAGAGCCTCCATAATTCCCTTAAGGCCGAATCCAAGCAAGGAGACTATTGTCAAGATCTGAAGAGAGAGGTTTGTCCCATCCTTGACATACTTTTTGAGACGTGTTCTGCTGGCGACCCACCGAAGGAGAATTCAAGGTCAGAAATATGGTTGTATTCTTCCTTTGATTGATTAATAATAAACAACTATTGGTTATGGTTCCACTCTTGTTGTTGTTTATGATGATGAGTTATGTCCTTTCTGACTGACATATAGTTGCATCTATTGGATTTTATGCTTGCGTTTGTTTTGTTTCCCGCGCGTGCAGGTGTCCTATCACGGATATCGTGGGGATTGTGATCTGCCAGAGCTAAGGAACGGGAGTGCTACCTCTTCTACAAGCAACAGCATTGGATTCCAGGTAAGCCTTCATCGCTAGTTGGTTTATTTGCAATTAGGAACCTGCACTATAGCGTGAACGATTGTTGCTAGACCCGATTTGGGCTAGTATGGATCGCCTCTGTCCGCAGAGGGGATTTACCTCCACAACAGTTGGAAAGACTTTCTTTTTCTTTTTCTATTGGATGGCATATCATGTTGTTAGGTGGCCAACATACTTGGTTTCCCTATGGGCAATATGAGGCCATCTAACGATCTGTATGTGGATGTAACTTTCTTTTATATATTAATGAAAAAGGAAGGACCTACCAAGCTTATATATATATATATATATATATATCCCAAAAGAATCCAACAACTCGCCTGACACATAACTACTAGTATACCTCTTGAGGTTTACGACCTGGCCTCCTTGTCGTAAATTGGTCACCTCAAGGGGATTTGAACCTGGGTCTATCTTAATTTAATGATTTCATAAATTTTTAATTAATGAATTGAGATGCCCCCTAAGACAAAGTTTTAAAAAAAAATTGATTTTTTTCCAAAAACAAAATGTTGAACACAGGTTTTTCCATTTTAAAGCCCTAAAATAAATGATTTTTCTTCAGATGTCAAACTCGGATTATCCACAGTCGTCATTTTTTGGTCTACGTTTCGAGTCTAAATCAAGACTCATCTCCAGGACAACCTGAAGAAATCAAGACTCATCTCCAGGACAACCTGAAGATGAAGTTGTCCTGAAGATGAGTCTTGATTTAGACTCGAAACGTAGACCAAAAAATGACAGGACAACCTGAAGATGAAGTTGTCCTGAAGATGAGTCTTGATTTAGACTCGAAACGTAGACCAAAAAATGACAACTGTGGATAATCCGAGTTTGACATCTGAAAAACTACACCACAAAAACCTCCAATCAATGATTTTTCTTATTTTTCTCATAAAATTCCTATAAATATGATTTTTTTTCCCTATGAAAATATAAAAAGTTAAAATTTTATTTTTTGAGTATAAAAATAATAAAAAAACATATTTTTTCTCGTTGAATGTCTTATCGACGATAATGCAACTCTGCAAAATCGCTCCAAGCTTTTTAACGAAATAAAAAATATATGATATGATGGAAGGAATAGAAACAATGAAAGCTATTATATAATGAAGATTGTGGGATTACTTTGATGTTTCTTGAATGTGGGATTAAAATTAAAATTTAAAAAAAATTAATATATAATTAATATTATAGGTTTAGATTAACTTTTGTTAAATATGGGATAAAAAATGAATATAAATTATAAAAATTAAGTTAATTACCTAGTTAATGTTAAATAATTTAAGAGATTTATTTTAATTTTAAAGGAATGCATTAAAGGAAAATTTGTGTGGAAAATTTGAATAGAATGGAGGGTCGAAATTTTCAAGACAAAATTTTAGTATAATGTTCTAGTAGAATAATAGAATTTTCAAGACAAAACTTTAGTATAATGTTTTAGTAGAATAATAGAATTTTAGCAGAGGGAAATATTTCAAATGAAATTTTTGGTGGGAAATTTTTTGGTGAATTTTTTTTTTTTGGGGGGGGTGGGGGGGGTACTTTTTAGGGAAATTTTCATTCTCTAAGCTATAAATTGTCATTGGGAGAGAGTGAATTTGTATCATTCAACATATTCTGTTTGAAAGTCATGGATTCTTATGATAGTGAAGTTTTTATTTCTGGAGCATCAACATCTTCCTCACGTAATACTCTGTTCATATTGATGAATATAACATGAATTAATTCACTATGGATAGAGAGTAAAATTTTCCATTTAGTCTGAATCCTAAGGATTATGAGAGCACCACTGATGAAGGGGAAGATGAAGAATTTCCTGTAAATAGAGAGTCAAATTTTCTACTTAGTCTTAATCCTAAGGATTATGAGAGCACCACTAACAAAGGGTAGGATGAAGAATTTCCAGTAAATAGAGAGTCAAATTTTCCTCTTAGTTCTAATTCTAAGGATTTTGAGAGCACTACTTATGAAGGGGAGGGTGAAGAATTTCTAGTAAATAGAGAGTCAAAATTTTAACTTAGTCTTAATCCTAAGAATTATGCAAGCACCACTAATGAAGGGGAGGGGGAGGGTGAAGAATTTGCAGTAAATAGAGAGTCAAATTTTCCACTAAGTCTTAATCCTAAGGATTATAAGAGAACTAGTGACAAAGCAGAGGATGAATAATTTCCAGTAAATAGAGTCAAATTTTCCACTTAGTCCTAATCCTAAGGATTATGAAAGCACCACTAACGAAGGGGAGGATGAATAAATTTCCAAAAATGACAATTTTACTATGATTAGAGAGTCAAATTTTCCACTTAGTCCTAATCCTAAGGATTATGAGAGCACCACTGAAGAAGGGGAGGATGAATAATTTCCTGTAAAATGATAATTTTACTATGAATAGAGAGTCATTTTTTCCACTTAGTCCTAATCCTAAGGATTATGAGAGCACCATTGATGAAGGGGAGGATACAAAATTTCCTCCAAATGATAATTTTAGAGGCATAAATGTAAATAATTCATTTTCTCTGAGTCAAAATTTCAAAGGCACCAATGGTAATGATGAATTTCCTCTAAGAAATATTTCAAAAGTAGAGATGAGGATGGTGAAGGATTTCCTCCGAGCAATGATTTGAAAGGCAGAAACGATGATGATGAAATTCATCCAAGCAAGGATTTTAAAAGTACATATCAGGATGGTGAATAATTTAATCCAAGTTAAGATTTAAAAAGCATAGATGATGGTAGTGAATAATTTACTTCAAGTGAGGATGGTAATGAATATTTCCCAATCAATGATGGTAATGAATTTCCTAACTATGTTTAGAATGATCATAGTTAGGATACTCTTACTCCTAATGATGATGAAAATTCTTATAGAGAGGATAATGAAATGATGGAGATGTTGCAAGAAAATATTGTATCTAGGAGTAGGAGTAGACATTTTCCTATCAATATGAGATATTCCAGTTATACAAGGATAAGACAAAATATCTCACAAGAAAAATTTATATCAATGATCTAATTTCAAGTGAATGTTGTCAAAAGGATTGCTTGAAACATATGGATTCAAGTTTGTAATGGGGAAAATGAAGAGATATTTGTTAATGAATAAAAACATGTAAAATTAATATTTAGTGGTTACATGCAATCTACACTCGCAAGTTATGATTATAATATCAGGAATTTATTTTTCTATAGAAATGCTTTCAAAATGTTTCACTCAATTGGTAATTTTCATCTGTCATGAATCCAAGCAAGATTTGAAAAATATCCCACATTTAATTCACAAGTATGTCATAAACGAGAGGTTGGGCCATTAGAAAACACTGCAATGCCATGGATGCAAGACTTATTTTCAAATCATGGAGAGTGCATGCTAAATAAAGACACAAATCATATTCTAGATAACTTCTCAAGATGAGAAATCTACAACTTATACAAATAATATGAGGAAGGTGCTGAAGAAGATGGTAATTTTATTATGTATTCATATTTTACGAGGATATGGAAGAAAAAATTAAATAATGTCTGTATTCCTAAGAAGACAAGGATGATGGTTTCTGGGTACATGTGTTTCTCTTAAATAAAAAAAGGGGTAAATGTAAAGGGGAAGAAAGAGGAATGCATTCATAATATTATTTTTAAAAATGGGACAATGTCAACTATGAAAACAAATTTGTCAATAGGTTTATTTTATGTTGTGTGCAGATTCCATTGTCAAAGCACTTCAAGAGCATCACCATCAAAAAACAAGTGAAAGGAAAAAGTTGTATAAAAATCGATTGTCAAAGCACTTCAAGAGCATCACCATCAACAAACAAGTGAAAGGAAAAAGTTGTATAAGAATCGAAACAAGTGTTATGATAATACAAATATATATTTGAGTTTGATAATTGATGGTATGGACCAGAAGAAAACACTTCTACCACATTTTTTTTGCACACCAAAAAAATTACAAGAGGAAAAATTTATTCAATTTCACTTGGTTGGTTGTATGGTATTTAATGAGAAAATGTTACCAAGAGTTTACTTTAGAGCTCCAAATAGCCATAATGATGAAAATATGACCATAACCATAATTCATGATGTGATTTATTATTGGTATGGTAATCTTCTTGAAGTTTTGTATCTGCAATTAGACAACTTAGTCATGAAAATAAAAATCAAATTGTTTTTGGATATCTAAACATGCTTGTTGAATTGAGAAATTTTAAAAAGGTAAAGGTTGGTTTCCTTCTTGTTGGGAACACTTATGATTATATTGATCAAATGTTCAATCATTTTTTTAGTAACATTTAGGGTGAAGGATGTTGGGAGCTTGCCATCATTAATTGAATGTATTAAGAAACCATACATTTCAGAGCTTGTTTTTCATGTGTTGGAATAAACTATTAACATGCGAAGGTTTATTCTAGGATCGCATGGTGAGGAGAAATACATTGAACAACTTATTGACATTAACTCTCAACATCTATTTCATATAAACAAATTTGATGGGAAAACACCTATATGGGGTAAGAAGTATTCAACTACTGCAGAATGGGGGTTGTCACTAGGTTTAGCATTTTCGAATTTAATTCTAGATCATCCAATATTTGCATCAAATATATTGTTATTACAATTAGTTGCTGAAATCTATAATGCACGAATGGATAGGAGAGATATAAATTATTTTGAATGCTAGGAAGAAATTAAAAAATCTATTAGAGATACATATGAGTAATATTATGTTGTTGATTCACTTTGGTGAGAGTCACTTTTTAATAATCAAAGTGATATAATTTCAAGATCAAGAAATGAAGATATACTTTTCAAGTCTCCATTTATTTAGCCACAAGGTATGCCAAATAAGCATGAGGAAATAAACATTGTTGAACAACAAAAATCTCAAGGTATTATTAATTATCCATAGGTAGAGGAAAGAGAAATGTATATTGGTTCTATAAGATCACGTGAAAAATGTGAATCCATGGAATGCCTTTACAGGGGTTCAGTGCATGATGTTGAGTGTTGCATGATCGCAGTGTTAGCAAATGGAGACCCACATGGCTATCCATTCTAGGTTGCCAAGGTTACAACGATGATTAAACAAAATGAAGATGTTACAGATGTTGAAGTACATTCGTATGCCAGAAATACACACCCATTCAATGGTGTGTACAAGAAAGAGATGTCAATTGATAAACAAATTGGCAGAAAGAAAAAAAGAAAGGGTAGAAATATAAATAGTCCTGCACAAACATCTTAAAATTGGAGGATGTTGACATACTTGTTTATGACTTCAATTTAACAAAGAGAGGAACTCTTCGCTTAAGGACCATATTTATTCTCAAGAGGTTGCTATATTTATTTTTATTTTTATATTTTTATTTTATTTTATTTTTATTATATTTTATTTATTTATTTATATTTCTTTATTTGTTTATTTTTATTTTTTTACCTCTCACTTTAATTAATTAATAAAATTGATATATAAAAAATAATTATAACTAATAAGTTTACTAATTTATTAACTAAGCGAATAAATTTATTAATTGGTTTAATAGTAGGAGGGAACTAGCCGTTACTAATTAAAAACATTTTAAATTATTAAAAAGTCAAACTAGCCATTTAGAAAACGGCTAGTTTAAACATCTCTACATCTATTTAAGCTTATTGATTTGATCTGATCTCTCACCTAGTCCTGATGATGAACCACACTGGTTGGTTCGAAACGCGTTGACAACGTTCCATTATATGTGATTATTACCGAAAGAGATTTTACAATTTTATATGGATCACAGAAGCATAGATTCTAAAAATATGGGAGTTTGTTGAACCCAATCGTAGGTCTAGTTGAAAGCTGAAATGGTGGGAATGCATGTTGACTCAGATGGGGCACTAGTTGATGAAATAAAAAAATATGGGTCATCTTCATACACATCGAGTCATTCTTCATCTGCATATAGTCATTCATATGAAGATGTTGTATATTTTGATGGTGTGCCAGAACCTATGAGTGATTTTGAATAATTTTGTAAAACATTTTATGTAAATGATGTTTGCATGGTAACTTGAAAAAAATTTGAACTTCCATATGATCTTACATGAAGTTATGAGTAATTTCTATGTTTTTTGGATCATATGTTATAATTATGAATAATTCATTTGTTTATAATATCCGCAAGCAACAATAACTTAGAGAAATAATTTATGTTTCATTCAATCTACCAGTATTGATATTTTGATTAAAAATAAAAATAAAAAAATATTAGAAATTAATGTTGAATTTTTAAATTATATAGTGATGTTGTCATGGTATTATTTATTGTTATCATTTGTTATACCATATTTTATAAAATAAAATAAAATAAAATAAAATAAAAACCTTGTAATTTTAGTACCTCATTAAAAGGGGATACTTCGTTTTGATGGTTGATTTTTAGGTTTTTTTTGCAATGAGATAAGTTGTCTTAGGCTAAGATTTGAAAAGAGATATATTTTTAGCCCTTAAAATAAAAATTACTCTTTGAATAATGACTATTTCATTTAGGTATTCATTTTTAAAGTTCTTTTAGTCATATAATTTGTCCATAATGTCATAGTTAAAATATGTTTAAAACTTAAGGTTTTTAATTCCATAGTTGACAAATTATCAAAATTTTAAGGCTTTTTTAGTTATGATATTTTATCTTTAATTTTATGGTTGAAAACAATTAGAATTTGATGATTTTTTAGAGTCATGATATTTATCTTTAACGACATGGATGAAAATAATTGGAATTTTAAGGATTTTCAGAGGCAAAATATTTTATCTTTAATGCCATGCCCAAAAATTGTTATAATTTTAAGGTTTTTTTGAGCCTTGATATTTTATCTTTAACGCCATTACTAAAAAATATTGAAATTGTACCCTGAAAAATAAAATCGTTGTTCTAGCATTAATACTTTTCATTTTCTAGGGTGTTTTTTTCATCTTTTTTGCGCCAAAATATCCTGCTTTTTACTACCATTTTTAAAAAATGAAAAGTTTACCCATAAAAAAAACATCATTCCAACATACAAACTTTTCATTTTTGGGTTGTCTTTTCATGTTTTTTAGGGTTTTTGTTTTGCTAGAGTTCTCGTTTTGAGGTAATATTTCTCTTTTGATTGGTAACTTTGTTAATAGGACAAAACCCTTGTAATATTCCTAGGAATGAAACTCGAGGTGTATGTGCTTCTGTATGATTGAAATGCTAGCTTGGTCAAAATTGTTGAATGTATAACATTAAATTTTTTATGATTGCATCTAGGGTTTGTGACAAAAACCCTAGAAAAATTGGTTGTGAAAGTTTATGGCATAAAAAATGTAATCCTTGTTGATTGTGAACCTAACTAGGCTTAGGTTTTGGATGTCTAAAGTTTGATTGATTCAATAACCCTAGATCCTCCTCTTATAATGACATGCTAACCCTATATTGATAAAATTTATTTTATTTTCTCATACATGTATATGTGTACTTGGTTGTACTTGTTGTTGAAGATTTGCTGGTATATAAGGCTTCATGATGCTGAAGATGTCTACTACCTCATAATTACTTGATGTGCATGATGGAAAGAGGGAGTTGTAAGTATCTTGATGGAATTAAAGATTGATAGATGATATTGATACCATGTGAAGTCAGAAATGATGTTCCTAAAGAAATGAAGTTTTAGAAGGGAAAAAATCTCCAATGACTTGATGATGCAAAAGAAAGAGATTGTGTGACTGGAAGAATCAAATTGTTGATGTACGTGTCCCCTAGTTGAGAAGAAACTTAGATAAAGGAAAGTGTATATCTCCCTAGTTGAGAGGGAGCTTGAAGAGAAGTAAATATCCTCCATTGTTTATGACATGATGAGAAGGCCATAAGGATGTTTAAATTAGAGAGTAACTAAAGCACTACTGATGATTATTTGTGATTGATAAAGTCATAAGCAAGACGGGTATTTTTGGAAGAAGTGTTGAGGTTGAGTTGGGTGTTGTTGAATAAGTTTAAGAAGGAAGCTTTCGTGGAGATGTGTTTGAATTATGTGATAAATTAAGTAGCATCAGAATAGTTAAATATCCTGGAATTTTGTGGTAGCATACAAGAACATATACATTGGAATTTTGATACTAGTCGGGGTTGTAAATATACTAGATGTTCTAATGGTTGAACAGGTAGCTGATCTCTCCTAAGAAGTTTTAAATATTTAACAAGAATGCTTGGATTTAGAGAGAGATATGAAGTACCATAAAACATCATGTATGATGGTACTTGGGAGGACATCTTGGTCATCCATTGATGATGTCTCCATCCTGGTGAGGGAGGGTATCATTGGCCTTGTGAAGCTCTAACCTTGGATATGATACCTGGGTTGTTAGGGATAAATCTTGATGGTACCTATAATGGAATATTCCTAGATAAAACCTTATTCCCTGTTAGTGTCTTAGATCCTTGCATGAGTGTATGACAGTAGTGTAGTGAAACTTGGATCTTTAATGTGTTGGTAGGATACCTTAGTAGTTAGGGTATCCCTAGTATTGTGTATACTGATACTATTCTTATGAGAAATTTTCAAAGTGAGTATTGTCCTTGTATTATTAGTAAATTATGAATACTTCCCTAGTTAAGAGGGAGTGTTGGAAATTGTAACTAGTTTCGGTCTTCATAATTGTCATTTGTGTAATGTCATGATGTAATTATTATGTATTATCAAAATAAAGAAAAAAAATTGTATTGTAAAATAAATTTGACTTATTAAAGCACGAGTTTCATGTTTGGGTCATTGATCAATAGGTAAAATCACCCATTGTGTGATATAGGGTTTATATCTTGAGTCAAAGTCTAAGTCATAATTTAAAATACCCAAATGAGCACACGTAATAAGAAAGGAAATTTCATTTTGACTTTTAGAAAGGTCTAGATGACCCCCAAGATCAAGTCGGCATAGAGAGGCCATTTTAGCCCATGCAAAGACTATAAATAGAAGATGAATTCAGCCTCTTATGAAATTTATACAATAATTACACTTCTGGTTTGATATGTGACTAGAAAGGGAATGAAAAGAGGTCCAGAGATAGAAGACCGAAGTTGTAGAACCATTTGAGAAGGACAGAAATATGAAGAGATATATTTTGGTAAGGTCAAATTTGGATGGTCTTGTTTTGTGGCGGCCGACTTGATATTGGGGAAGTATTGACTTTAGGTCTCGGGTCTTGGAAGTGTTCTTTGAAAAGGTTTCTATAAAAAGAATAAATTTGTTTGGGTTTTTCTCTATAGGAGAGGTTTTGGCCTTGACTTATAGCCTACATCTGGTGTCCATTTTTTTTAATGATCTTCATGTTTTGGTGGTTGTTTAATTATAATGAATATAATAATAACTAGAAGAATAAGAACCTAATATATCAAGAAAATGAATGTCACAAGCAATTATCAAGTTAAGAGAAATCTAATTAAAAGGAACCTTAATAATCTGCCCTGGTATTTCTCAACCTAGAGTTCTAACACTCAAGCACAATCATAGGACTCAATCATAGCTGCTCTAGGATGGAATCAAGAACAATACTATAAGTGTCAGTAAAATATGTGATTAAGGACATGATCTTATATTTAGTGTAAAATATTGTGAGATCAGAAAATCATCTTTATGGAATCTTGTGGGAAAAGGAATAAGAACCAAAAACAATGTATACGTTCTTAATGAAATACAAGAATAAATAAGTTGCATCATTCAACTAGATGAAATTTGGTTATGACACAAGCAATTGGGACATCTAAACTTTGACAATTTGGTGAATATCAACAAAACTCAAACTGTGAGAGACATTCCCTTGATATTAATACTAGCAAAGGAAATTTGTCAACCATGCCAACATGGGAAGCAAATAAGGAACAACTTCAAGTCAAAATAATTATCAACATTAAATCCTATGGAGATCATCCATGCAGATCTGTGCAAACCAACCAAAACTCCAGCTCTACAAGAAGAAAAAAATTGGGAACTAGCCATGGAAAGAACAGAACACATACCCAACGTTCTCTCGCCTTTTTTTATTCTTTCCACACAGGGGGCCAAAAGAAAGCTTAGTATTTGGTCTAGGCTTGTAATGGACATTGTTCCTCTAGACCAAGAAAAATTATCAGTTATCACAGTCATTTTCAATGCATATGCAACATTATTCAAAGCGTCCACCTTTACCAGCAACATATTTTTCTCTTCAACCATCTCCCCCACAAATAGATATTGAAAATCAATGTGACTTGTCTTTGAATGATAAGCAAGGTTATTTTCCAAGAAAATTTCTCTTTGGCTATCACAGTATATCCTTATAGCTCATTTTACCAACCCCATATTTGAACACAATCTCTGCAACCAAAGTGCTTCCTTGCTTGTATGAGTGGTTGCCATGTATTCATCCTATGTAATTGAAACTGCCAGTACTCTCTTGCTCATCCAACTAACTACTACTCCAAATAGGTTAAACACATACCTAGTTGGAGATCGTCTCCAATAAAAATCTCTAGCCCAGTCTGCATCAACAAAGCTATAGATGTCCAAAAATATGTCCAATCTTGGTCTTCCTTGGTAGCACAAACCATAATCACTAGTTCCACATAAATACTTGAAAACCCACTTCATTTTTTTCCAATGCTCCTTCCTTGGTTTTGACATAAACCTTTTCAATACTCCCACTGCATGCAAAATGTCTGGTCTAGTACAAGCCATTGCATACATCAGGCTACCAACTACACTCGCATATGGAACATGGGACATGTCCTCTTCCTCTTCTTGTGTCTTGAGATACTATTAAAGAAATAAATTTACGCCTATAGGAATATGAACCTTCACTAGTTTACTATCATGCATATTAAATCTATGCAATATTTTCTTAACATACTTCCTCTATTTTAACTAGAGCTTCCTATTTTCCTGATCTCATTTAATTTCCATGCCAAAAATATAGTTTTCAACACAAACATCCTTCATGTCGAAGTTGGAGGATAGTCGGGTCTTCAAATCTTGGATAATTTCTTTGTCATTTCCAATCAACAATGTATCATCCACATACAAGACCAAATAAATAACATAGCCACCAATTAATTTAAAATACACACAGTGATCTCCTTTGCTCCTTGTGAAGCCAAGTCCCCATATATATATATATATATATATATATATATATATATATATATATATATATATATATGTATGTATGTATGTATGTATGTATGTATATGTATCAAATTTCTAATACCACATCCTTGGTGATTGTTTTAACGCATACAAAGACTTGTTTAACTTGCATACTAGTTCTTTCTTACCCTTCACTACAAATCCTTCAGGTTTCTTCAGGTATATCTCTTCTTCCATATCCCGGTGAAGAAATGTTGTCTTCACATCCATATATTCTACATCAAAATAAAAAGCAAAAAAAATAGATAAAATTAATCTAATAGAAGCTAACTTGGAAAAAGGAGAAAAAATATCACCAAAATCAATTCCCGACACCTAGGAATAGCCTTTTACTACCAACTGAGCTTTCTATTTCTCCATCTTTCCTTTTGCATTCATCTTCTTCTTAAAAACCCATTTACTGCCAATGGGTTTCCTTCCAACTGGAATCTCCACCAAATCCCAAGCCTCATTTTTGTCCAAATATGCCATTTCATCAACCATGGCCTCTTTCTAGAGTTTTGCATCCTCTGAATCCACTCAAGTCCCTGACAGTTTTGGGATCATCATCAGTAACAGATAAAACAAAATTTGAATAGAAATAAAATGGACTATGCCTCTCTAGATGCCTTCTCTCTCAAACTGATATTATCAGAACTGGATTTTGTGGCTCTTAATATTTTGATTCTTGTTTTGTTGTAGAGTCATATTATTCCTCCTTCAATTTAAACTCTATCTTGTCAATTTCCTTTGGTAGGACTTCATGTTTAATAACATCCTTTACTTTTATAAACACCACATATTAGTTTTACACAACCTTCCTTATTTCTGGGTTCCAAAGCTTATAACCTTTCAAACCACCCTTATACCCAATAAATATTGACCTTTCATATTTACTATCCAATTGGGTTCTTTTCTCTTTTGGAACATGTACATATGCATCGTAGCCAAATACCCTGAGATGTGAAAGAGAGGGTTTCTTACCATTGGAATACCTCATGTGGAGTCTTATCCTCTGATGTTGATGAAGGTGATATATTAAACAGATAACATGCAGTCTCCACTACCTCCACCCACAATTATTGTCTTAACCCAACACCACTGAGCATGCTTCTTGTATTTTCCGTCAATGTATTATTCATTCTTTCTGCAACTCCATTTTTTCGAGGTGTGTATGGAGTAGTATTATATTTTACTATACCAAACTTCTTATAGAACTATTCAAATTCCTTCTTGAATAACTCTCCACCATTATCTCTCCTCAACACCTTGATCTTCTTCTCTCTCTGATTTTCCACAAGATCCTTAAATTATTTAAACCTGTCAAAGACTTCAGATTTCTTTATAAGGAAATATATCCATGTATTCCTTGAGAATTCAACTATAAATGAGACATAGTACACATACTTACCCAGTGATGGAAAAAACACAGGTCTAATCACAACATTGTGCACAAGCTCTAATATCCCTTTCAACCTCTTAGCACCTGAGGGGAAACTCACCCGATTTCACTCCCATATACAAAATGTCCACATAAATTAAAATCCAGAGATAAATTAGACATGCCTTCTATCATATCATTACCATGCAATATTTGAATTCCCTTCTCTCCCATATTTCCAAGCCTTTAATGCCATACCATGGTCTTTTATCTGGAAACCACTATATTTTCCGCTCCACTTTCAGGAACCACATAACTATTGCACCCATCAATAACAGTGCTACCCAGAAGATTGTACAAATTTACAATAAAAACTTCCCACATCGATACTAGTGCTCCCCGAACCATATTGTAGGTATCTTTATCGAACACTATTTTTACACCTGTATCATCCATCTTGCTTAAAAAAATCATATTTTTGGCCAATGTAGGAATATGCAGAACACCAAGAAGTTTTCTTATCATCCAACTTGAAAATTTAGCTTGAATTTTCTATGTCTGATGATTCTAGCCTTCCTTTCATAACCTAAGAAGACATCACCACTATCATATTTCTCATACTCGCACAACCACTCCATATGGGGAGTGAAGTGAAATGATGCGCCTGATTTAATCAACCATGCCTTAGGATCTACATGTGTACTTGAAGAAAAATCCAAATAGATATCCCCACCTTCATCAGAGAGTTTTTTCACCTCTATAGAAAGAGAATAATCAGATCCCTTTCTTTTCTTAGGAAATTTAATTCTACAGTCCTTTTTTTAGTTCCCTTCTTTTCTACATTTCCAACATACCTTGATAGTTTTTCCTGGAGATTTAGATCTCCCACTTGAGGATTTTTTTTATTTTTATTTTTTTCTATTCTTTATTCTAGCTCTCCATATTTCTTCGTATCATCTCTTCCAACAATAAGAATGATACTATTTCATCAAACTCCAAGGTAGTTTTATTGCTACCTATTGCAACAACCAGACTATCCCATGATTCTGGTAGAGAACATAGAAAAATTATGCACTTATCTTCGTCTAAAATTTTAATATCAACCAATAAAAATTGGATTACCACAACATTAAAGGAATTCATATGCTCTGTCACTGAGTCTCCATCCTTCATCCTTAGGTTATACAAATTTTTCCGAAGGAACAATTTGTTCACCAGAGACTTAGATTGATACAAAGTCCCTAACTTGTCCCACACATCCTTTGTCATAGCTTCCCCTGATAAATTCAACAATATTGAATCCGAGATAAACAATCATATTTTTCTCTTTTCCTTCCGATCCAGTTTCACCCAGTCTTCTCCAAACATTCTTGTTGGTGTTGAACCAGGATCTACAAAAAATCATTGATATTAGTCCATTAATAGATCCTCAATATTGAGCTTCCACAACTCAAAAATCTGACCATTAAATTTTTTATCTCTATCTTTCCATTGTTTACCATCTTCTTTCACCACAAGAATCGATCCTGTAGATCTCCCACTAAACAAGGTCTAGCACAGCCCCGAGAAAAACGCCTCAGCAAAAAATGTGTCCCCTTGAAGCCGAAAATATGAAATATATGTGTTGTCCATGTTGATTCTCATACAATATTCATATTTTTTAATCTATATCAAATTTCATTACATTAGTCAATGCATGACATATAATGTTGAAGTGTAAGCTCCATTTTTATATTAATCGTTTGATACAACTTTACACCAAGAAATATGGGAAAGGTGGATTGGGGGGTAATATCCACATCAAGAATAATGTCCATCTTGGAGTGCCTCTGACCATCAGCATGTCGTTGATGTATGAATGTTATGCTTTGAAAATTTAGTATAAGGTCATAACCGACATAATATACACGGGGATACAACATGCCTCCTATGTGATCATCACATAGGATTTGTGCCTACATTTACATGGTATATTTCATGTTGAAACAATCAACATTAAAGACTTTAATTTATTTCTTTGGCATGCCATGATACCAATATGTCATATATCCTTTTAACCGACCTTATTCCCTTACGTGTGTATCACTTGTTTCCCCTTTTTTTTTAAAATGTTTGTAATTTTTATATTAATTATGATCACACTTGAGATGAATATATATGCATACTTCTTCACTTAAACCAAAATAGCTAATAATTTTCATACCTGGTTCTTGATACTTCAAGACAAAATGTGAGGCCATATTCAAGAACAACTCTATGATACTTGCACTTTATAGGATTATTTGAATGATCATGATGATGTTTTAGGTAGGGTCCCACCTACTAACATTTTGTTTTTTATTTTATTGTTCTTATTTTAGTTTCTTTTCTTGGGGGGGAGGGTATTTAATTAGGGGACATTGCAATGATTTGTGAAATTGTTAAATGGTGTTTATCGATAAATACAATTGTTGTATCATTCAAAGAAAGCTCTAACCTTTGACCTATGAGCAGTAACACAAAGAAAAATCAAGAAAAAGTAAAAGGTGCACACGAGGGGTGGAAAAGGAAAGGTTGAATTGGTAACTCATGCATACATTAATGCTCCCTCATCACATATATACACTTATAATGTCGGTACCACCATCAGCTAGCCCCTTTGACCATGGAAATTTGCCATAAATTATTTTCCCCTCTGTGACCATCATTTTTATTCAATAATACATATCAATTGAAATTTGGTGGAATGAGGAAATGTTACTTCTCCCTATGGGCTGGAAACACTTAATTGGGTTGTCCTTTGGCTACTCCTACCTAAGGAAAAACACCATTGCAAGTTCAAATCCATGATTTTGGAAGGGGATATTTATATGAAGTATTAAATATCCCATGACACTCAAGATTGGCTCACTTAGATACAATAATTATTTTTGTCCCTAATGCTTGGTTTCTTTCACTAGAATTTATGTTGTGCTTGTCAAGTGGTTCAATACCCCATCCTCTAGTAGTTTTTCAAATAGGACCATAGATCCAAGAAAGAGAAAAACTACTAAGAATTTTATTGAAGCTGACACTTCACCCATTAATACAACTACTCATATGGCTAGGAAACTCTTCCCTAATAATCCTACCCTTACCATAGCCATGGATATACCTTAGATTATTACTACTTTCAATCCATTGGACTTGAGTGGCCACTTTTTTTCCTCTCATCCTTTTCCTAATACATATCATGAGTGGATCCCTAAATTCAATGGTACTAATGTTAGCACTGCTAAAAAACACATTCACATTTTCTATTGGGAATTAATTTCTAAACTCATCATCCAAGAAGATGTTGTTATGATGTTATTTGCACTCTCATTTAATGGAGATGATATAGGTTGGTATATTAGCTTACCACAGGGGCTTATTCCTTATTGGGATACCTATCATGAAGCATTCAAGAAAAGGTGGGTTTCAATATTAGATGGAGGTTTTCTCCCTGATAAATTCCTTGTTGTAACAAAGACTGAGAGGAATTTGTGAAGGAATTTACCCAAATATTTGATAACATCCTTAGGGAAGTCATTGATAGATTTAGACTATATTATTTTGTTATCCTTGATATATATATTAGGGATATTCATGGACATCCAACTTATTCTTAGAGATAAGAACCCCAATATCTAGGCAGAGGCTAAGAAGATTATTATTGAGATAGAGAAAATATTGAATAGTACAAGAAATGATCTATTCAACTATCCTAAGGTCCATGTTGAATCTAAGGCAAACATAGTTCTCAGGTTCAACTTGTTATGTAATAATTTTCTCAAAAATTTGATAAGTTCACCACTGAAATCATGTAAGGTCAAAACATTTTGATGAATAGGATTTCCATGATAGAGAAGGAGAGGGGATCTAGGCAGAATTTCCCTCCCAAAAATCGATTCAATAAGGAAAAATACTTGAATATAATTACCACTGAGGGATACAATGTTGTTCAAAAAAGTGTTCCAAATAATCTTGCCCCAACCAACTTGGTTGGGAAAGGAGTGTCACCTTGATATCAGTCTTCTCAGGATCCTCATTCCCAAGAGGAAAGTCCTTACAAAAAATAAAAAGAGTAGGAGAATCCTAAGGAGTTGAATATCATAAATGAGAATTATCCTTTCAATATATTGCTTGGGGATACCTACTTCCACCCACAACCTATCTAAATCTAAAATGTGTTGAAATGGCACCAAGAAATGGCACCCAAAGGGGGCTTTTGATTTAATTTTCCCTTAATTAAATTGGAAGATAAATTGTAATTTCATCTCATGACAACTTGTATTAGTTAACTAAGTTAGAATGACTAATTTAGCTTAGGAAATTCAATTTTAGGCTCTGCTAGGATGCATGTGAAGTTGTCCCATGATTTAAGGGGGACCAATTACAGTTATTTGTGACTTGTAATTAGTTAACTCAATTAATTGAGTTAAAATCAGTTTAACTAGTTCTAACTGAGAGATAAGCTAGTGATAGGTCTAGTGAATTAAATATGATTTAATTAAAAAGTAGTGATCAATCATTTAACTGATAATTCACTATAAATATTTGTAGCATGTCAGTTCTAAGGAAGGCCCAATTGAGACCGAGGTTAAAGGGACAATAACTATTAGTTGTATATTTAGAAAATTGTACAGGTTAGTTATAGATTCACGTGGAGGCCAAGGATACATTGCACAATTAATTGGAAGGAATTTACTATTTAATAGGTAAAAAATTCCTCCAAGAATGTGTAAGCAAGGCAGGCTAAGAAGTGGTTGATAATTGGCTAATTTTTCCTAGATCAAAGTGAGACAATTGGTAGAGGGAAGGGATTTTTTGAGAGAGAAATCATTGTATTGTTTCATGGCCTTGACTTTATTCAATATACAGCTAACATGATTTTAGGCATCGTGCTTTCCCCAGATATATCTTGTGTTGTGCGAATTATTGTCTCTTTCTCTTACTTGTTATGTGATTGTGAAATCATGTTTTGTTTCTGCAAATTGTAGAATGATTCAATAGCTTGTTTTAGTACATTATAATATCGGATTGAATCTCGTTGTTAGTTTTCTACATGGTATCAGAGCACTAGGAATCACAATAAGAAGAGAAGAACAAAGTTTATTTTGATCAGGTTTGAATTTGCAGAATTATTCTTCTGGATCCAACATCAAATCAAGATGTCTTTCAATGGATTGAGACTCTAATATGCACTTGAGAGAAATTCGAATTACATTGCAAGGAAGGAGAGGATGGAGACAGTGCTCGAGGACAACATACTGAATTCTTTCATATATACTGATGTCCCGTAGCTTGCAACAACAGATGATCAACTTATTGATGCATGGAAGAAAAATGTAGCAAAGGTGAGAAGTATCTTATTAGAGAGAGTTTGAGACCATATTGTCTTGATTCTCCACGGGAAGGAGAATCCATATGCTATGTCGAAGGCCTTGACAGATATGTATCAAAATAGAAGTGAGCATAGGAATTTAGCACTAAAATACAAGCTTAGGAAGATCAAAATGGAAAAGGGTGGCACGATCCAAAAATACTTGATGAAGTTCACTTAATGTCGAGATGATATTGGATGTGTTGGGATCACTGTTTCCTCAGATGATTTGGTGATCCTAGATCTTCTAGGAATTCCCAAGAGCTGGCATAGCTACTAGGACTCTGTTAATGGGAGGGAGAAGCTACCATATTGGGAATGACTATGGTTAGATTTGGCACAAGAAGAAATTCGGTGGAGCACCAAAGATGGATCCTCATCATATATTGATGATGAGGAGAATTGTGCCTTGGTTGGAAAGGTGAAGAAAGGAAAGGGAAGGTGTCCCATTCCAAAGCTGAGATCAGAAAGTTAGGCAAGAAGTGATACTTGTCAAAGGTAAAATGTTTCAACTTTCATGAGCATGAACATTATGCCACAAATTGTCCACAAAATAATAACAATAAGAAGGCCTTGGGAGGAGTAGCAGGTGAAGCATTGGCTTCACAGTTTGAGCTAGACTTCACCCTCATCACATGCATGGTGTCATCGGTGATGGGTTTTGTGTGGTATTTGGATAGTAGAGGTTCATTCCATATGACCGGCAACAAAGAATTCTTCAGTAGCTTAGAGGAGAAGGATCTCTAGATGAACATCGAGATGGGAAACGACGGGAGGTATAGCACTACCGGTGTAGGTACAATTACCTTTCAGAGGGATTCAAGTAATCCAATCACATTAAAATATTTCATGTATGTTCCTGGTTTTAAGAATAATTTGGTTTATCTTGCTATGTTGGAATATCATGGCTATGATGTGATCTTCAGTGAAGGAAAGGTGTTACTTCATCACAAATACACGAGATAGGTGAAAAATATTTGATTTCAAGTAAAGAATCTATATAAAATGGATGTAGAGGATTGTTAAACACTAAGAATTAAATTAGAGAAGGTGGAGAGCCGAGACATCGGTGAGTTATGGCTTAGGAGGTTGGGCCATCTACACCACAACGCTTTGAGGATCATGCAACATATTTCTACAGGAATTCCAAAGGGTGCACATGTGTAGAGAGAAACATGAAAAGAATTTACTTTGGAGAAGTATACCGAATCCACCTTTCATGATAAGGAAACACGAGCCAAGGTGATCCTTGAGAGAGTTCACTCATACGTGTGTGGACCGTTCTCAACATCTTCCACAAAAAAGAACATGTACTATGTGATTTTTGTTGATGATTTTTCAAGAAAGTGTTGGATTTTCTTCATGCAGAAGAAAGATCAGAAGTTCTCTAAGTTTTGTGAGTTCAAGGCACTTGTCAAGAAAGATACAGGGAAGAAGGTGAAGGCTCTAAGGAGTGAAAATGGTGGAGAATACATCTCTAAAAAATTCAAGAACTTATGTGCCTTAGAAGGAATTTGAAGAGAATTGATTGCACCTCATAACCCACAACATAATGGGATTGTAGAAAGGAATAACAAAACTATTATGGGGGCAACACGAGCTATGTTGCATGATCATGTCCTATCATTGTATATGTGGGTGGAAGCATGCAATACAATAATATTTATGCAGAACAGAAGTCCTCATCGGATACTTGGGATGAGTACACCAAAGGAGGCTTTTTCAGGTAAGAGACCAGATCTGTCATATTTTAAACATTTTGGTTCATCTGTTTATTTCCATGTGACCAAAAATGCTAGGAAGAAGCTAGAGCCAAAAAAATGGTTGGGGATATTTTTGGGGTACAATGATACACCTCACAATTATCGGGTGTACTCGCTAGCACACAGGATGATAGTGGTCAGAAGAGAGGTTAAATTTGATGAAGACAAAACCATGTGATTGTCCCTTGAGACATATCTTGATTTGAATGCAGTTGAGGAGCTCTTAGCTCCAAAGGATGAAACTAAGGATGTGGAGCAGCCACCAGCAGAGGAATAAAGAGTGGTAGAAACCACTCATGCATATCCATCCACCAGAGATGGAAGGAAGCACACCAGAGAGGCTGACATATCATTTTTGGATGCGAGAGAGAATGTGGGAGCACCCACATCACAGCGCAGGAAGAGAAGGTCCCTAGAGAGGTACACTAGATACATGGATCTTAAGAGTGAAGATATTTAGAGAGAACCATACTCTTTCGAGGAAGAAATGTAGCAACCAATGTTGGTTGATGCCATGGTTGAGGAGTATGACTCCATCATCAGAAAAAGTGCATGGGAAGTTGTCCCAAGACTATTGGGGAAGTCAGTTGTAGGATCCAGATGGGTCTACAAGGTGAAGCAGGCAGCAAATGGGATTGTGGAGAAGCACAAGGATATATTTATAGCTAGAGGGTTTTCTTAGGTGGAGGGTATTGATTATTATGAGAATTTTGCACCAGTCGCAAGGTAATCATCTATTAGATCCATCCTTGCACTCTCAGCGCAGATGGGATGGAAGATACATCATATGGATGTAAATACAACCTTTCTCAATGTATTTATTGAGTAAGAAGTGTACAATGAGCAACCAAAAGGTTTTGATACCTTAGACAGGGAGTCACATGTGTGTAGAATCAAGAGATCACTGTATGGGTTGAAGCAAGCACCTCGTGCTTGGTACACCATTATTGAAAAGTATTTCACTGGGTTGGGCTTCAACAAGAGTGAAACAGATGCAAACCTATATCATATTGTGCTTAATGGTAATATTTTGATTATTTTACTTTATTTTTTCAGATGTATAACTCGGAATATCCACAGTCGTCATTTTTAGTCTACGTTTCGAGTCTAAATCAATACTCATCTTCAAGAAAACCTGCTAATAAGAGAGAATATCAAGGCTAATAAATAGTGAAAAGAAGGAGATGAAAGGGCCGACCAGTTCTTAAAATTTTTAAATTAATTAGCTATTTATTTTAGTTTTTCAAAAAAATTATTTATTCAATTTTTAATTTAATAATTAATTTTTTTATTATTTTTGTTTATTGAATTATTTATTAACTACCCTACCCTAATTAATATTAAATTTAAAACTTATATTTTATTTGCTAATACTAAATTTTAGAGGAAATTTTTAGGTAGTTATGACCGAAATATTTTAAGATGGTTAACATATATTATTTTGAAAAACCAAAAAACTAAAATAAATAGCTAATTAATTTTAAAAATTTAAGAATTTCTCGGCCCTTTCATCTCCTTCTTTCCACTATTTATTAACCCTGATCCTCTCTCCTCTTAACAGGTTGTCCTGAAGATGAGTCTTGATTTAGACTCGAAACGTAGACTAAAAATGACGACTGTGGATATTCTGAGTTTTACATCTGAAAAACTACACCACAGAAACCTCCAATCTATCAATGTTTTCCTTTCTTCATAGCTCAAAGGCCCTTAGTCTCCCGAACACGTGAAATCTTTGCAAAAACAAGTCCTCGACGCACTTATCGATATTTAACGGACTATCAAATGTTGGCAAACACTTATGTCACGTGTCTCTATCGCCTACCATCAAATCCTTACGCGTTATTTGTTTCCCATCTATTATCCCTTGGAGAGCTGGAGCTTGCATGCATGCATGCCCATAATAGTTTATAAAATGAATCGCCTATTCTTTACGGGCTTATGGGCTTCCGGTACAGCCCACCTGTGTGCTCCACTAGCTATGTCGCTCCTCTTCCTTTGTTCTTTTTTATTGGAGATTCCAAACTTAGCCCACTTTCCACCACACGACATCTTGTATGCCATATTGGCCTTTGATTATCGACCCCACTCATATATATATATATATATATATATATATCGCTCATCTTCCTTTGTTATTTGTTATTGGAGATTCCATAATTGGCCCACTTTCCACCATGGCATCATGTACGCCATATTAGCCTTTAACTATCGACCCCACTCATATATATATATTCACTTCAATGGAGTCAGAGCCCGAATACCCGCTTGCCCGTAACACTTTTAAATTAACCTTCAGGCTTTTGGGTATTTTTCCCACTACCTTGAGTTAATTGCATCCTATAACTTGTTTATATAAACCTCTGGGCTTTCGGGCCTTCCGAGATTTTGGGATTTTGGGTACTGCTACTTATGAATTAAGGGTTCTTACTTGACAAACCATAACTATTGGTCTAGAGGACCATTTGCAGAGTTCCACATACCATTGGAAAGATATTTCCAAGAACTTTCCAACTATGTCATTTTTAGGAGAAATTGAGTTAAAATATTTAGGAATGATCCCCTCCAAATTATAAAACTCCTTATCCATCATTGTCATTTTTTACTGCTTCTCCACCGAGCCTACTACTCTCATTATTCTCTAAAAAATATTGCATAAACCATGGGAATCCCCCTGAAAAATATTCTCATAAATGCTAACATTTGTTGCCTCTAATATCAATGCTAGTTTGGTTCACATCAATGCCAACATACTAGGTGTCACAAATCATTTAGACAATGTAAATCATCCAACAATCTCGCCCTTTAGCACTGATGACAACAAACCAAGCTCCCCCTGAAACAAAGAAAGTTTTTCTTCATCGTTGTTCTTCCTCTTAGCATTACAAATCTTCTACACCTTTGTCATCAATGGTGAAAGATCCTTATGAAGTCTCCCCTTGAAACACTGCAACCTACTCCTCAATTGATCCTTCATGCTGAGCAATTGCCAATACTCATTTTAATTGAGTCATTTGGGATGAGTCACAACTCATATCTGTTGTTAGAGATACGTAAAGGGTTCTCTTGCAAGTGGCTTATATAATATGTCTACAAGTTTTTATTTAGTGGACACATATTCAAGTCGAACAACACTAGCATCAACTTGTTCTCTTAAGAAATGAAACTTGATAGGAATATGCTTGGTCTTTAAGTGCATGAAAGGATTCTTAGAAATTTTTATAGAACTAGTGTTGTCACACATGATTGGAATTGGATCATTCAATTCTACCTTAATGTCCTTCAAGGTCTACTTCATCCAGAAATTTTGTGAGAAGCAAGTGGCAGTTGCACTATACTTTGCTTCAGTAGTTGATAGAGAGATGGAGTATTGTTTCTTGTTGAAACAAGACACTAATAAATCTCCTAGAAATAATGTTGCACCAAAGGTTCTCTTCCTGTCATCAATGAAACATACTTTTCTTCAACAATTGATAGAGAAATGGATTCTTGTTTCTTGCTAACCCAAGACACTAAGAAATCTCCTAGAAATAATGTTGCACCAGAGGTGTTCTTCCTGTCATCAATGCTACATGCCCAATCAAAATAATTATAGGCCTTTAATTTAAACTCTATTTTTATAACATACCATATCCCATAGGTTGTTGAGCCTTGAAAATATTTGAAAATCCTTTTGGCAACAATGACATGACTTTCACGGGGGCAGGCTTGAAATCTAGCCACCAGAGCTACTGCTTGCATGATGTTTGGTCTAGATGTTGTGATATACAACAAGATTCCTATCGTTGATATATAGATAGTATGATTTACCAGAGGTGTCTCATCTTCTTTGCATAACTTAGATCCTATAACAATGGGGTTGTTAACCGGCTTGCAATCTTCTTGTCCAAATTTCTGTAGAGTTTCTTACAAATATTTTGATTGGGACATGAAAACGCCATCCTTTGATTGATAAATTTTCAGTCCTAAGAAAAAGGAAAAATATCCTATCATGGAAATCTCAAACTATGACTGCATACAGTTTTCAAATTGGTGTTCCAACCACTCCATATCACTACAAAATATTATGTCATCTACATACACTACCACAATCAATAGTTGGTCATCTTTAGATTTTATATATAGGTTGTTATCTGCAGTGCCCCTCTTAAAGCCTTGTTGTTGAAGGTATCTATCCAATCTGACATACCATGCTATGGGGGCTTGTTTGAGTCCATATAAGGCATTTTTCAGTTTGCACACAAACCCTTCATTTTCTCTTAGCATGAACCCCTCTAGCTACTCAATATATACTTATTTTCCATATCTCCATTGAGAAAGGTTGGCTTCACATACATCTGATACACCTTGATTTTTCTATGACTGGAAAAAGAAAGAAACATTCTAATATCTTCTAATCTTGCTATAGGTTCAAAGGTTTCTTCAAAATATATTCCCTCTATTTGTGCATATCATTTGCAGACTAAGCGAGCCTTGTTCCCAATCAGTTGACCTTACTCATTTAGCTTATTTTTGAAGACCCACTTGATGCCTATGACATTTTTCTCTTTGGGCCTTGAAACAAGCACCCAAGTGTCATTCTTCTCGATTTGATCTGGCTCTTCATTCATTACCTTTACCCAAGACTTATCCTCACTTATGTGACTGAGATTCTTGGGCACAATTTGAGATAGTAGAGCAAGGTTTGCACAAATTAGGTTGCCAATGAATCTCCTCCTAGTTTAAACATCAAGTCTTTGATCACCAATAATTTCGATTTTTTGATGTTTTTATGTACATACCTTGAGGGAGTTTTAGCCCTTGGTGTTTTATTTATTTCTTCATCTTCATCATCTACCTTTGTTTATGTGTGATCTGAGATTATGGTGGTTGAACTTTATTCTCCATATAGATTCATGTTTCCTTCGGAAGACTCAGATTGTGGTATTATTTCATCCACTACTATATCAATGCAATCCTCAACTCTCTTCTAAGTCCTTTTGTTGTAGCATTTTCATCCTTTACTTCGAGCTAACTACCAAGCAACTGGTCCATTTTGGGACTTTTCATATCATACATCTCTTCAATGGCAGATATTTTGGCATTAAATCTCGCAGGTAGAGATCTTAAGGCATTTTGAACAATTATATCTTATTTGATAGCATCACCAAGTCCTTTAATCATATTGGTTACTTCATCAACTTTGAGGAAGTATTATTCTATGTTGTCTTCTTCCCTCACTCTTAAGCTTTCAAACCTCATTCTGAAGGTTTTAAGTTTGGATTGTTTGACCTAATCATCTCCTTCATGACTCTAATTTAGCTTGACACATACTTCCTTACCAAACTTACAATGCAAAACTTTTACAATATCAGATTAACTAAGGCCAAAGAGAATGACATTCTTGGCTTTACAATTATTTCCATACATCTTTTTACTGTCTGCATATGTGGGAGGGACATCAGGAACATCATAACCGACCAACATAGAGCTCCAAACATCTACCCCTGGGGACATAATATAGACTTCCATCCTAACCTTTCAAAAAGCATAGTTTGTCCCATCGAATACTGGTATCTTACTTGAGTAAGCTGATGATCTCCATCATTAGACATATTTGGAGGGGTTAATAATGGCCTTTTTTCCTTCTTAGACCTATTTTTCTTGCATTTTCATTATTATTTGGTTTTATGATTATAGTATAGGTGGTAATTTAGGCTAACCATTAGGGGAATTTTGAGGTCTAAAATGGGCCTCCTAAAGAAAATGTACAATCAAAATTCACTTTATGAGAACCAATCACATTTTAGGGGATGACATTATCCTTAATAGTTGAGGTGGCATTGCTTGAGTTAAAGGGACTTACTTATCACATTCTCAATTGTGGATAAAAACTCATGGTTAACCATGGTAGTGCTCTAAGTACTTTTAAAGTCAAAGTAAAGTATTCATAATAAATTTCATTTCCAAATTTTTGAATAAAAATATATTATTGTCATTTCATATTTCTTGAAAGAAACAATGCATATCCCTATACATTTATTATATTATATTATATTATTTTTATATAGAATATTAATTACATGTTATTATACAATTTAAATAATATAAATTTTAAGTAATAGCATATAATATAATTAAGAATTTATACATTTATATTTATATTTTATTTTAAGTTATTTAAGTACAAAGGACAAATGCATTAGTTGTTCAATGATAATGATTTTTTCTTGAAAATCTCATTCTTATTTATAGTCATATCAATACAATTTTTTTTATTAATTTTATTTTGGTACAACTTTTGAATTGAATTTAACTATGGTTACATGGATTGTGGTGCAAAAAGTGAATTGAGAATTCATAAATATTATTTTATTGGTTTAGATATTATTTTATTATTTCCTTAGGAGGCCCATTTTAGACCTCAAAATTCCCCTAATGATACTCTGAGTGCCTAATATAAGGTTGAGTGCATAAAATCATGAATTATTAATCATTTTTATAAGGATTTTATCATGGAGACTCAGAGGAGACAGCAAAGAGGAATTATAGGAGGATTGTCTGTGACCCTCAAAGGAAGCTGAAAGATCCCAAAGATTATCTCCAGCAATTCGAATTCCAAAAGCAGCCAAAGGATCCCCAAGGATTCTCTCTAGCAATTTGAATTCCAAAGGCAGCCAAGAAACTCAAAGAAGAGTGCACCCAATCCTTGTTCACTGAGAGTCAAGTGGACACAATCACCATTTTCTAGGGAGATGTTGGTAGCTACCCTATAGAATAAATAGAGCAGAGCTAGAGCTAGGAAGAGTTAGTCTATTCTAGTCTCGATTCCATTCAGAACTATTGTTGTGAGCTATTAATCTTTTTGTTTTATTCAGGGATCAAAAATTTAGATATGTATGGAATTATTATTTATGAAATGAGCAAATTGATTTCATTCGACTGATTTAAGTTTCAGAGGGCTAGACTCATGGGCTAGGGCCCAATCCATGTGCCTCAGCTTCTATTTTATTATTGTATTTTCCTTTCATGTCATTTAGCTAGTTTTTCTTTTGAACATTCAGCTAGTTTGTCGGTATTTTTATTGATGTCTTAGTTCACTCCCCCTTGTCTTTTGTTGTACATTGAATCTTCTTACAGAGTGGTAGAGCAGTTAATAAACTCCATAAAGTTGTGAGGTTAGCCTTCCCCTCTCGTCTATGTCAGTAAAGTTCAAGGAGGGTAGACCTTTTTCCCACAGACCAAAAATGCTTTCTCGCTTATGATTGCTTGGAAATAAATTAGATTAGTGCTTGCATCTCCATGAACATATTGTCTGTATTTTTTTTCATAAATAGGCAGGTTGATAACATGTATGGGCAACATATCCCAGAATGAATTTCTCCAGCACCTCCTACTTCGTCTTCCATCTCCCTTCCATCTCTGTTGATACGCTCTACGCACTACTGTTACACTTTTTTTTTTCCCACTTATTCTCACTGCCTTCCCATTTTTATGAAAAACACGTGAAAAACCATTCAAAACCACCGAAAACTTGACCTCTGTCTTTTCTCATCGAGACTCCAACCACCGTACATCACACTTCGCAAATCGCAACATTTGGCTTTTAACTTTAGCACTTACCACTCGTTCTTTGCGATTGCGATATTGCAAAATTGCAAATCGCACTTCGCAGCATTTACCTTTTAACTTTAGCACTTACCACTCGTTCTTTGTGATTGTGATATTGCGAAATCGCACTGCACACCAATTACCTTTTCTCCCTTAACGCATATCGCTCGTTCTTTCGATTGCGATATTGTGAAATCGCGAATTTTACTTTCTTCTTTTCACTGCCACGTCATCCCCATCGCAAATCGCTTCCTGAAAATTTTATCCTATCGCATCATGTATTTCTTATCCTATCACAAATCGCATCTCGTAGATTTTATCCTATTGCCAATCCGCAAAACTTACCACATCGTTGATTGCAACCCGCAGCCTTTACCGCATCGCAAATCACACTTCACACATTTTAGTTTATTCATGTTAATCCTTACTGCTATCCATGTAAACTTGCGATATTGCGATTTGCAACCCACCACGTCATTATTCACACTTCGCACAACTTAATTCATTCTTTTTAATCCTTATCGCTATCCTTTTAAACTTGCGAAGTTGCGATTACGACATTACACATCGCAAATTTTGTCCTCCATCGCACTTTTGAGTTTTGTCCGTTCCAAATTCATTTATCATGCTATAATAAAGTTTCATAAGGGTTTAACCCCCTCTTTCCGCTCCAAATTCATTTCTCATGCTATAATAAACTTTTATAAGGGTTTAACCCCCTCTTTCTGCTTCCAAACCTCGTTTCATGTGCTAAACCCCCATTAGCCTCTTTTAGCCCTTTTCTTCCATCCAACCTGCAAATTAACTCTTTTTAGTTATAATTAAGTCATGGATAGCCTAGTTGCATGGATAGAAGCATGGTAGATAGATCATAGGATAAGTAGGGTGCATTTAGCCGTTTGGCCAAGTAAGAGTGGTTTATAATTAGTTTCTTTTCTCCCATTTGTTTTCTTCGAATTAAATTATTTTCATTCTTGTCATTACTTTTTATAAATTTAGTTCAATTTCTTTTCTGTCATTTCCTTCCAGCAATTTACTTTCCAGTTTTTCTCATAGTTTAAGAAATAGCACCCTTTCGTAAAGCAGAAGAGGATGACATAAACATAATGCATCTGTTGTGTATATAGCATTGTCACCTCAAATTTTATATGAACCACAGGTTGATAAAGTAAAGTAGGGCAGCCCCTAGGAGTTACAGCACCCTTGGTAAAATACCATGGATCACCACTTTTTGGCGCCATTGTAGGGGAGGTGTCTAGTAGATGTTTTAATTTTGTTTTTAGCATTATTTTCTGCTTTCCTTTCTTTTCATTTCATTTCAGAAATATTTAAAAAAAAATACAAAAAGATCTGATTTTCATGCCTCGTAGGACTAGGAATACCCAAAGACAAATCTTACCTAAAACCCCCATATCACCTCCTAGCCACCCTTCACTCTTCTTCAGTGGCAGTGAGATTGAACCCCATATAGGAGAGCCTTATGAATATTTTGAGGATACTATTTGGAAAGAAGAAGAAGACCTTGTTTCAACTGAGGGACCTACTTCACCTACATTAACCATGGATGGGACCCCGAGAGCCTTTCCCATAAGAGAGGTAGATGGGGAAACTAAGATGAAAAACATTAGCCCCTCAGCGCTTTCACACTTCCATGGAATTACCTCTAAGGACCCTGACACATTCATGTTTGAATTTTGTTGTTTGTAGGACTTATGACTACACCTCTAATGATCATAATTTGAAGCTATTCCCATCCACCCTTAAGGATGCAACCTTACGCTAGTTCATGGATCTGCCTAAGGATAGCATCACTACCTGGGCACAGATGGAAGAGACCCTCAGTAGCAAGTACAAAGACTACCGTAGGTCTAAGGAAACTAAGAATGAGATATTTAGGATGACTCTAGGGCTTGATGAATCCGTAGAGGATTATGAAGAGGGGTTTCAATTGAAATATAAGAGAGCCAACTGTACTCTTGATTATGACTCACTTAAACTTGTGTTTCTTCAAGGGATCAATGAAGAGATGATAGAAACCTTGAAAATGTTATTAGGAGGGTATATCTACCAACAACCCTATGAAACAATAAAAATTGTCTTCCGGAACCATTCTAGGGCATTTAGGAAGAAGGGAAGAGCTAGCCAAAGTACATCCAATACCCCTTTCTCTTCCACCTTCATAAAACATGAGATTGGAAACATGCTAGAGGACTTCAAGAGTGACATGATGCACACCTTTGCTTTGCAAATAGACACAATGCATGTCAAAAGGAAGCAAGAGGAAGTAGAGAGAGACCTGGTCATATTTTTTCCTAGATGTACCAAGAAGCACCCAAGAAATGAATGTCCACTAAATGTCATAGAGTTTTGCTTAGTCTGTGAAGAAAATCACGCCACAGACAAGTGACCCTCCTTACCTGGACTTAAAGTTGTATATCAAGGTGGGGAAACAATGTTAGAGAAACTTTGTTTCATCAACCAAAGAAGGCCTCAAGGCCCTTGGCCATATCAACAAGGTATGCAAGGTGCACCTTTGTAATATTCCTAAATTAGCATGCAGCTAATTGGAATATTAATTTTTCTCTTTTCATTTAGTTAGATGAATAAATGGGTAGGGAGGCCCATAAATCTCTTTAATAGGCATAAAATCCCTCTTAATGTGAAAATGGATCATATTTATAGTTGGGTTAAGCACCCTCATGTGTGAACAGGGGCTAATGCATGTGGAAAAGGTCAAGTTTAACCAAGTCAATAGCACTGGTATGGAGGGAGTGGATCATCATTAAGAGAAAACATAGTGTGAATGGGAGGAAGACTCCATGATAGTGGAAACCCTAATGAGTGGGACCCAAGGTGAGAAGGCTCACATTGTTTATAAGGAAGGCAAGGTAGCCATAGGGAGTTAGATCATTGATTATTTATTTTGTGGTCTACATGACTTCTTGCATTCTTCAACTGTTTAGTTGAGCTTGCAGTGTTGTTTAGCACAAGCTGTTCCCGAGCGGGGATCCCATCTCTTCCCTTGAGGTAGCCTCTTAGAAGAGTATTATACCTTCATTTCCACACATTCGGAATTCTGACCAAGCTTCAGTCTTCATCTACAACGCAATTTCTGTAGAGCATTGTGTTGTTTTGCAGGATGTTGTGGTGGAGGGTTGAGAAACCCACTTTCTAAGCTAGTTTTTTAGAGGAGGAAGCATTCTTCTCTTTAGGAGATCAGCAAGGGAGGTTCTTGAGATTTATTTCACATCTTGGCACCAGGCCAACTTATTCCCATCATCTACAGTGCAGATTCCCTCTTTGACTGCATTATTTCAGTGAGCATTTGCAGTGGAGGTTTCAGTGCTTGATTTGGAGAGTGAGATCTTCAGTGTTAGGATCAGCCTTTCACTTGAAGGATATATTGAAGGAGATCTATTCATTATATATATCATCTACATCCATCTTCATCCAGTTATTCAGTAGAAGCTTCTATTCAGCCCTAGGGTTGCATTTCATCATTTTGGTATTTTGGGTATTTCTGGAAACCCTTCCGGGTTATCTTGGAAATGTGATTGGGAGCCCAAATCTTCACTCCCAACATTTTTTGAGCTATAGATTAGTAGCTCCACCTTTTTATATCTGGATGTAGCAGTTTATGCCCAAAAAATGCACTTTCATGGCTCATGGCACTTGTATGGCAGTATTTCTCATGTATTAGCATATTTTCCTATTGGAGGCTTGTTTCCTATTGCTTGAGTGACTTGATCCTCAAGATATTATGCTTAAATTTTTTCTGATATATTTAATAAAATGTATGTACATTTGTCTTATATCAGGGTGTATTGATTTTTTCATTGCTATTTCCATTATTGTGTTCAAATATTGCTACTTCCCCATTTAGGAATATTACAGTGGTATCAGAGCATAAGCTTGGCTCAGTTTGTGAGTTTCTACCAATATGCTATAAGAAGAAGAAGAGATCTAAAAATATGGAAGGAATGAGATTTGTCTCATCACTTTTTAGATCTATGAAGAACTTCTCGAAGGAGGTTATGCAGATGAAAGAGGAGAGATAAAATGAGACCGCTAGAATGTTTCAAGAAGAGGAAGGCCCATGTACTTCTTATCAGCAGAAGAAAGAATAGGTGTTGCATAGAGCTCCAAAGCAATACACTATGCCCTTTCCTTTTGAGGAAGAAGAAAAGAGGCATGGAGATGGAGGACACTTGGAACATGAAATTCTAAGTGAACACCTGGCAGAATATAAGTCTCAACCTAGAGCTTTCAATGCGAATCTAACTCTCCCACAGTTCATTCAACTCAAGGAAGAAAGAAGAGCTTGTAGCAATAGATTCCTATTGCCTACATTTGATGGGTCATCCACATGTATAGCGAGAGCTTGGGGAATGAATTTAGATGCATTTTTCCTGCTACATCCAGTAATAGAGAGAGAAGTTGTTGAGATTGTAGCCATTCACCTTGAGGGTAAAGCAAACATTTGGTGGTTCAGCCATTTGAGTCATGCAAGAGTGACTGCATATGCAGATTTTACTCAAAGGTTGATCAAGGAGTTTGACAAGGAGAAAGAGGAGAAGAGGCCTTCACCACCACTTGCTGCAAAATCACTTGCTCCAGGAGAAATAACCCTTGCATCTTTGCAAAGTGGTCTTGATCTCTTTACAGGTAGAGTCCCATGCAATATTCTGGAGATGCATGAGTAGGAGGAGACTTATACCAGCGATGATGAAGCCATGGAGGAGAAGCCATCATCATCAGTAGTTGGGGAATTCATCACACCGGAGGAAGTAACCCTTGTAGCGGTACAAGATGTTCCCAAGCTTTACCAAGGTATGCATATGTTTCCACTTTCTATTATTTTAGCACATCTTATGGAGGGTTGTGGGAATATGCCATTGCATGACCGAGGGTCAAAGCACATTGCTTATTTGGGGCAGAATACTATCACTGCACTGAGCAGCCTTGAGTGGTTCAAGGAGGGGATAAACATTCATCCTGGTTATTCATTATTGAGATGCACACAACTCCTGGGGTCGGAGTGTGGATTCTTGGAGGATAGGATGAGCATGGTCCTAAACAATGCAATGCCGAACTATAAGTTCAGCATTGAGCATGAACATGAGAGAGTAAATACACCATTATGGAGATCAGCAGTGCTGTCATTGAGCAGCAGTAATGAGTTGGGGGCCCAACTATTATTGGAGCACTCTGATGACGTTTTTACTTGTGTGATATTGGATGGGCAGATGATTGATGAGAGGCATCTTATATTTCATTGTTGTGATGGATCTTTCTTGATGAGCATTTCACAGCTCAATGAGAAGCCTTTTCCTTCAGCATACTTGGATCCCTAGATTCCACATGGTCATTGATGATTGGTCTTCACTTGGGGATCTCCAAGAGATTGCATTTCAACATCCCATGAAATGCAAAGGTAGAAATCTGATATGGGAGGTTGGTATTCTCCATTGGAGGAGTACCAAGATGGAGCATGGTAGGAGACACCCACATTTGGATGAATGGGTGTGGATGGTGAGCAAGAAACTGGTGGGTCACCTACATATCTATGACACAGGGCAATAGGAGGCATGGCTGCATTGGCTACTCCTGAGAGAGTTTGGCCATCATTTTACATATCCTTCTTCTAAGAGTATGTTGGTGGATGTAACTTAGCATGGCACTTGCATCATATTGCAGCAAGGAGTTTGGGTATATTGGGGTGATCTGATATATTTCATGTCAACCATCATATTGTTGCTCCATAGTTTATATGATGATGGTGTGGGGAGGAAACAAGAGTTGTTGTTGCTTTGGAAGTTCTTGGGAGATTATGGGTTGTATTTCTCCCATACTTTGCATGATGTATCAGGAGGAAGGAATGGCACAATCAAAGTGCAAGGGGGCTACCCTTCATCATTGAAGGATAAAAAGGTACTTCCACATAGGAAGGAGACTCCCACACATAGAAGCATGATGGTGGATGACTTTGGCATATGGCATGTCAAAGAATGGAGCCATGGAGTGGCAAGTTCCTTATCACTAAGGCCAACAGCGCTGTCACTTGAGAGTATGTTTATATTGATGGAGTGTTCCAAGGGGAGTATGCACCCCTTCCTTTTGCAGACCTTTATGAGGAGCTTCTCATGGGAGGACTCATCTATGGACCTCACTTTCAGCATACTCACAATGCATGGTAAGAAATTTATTTATGTACTTATTGATCATTTCATAAAGTATTTGCATTCTCTCACCATCTATGTACAGTGCATTGCTCCACAAGAGGGAAAGATTATCTTTGGGGTTCATGGTCATTCTAGGACCAACAGTTGTGATGGAAATAGCCCTTATTTGCATAACCTTGGGAAAATCTGGTGTTATTCTTATGCTCAGCTGAAATATCATGTCATTTACTACCTCATAGTACATGAGAAAACATGCACAGCTAGCAACTTGTTGGGAGACAACTTGCAACATGATGTTCTAAAAAAGCAGTTGGTAAAACTGCGTTGTATCCACTAGAGTAACCATTGGTACCATCCAAACTTGCACATAACCTATAGAATTTTTATTATTTGGATACCACTGATGGGGGTGATGTACCATTCACTTTGTATGGGATGGTTTGGGCTCATGAAACTAGAGGAGGGGCCTTTGGAGATTCATTTGTCCTTTCGTATCTTAAGGGCAACAATATTGCATCCCAATATCAGCAATAGCTCTACACTTTCCATAAGTGGAGAGAGAGAGATCGTGGGGTAGGCCATTTTTTCTACCATGTTCAATTATGCATCCCACCTACATTGCAGGAGCCAAAGGTGGAGGATATTTTTCATGAGTTACCATTTTGGAGGGTGGCACATTTTGTATGGATGATAGCTTGGGAATGGGAGATTAACATGGGAATGATAATTCCCAATATATTTCAGATTCCATGCCTCAAGAAGGCCTCTATAAAACAAATTTTTGCCTCCATGGGTGTTTTAATTCTTCATGATGATAACTATTTGGGATGGTTACCAAAAGCTAACTGGCATACTTGGGAGGGGCAACTTGGAGATTTATTGATGAGATAGCATCTTTTTCCTTGAAGGAGTTTATCATATGAGGATGCTACAAGAGGAGGATAGGAGGCTCTTCAGTTCTATCCTTTCAATTTCTTGAGGATAAGCAACATTTGGGAGGGGAGGACTGTAATATTCCTAAATTAGCATGCAACTAAATGGAATATTAATTTTTCTCTTGTCATTTAATTAGATGAATAAATGGGTAGGGAGGCCCATAAATCTATGTAGTAGGCATAAAATCCCTCTTAATGTGAAAAGGGATCATATTTATAGTTGTTTTAAGCACCTTCGTGTGTGAACAGGCGCTATTGCATGGGGACAAGGTCAAGTTTGACCAAGTCAACAGCGTTGGTATGGAGGGAGTGCATCATCATTAAAAGACAGCGTAGTGCGAATGGGAGGAAGACTCTATGATAGTGGAAAACCTAATGAGTGGTACCCAAGGTGAGAATGCTCACATTGTTTATAAGAAAGGCAAGGAAACCATAGTGAGTTAGATTATTGATTATTGATTTTGTGGTCTGCATGAATTCGTGCATTCTTTAGTTGTTTAGTTGAGCTTGCACTGTTGTTTATCACAGGGTGTTCTCGAGCGGGGATCCCATCTCTTCACTTGAGGTAGCCTCTTGGAAGAGTATTGTACCTTCATTTCCACACATCCGGCATTCTATCCAAGCTTCAATCTTTAGCTACAGCACAATTTCTGTAGATTATTGTGTTGTGTTGCAGGGTGTTGCAGTGGAGGGTTGAGAAACCCATTTTCTGAGCTAGTTTTTCAGAGGAGGAAGCATTCTTATCTTTGGGAGATTAGCAAGGGAGGTTCTTGAGTTTTATTTCACATCTTGGCACTAGGCCCTATTCCCATCATCTACAGTGTAGATTCCCTCTTTGGCTGCGTTATTTTAGTGAGCATTTGCAGTAGAGGTTCCAGTGCTTGATTTGGAGGGTCAGATCTTCAGTGTTAGGATCAGCCTTTCACTTGAAGGATCTATTGGAGGATATATATTCATTATATATATCATCTACATCCATCTTCATCCAGTTATTCAGTAGCAACTATTATTCAGCCATAGGGCTGCATTTTGGCATTTTGGTATTTTGGGTATTTCCGGAAACCCTTTCCGGGTTGTCTTGGAAATGTGATTGGGAACCTAGATCTTCTTTCCCAACATTATTTGAGCTATAGATCAGCAGATCCACCTTTTTATATCTGGGTGTAGTATTTTAATCCCAAAAACTGCATTTTCATGGCTCATGGCACTTGTATGGTAATATTTCTCATGTATTAGCATATTTGCCTATTGGAGGCTTGTTTCCTATTGCTTGAGTGACTTGATCCTCAATATATTATGCTTAAATGTTTGCTGATATATTTAATAAAATGGTTGTACACTTTTCTTATATCAGGGTGTATTGATTTGTTCACTGTTATTTCCATTATTGTGTTCAAATATTTATACTTCCCCATCTGGGAATATTACAACCTTACTCTTACTATTACAACAATCAGAGTGCACTCATTCAACCTTGGTACACCCCCACTCCTCCATCCTGGTCTACACCTCCAACTTGGCCTTCCAACCCTTCATATCATCCTCAGCCAGTAAACCAACCATTTCAGCAGTATGTTCCACAAAAAACAGTGGAACAATCCATCCCAAGGGTAGATGCCTCAACAAAATCAACTACCTAGTCTACTGCCCCACCCCAACCTCAACCTTAGCTTACTCATGTTGCTCCACCTAGGCTGCCTATACCTGCACAGCCCAATCCGAACTCGAACAACAGACAGGCACAGCAGGCTTCTAGTGGAGAAACATCCCATCCAACTTATGTTGTGGAGATACAGGAGGTTAATCTCAAGTCGGGAAGAGTACTCCCAGAAAACCATCCCCCATCTCCACCTGTAGAGGTTGAGGAGGAAAAGGAAGAAGATATCACTCAGACCCAACAACCTCCTTTTCCCAAGCACTTGATCCACCCTAGTCATCACACCCCATAGGAGATTAAACTCCTGGGAGAATTCAAAAACCTGTGTGTAAATATACCACTTCTCCAGGCCATTAAGGATGCCCCTATATACAATAGTCTCATCAAATAAAAGTGCTTCAAGAAGCCAGGGAGAAGGAAGAGAGATATTGCAACCATCAATGTGGTAGGACAATTATCTGACCTAATGTTGGGGAAGGTGATATTTCCAAAATACCTGGACGCTAATATTCTAGTTTTTGATGTGCATACAGATGGTGTCATAGTCCCCAACACTCTTATTGATCAATGGGTTGCCATCAATATCATGACCAAGGAAACTATGTTGAAACTTAATCTCCAAGGGAATTTGAGGAAAACCAAAATAGTTTTGCAACTTGCAAATCGGTCCACAGTAACTCTGGAAGGAATTGTTGAGGATGTTATGGTTACCATTGACTCTTGGGAGTATCCTACAAATTTCCTGGTCCTGCAACCAAAAACAAAGTTTAATGATTATCCTCTCATCTTAGGGAGACCTTGGTTAGCCACTGCAGATGCTAATATTAGTTGTCAGGCTGGAAACATGACTATCAAAAAGGGGCCTTTCTCTAAACAAATAGTGTTATAGCCTCCAGCCCAGCCTTCCATTGATCATGATCTCCTTATATGGTTGGAGGATGGAGAAGATGAGTTATATAACACTGCCCTTATGTGTACCATAGATGATATTCTTAGAGGGGGGCAGCTTGATGAAGATGAACTCATCGACCATGCCATTCAAAACCAGTCCTCCACTAACACTCCTCTCAAAACCTTAGTCAAAGAGTCTAAAATCCAACCTTGGATGGAACTGCACTCAGTTGAGACAACCTCTGAAACCACCAAGGCTATTGAGTTTGGCCCATCCAGATCTCTAAAAATCAACCCAAACCACTCAAATGAAGAAGAGAAGTAGTTATGCCATCTTTTGAAATAAAATCTTGAAGCATTTGCTTGGTATTACAAGGACATGAAAGGGGTGCATCCTTCAGTATGAAGGCATCACATTTACATCAAAGAAGTATGCAAGCCTGTGAGACAACCCCAAAGAAGGATGAACCCAGCTTTGAAGGACATATTCAAAGAATAGCTGCAGAAACTATTGGATGTAGGGTTCATATATCCTATATTTGACAATGAGTGGGTATCTCCTCTTGTCCTAGTCCCAAAGAAGAATGGGAAGTGGTGAATTTGTGTTGATTATCGAGAACTTAACAAAGCCACCAAGAAAGACCATTTCCCTTTTCCCTTTATAAACTAAGTCTTGGATGGCCTTGCAGGGAAGAAGTTCTTTTCTTTCTTAGATGGGCTCAGTGGGTACAATCAAATTCAAATCAGCCCTGAAAACCAGCATAAGACTACTTTCACCAGTCCTTGGGGTACCTTTTCTTATAGAATCCTACCCTTGGGTTATGCAATGCCCCAGCCACCTTCCAAAGAGTTGTCCTGAGCATCTTTTCTGAGTTATTCTATGACTATGTTGAAATCTACATGGATGATTTCACACCATATCGGGATGACTTCCAGGAATCTCTCTCCAATTTTGGTAAAGTACTAAGAAGGTGCATTGAGATGCATCTCTCCTTGAGTCTAGAAAAGTGTGAATTCCTGAAGAAAGTAGGGGTTGTATTAGGACACTTTGTATCCCAAGCAGGAATACATGTAGACCCGAACAAAATCACTATCATAAAAAGGGTACCTGCTCCTCAAAATCAGAAAGATGTCAGGAGTTTCTTAAGCTTAGTTGGTTACTACAAAAGGTTCATCACATATTTCAGCAAGATGGCTTTGCCATTATTTGGTTTATTGGCCAAAGATTCCAAGTTTATTTGGTCTGGTCCTTGTCAAGAGGCTTTCGAGCTCATTAAGAAACAATTGACTACTACCCCCATCCTCCAAGGTCCAAATTGGACTCTACCTATCTACATCCACACTGATGCATCCGAAAAAGTTGTAGGGGCAGCATTAGGACAATTAGAAGGCAAAATCCCTTATGCAATTTATTTCATTAGCAAGAATTAGTCCAAAGCCAAGATGAATTATACTGTAACCGAGAAGGAGATGTTGGCCATTGTCCATGCATTGAACAAATTCAGGCATTGTGTCACTGGATATCAGACCTTTTTCCACACTGGCCATGCAACCATCAAGTATTTAATAAACAAACCAGATGTAAATTCTAGGATAATTAGATGGCTTACTTTTGCAGCAATTTTATTTGACTATTGTTGATAAACTTGGAAAGGAAAATGTTGTTGCAGATTTTTTGTCCAGGATAGTTCTCCCTGCAGGTGAAGAAGGAATGGTGGATAACCAACTGCTAGATGAACACCTCTTTTCCATATCAGCACTCTCACCATGGTTTGTTGATATATCCAACTACTTGGTTGCTGGAAAACTCCCTCCTAGTATTTTATTCAGGGAGAGGAGCAGAATCATCAGAAAAAGCGCCCCTTTCACATCGATTAGGGGGAATATTTTCAAGCTAGGCTCTGATCAAATCCTAAGGAGATGTGTGAGGGAGGAATAAGTTTTGGATATCCTCTCTGAATGTCATGACAGCCCATGTGGAGGCCACTTTGCTGCAAAGAGAACTGCTTGCAAATTTTTTTCACGCAAGATACTATTGGCCTACCCTTCACCAAGATTCCAGAAGATACACCAGCAAGTGTGACCAGTGCCAAATGATGGGAAACCCGGCACAAAGGGATGAAATGCCTTTACACCCTCAGGTGTCTCTTGAGCCATTTGATAAGTGGGGCATGGACTTTTTTGGACCTATCAATCCACCATCCGAACAAAAGAAGTATATCATAGTCTGCACTGATTACCTGAAAAAGTGGGCTGAATCAAAAGAAGTGAAGGTAGCAACCGAGGAGAAAGTAGCAGAATTTCTGAGGGAGAATGTGTTTTAAAAATTTGGATACCCCAGAGAAATATTCACTGATCAGGGAGCACAGTTCACCTCTCACCTCATTGAGAGTCTTTTGAGGAAGCACAAGATTAAGCATAGAACTTCTACTTCCTATCACCCTCAAGCGAATGGCCAATTAGAATAACTAATAGGTCTTTAGAGAACATCCTCACCAAGGTTGTGAGCAACAGTAGAAAAGATTGGGTATACAGATTGGTAGAAGCTACTTGGGCCTACAACACTACTTGGAATACAACAACAGGATTCACTCCTTATGAACTAGTCTATTGTAAGAAAGCTCTACTTTCAGTTGAGTTTTAATTCAATACTTTAAGAATGGCAGATGAATTAAATCTAGATCTATCAAATGCCCAAAAAGATAGGTTGTTGCAACTAAATGGATTGGATGAGTTCAGAATGCAATCACTTATTCACACATAGGTAGTTCAGTTGCAAAGAAAGGTGTGGCATGACAAGAACATCAGAGAAAATACCTTCCAAGAAGGATATTGGGCGATGTTTTTTGATTTAAGGTTTAAATATTTTAAAGGAAAATTGATGACAATATGGTTAGCACCTTACACAGTGGAAAATGTTTTGATAATGTTTTAAGGAAGGAATCCCCTTGCTTGTCAATGGTCACAAACTTAAAATTTACAAGAAGCCTTTGTCAAAGGCGGAGTTCATAAATTCAATAAGCAGAGAGGTGTATGTGATGGGAAACTCCATAGTTTCCCACACCTCCTGAAAATTTTAAAAAATTAAAATTAATAATAATAATAAAAGCTTTTGGGTTGAAAACCTCGATGGAGGCAACTCACTTGGTCAAAAAAAAAAAAGGAGAGAATAGAGATCAATGGGTGAAAACCTCTCTCAAGCGCCCAAGGCAATTTTGTGGGTTGAAAACCTCCATGGAAGCAGCCCACTTTCTTTCAAAAAAAAAGAGAGAGAAAAAGAACCAAAAAAATATATATATATCTGCATCTCTGGGTTTTCTATGTTTGTTGTTTTGCAGGCTGTTAATGGTTTCTGGAAACACAGGGAAGCATTCAACTTCTTTTATCTTCTTCTATTTTACCATCTTTCACTCCATTCATCTTCATAACTTTCTCCATACACCACATTCCCCCATTCATGAGCACAATGTAGCAAGAGAAGCAACACACAGACTACTACAAACATCAGGAAGTTCCTTCAAAAACAAATTTGTTCATGGACTACCAAGAAGAACAACAAGGAAAGTTGCATAACACACTCTAGAAGAATGAAAATTCCACCCATGGCATCTCAAGCACCTCACGCGACATCCACAGCAGAGAGAAACAACAAGCAAAGATTTGCAACTCACTCAAGAAGCTGCTCATTCAGAGTACAGGAATACGGTGAAGAATGCATCATCTAAAAGGCTTGTCTCCAACCTCCAGCTCTTGCAAACGCGTTGACCACAACAGGTAAACTCAGGTATAGATTCTCAACCCTTGCTACGCATCCATAATAGACAGAAATAATTAATTGTCAGACTTAGAGTTTAAGGGGTAGAAAGGTGGCCAGTTAACTCAGCCACCACCGTGAGGTATGACTGGAATAAAACTAGAAGTACACACCACATAGGCATGCAAAAGAAAATAATTTAAATCAGTGGAGTAGAGGAGAACGAGGGGAGGAAACACGCAATCCATCATGAGCTAACAAGAGAAGGAAACAATTGTCTACAATAGAACTAGAGCTGAGCCGAGTTACATAAGCACTCCAAAGTTAGTTGTGTTATCTAATAAAAGGAGATGTCGTCTCATCCAAACCAGTAAATTGAAAATTTTTAGAGAGAAAGATATCGATGGAAGTATGCAGTGCTTAAAGAAGAAGAGGAAGAACCAACAGAAACAGGAAGAACCGAAAGAAGAATAGAAAGAACCAGCAAAAAAAAAAAGAACCAGAAGAAGCAGAGAGACAAAGGGCCAAATAAAAACAGAAGAGATGGCCATAGAAGTCATAGAGATAGCATAAATTGGGCGAGAAACAGACTCACAACATAGCACCACATCCCCTTAATACAAAAATATGGTTGCCACCATAGTTCCTCTGAGCGCAAAGAGAAAAAGGCAGACCTCTAGGTATTCCAGAGCTGACAAGAATCAGAGAGAGCCAAAAACTTCCCCCACAAGCCCGACTATCTTTGAAGAATCACAAAGGAGGGAGGAAAGAATCGAAGAGATAATTCTAAAGGAGTAGCTGCAGAAGGCACAGGCAGAGAATGTAGCACTAAAGGAGAAATTGCAGCAAAAAGAGGAGCAAGTAGCCACCATGGCAGACTTATGCATAGAAAACACTGTTATCGATGAAACAGGAAGTATTACCTCAAAACGAGAACTCTAGCCCAAAAAGACTCAAAAAACATGAAAAAACACCCCAAAAATAAAAAGAGTGTATTCCAGAATGCATTTGGTTTTTTCTCAAGGTCAAATTTCAACATTTTATAAAATTATGCTAAAAACGAAATTGTTTCTTTAAAAAAGGGTTGAAAAAAACCCTCAAAACAAAGAGTTGATGCTGGAATAACAAAAAAAAACATTGTGTCACACTTTTGACACATTGTAACAATGGAATTAAAAACAACATAGTAGGATATTGAAAAATCGTAAAATTCTAAATTTTTTCGATAGATGATGTTAAATATAAAAAAATCATGTCTGAAGGGCTTATCATTTCGAACAATTTTTATCCATGTTAAACATAAAATATCTTCACTCTAAACAACCCTAAAATTGTAATTATTTTCAACCATAACATGAAAGAGAAAATTTCGTAGTGCATAAAAACCTTAATGACAAGTTGTAAATCTCAAGTTTTTAAATCTTAAGTTTTCAAGATACTTGAACCATAAAATTATGGAGAATTTTTTTTTATTTTATATTTTATTTTTATTTTTTTTAATTTTAAATCTTTTTTTTAATTGTAATTTATAATTTTAATTTGTTTTTGTTTATATCTGAAAACATATATTTTATTTTGTCTTTTTTTGTTTTTTTTTTTAATTTTAAATTCTAAGATAGTATATTTTATATTAAACAAAAATTGTTTTTTTTTATTATAATTGTTTTAGTTTTAAAAAAATTAAAATTAAAATCAACATTTTCATATATTTGTTTGTTATATTTTAAATTTTATTTTTTTATTTTTTTTAATGGTTTTTCTATATTTTAAATTATAATGGTTTTAGTTTTAAGAAAATAAAAATTAAAAATTAAAAATTTTCATACATTTATTTGTTTATATTTTAAAACATATTTTTTAATTTTTTTTATTGTTTTTCTATATTTTAAATTATAATTGTTTTAGTTTTAAAAAAATTAAAATTAAAATAACTGCTTGTTTATATTTTTAAACATATTTTTAAATTTTTTTATATTTTAAATAATAATTGTTTTAATTTAAAAAAAAAAAAACAAAAACAAAAACAAAAACAAATTTAAAAATTAAATTTTCTTATATTGGTTTGTTTATTTTTTAAAACATATTTTCTAATTTGTTTTTTTTATATATTTTAAAATTTTAGTTGAATATTTTTTTTTACATATTAAACAATACATTTTTTTATTATAATAATAGTTTTTGTTTAAAAAATAAATAAATTTTGTATATAGTTTGTGTTTAAAAAAATAAAAAAATAAAACTAAATTAATTTGCTACCCAACCAGGGGCCAAAGGCAGGCTGGGTAGCCCTCGACGGCGTGGCCCAGACGGCCTTTGGCCCCGAATGGGCGCAAAAACACTTTTTTTTTTGTTTAAATATATAATCAAATTTAAAAAATAAAAATAAATATATAATTCATTAATTATTTATTTATTTTGTTTTAAATATAAAATATTAATGTTTTGTTTTAAAAATTTTAATATAAAATTTTGAAAATTTTTAAAATATATGTAATGTTTTATAATAAAGTCTTAAATTTTTTTTAAATATATAATTTTAAAATTGTTATGATATAAAGTTTTAATCTTAAAATTTACTTATAATTATAATTATAAACAATATAATAATTTTAAAATTTAAAATTTATTTTATATTTAAAATTTAATAAATAGTGTATATTTCAATATTTTAAAATACAATAAAACATTATATGTTTTAAATTTTAATTTTAATTTTAAAATATATGTTTTAATTATATTCATTATATTTTAAATTTAAAATATAATGGATTAAGTGTATATTTAATAAAACAATACAATTTAAATAGCATTAATTTTGTTAAATAGTATTTTTATTTTATTTTTATTTTTTTTTTAAATTAAAAACTTAAGTTTCAAATTAATTTTTATTTTTTTTAAATTGTTTTATTCAATGTAAAACAAATTTTCATTTTTTTATAAAATGTATTCTAAAATTATTATATACATATATTTAAATATGATTTTTAATATTTTATTTTTAAATGAATAATTTCTATAGTTAAATTTATTGGTTTATTTTCAATTTATTTAGTTACAAATAAATTTTGTCTTTTTTAATTTATTTTATAAGCATTATTTTTCGGTAAATTTAAATTTATATTGACACATTTTTTTTTTAAATTGATTAATTGTTTTCTCATTAACTAATATATATATATATATATATATATATATATATATATATATATATATATATATATATATATATATATATATTTCTTTTTACTGGGAAAACAGCATCAAAAAATATTTCTGTGAATTTTTTTGCACCTAGGGCAGTAACTCTCAAATCTAAAGTTGCAGCTCGACGCACTATGGATACAACTCCCAAATCTAAAGTTGCAGTTAGGTGCATTATGGATATTGTTGGACGCAATAAAGACATTGTTGCACACACTAATAAAATTCAACCAAATGGCCCACCAGGTTCATTAAAGCTTATATCTTATTGGAAGAATGTCGAGGAAATAGATAAAACCGATTTCTCATGGTATCTTGAAGATAGTGAAACAGAGATTGATATAATATCTATCTGGTTTGTGGTATGATTGACTTAAATGAACCATATGATGTGATGGGCAGAGTACGAGACATATGTATGGTCTCGAATACAAACACTATTTATGTTCTTTCAAGGAAGGCTAATAAACGTGACAAGGTTAGATATTGTATATCAAAGGTCAAGTATGACACAAATGAAATATCTACAAAGTTTTCTGAAGAAATCTCAAGCAACATTGTAAATAACATTGTAAGTACGCTTATTTTTATTTCCTCTATGCATTATTGTAAGGATCATTCAATTTTTTATAAATTATTGATCACTGACATGTTTTGTTTTGTTTCATAGGATCGAGTCTTTCAAACATGTTTGAAGGTATTTATTATATGGAGCCAGATGTTATGAATGTGATCAACGCTTTCCACACAGACAAAGTAGAGGAAAGGAGATTGAAGCAAAGATCAATAGCTCATGACATTGCAATAGTACAAAAAGGGGATCAACCAAGAGTCAGTAAGGTGGGTCAATCTAGTAAACCTAAACATGTTTCTTTTGAAGATGTAGAACATGAAACTGAAAATTATGATAGAATTAGTGAGGAGAATATTAGAACTGTTGTGCAAAAGGAGAAAACAAATCAAACACCAAAAAGAAAAATGGCCAAAAACGCCTCTCTTTTACCTGGTGATGAAGAGCTTGTTTATAAAAGAACTCATATGTTAATCAATAAGAATAGGAAATCAAATATTGGTCAATCTGTAAAAGTCATGAGTAGCAGTGAAGAACAAACTGAAAGCTCTAATGGAAGAAGAAAAATCATAACACCAGGTGCTGAGTTAGAGGATGGCATTATTAAAAAAAAAAAATGCTATTCGATATGAGTTGAGGAAGAATAAATTAATTCTTGGTGGCCAAACATTTGAGCTTAATGTTAGTCAATTTTATAGGCTAGATGAAGGACAATCGCAATATCAAATTAGAAAGGCCCATCATCTACATGTACATAATCTAAAAACATTTTTCAAGTTCAATCCATATGTGCATGTGGTGGATTATGTGGTTCTTTTCGATCCACGTCAGGTTCCCAACAAACAACCATTTGACAAGACAGAATGTTTTGATTATAAATATTATGTAATTGGAGGGAACCATTCGGTAGAGGCTAAAAGACAGTTCATTGAGGAATGTCCCAATAACTATATTTTTCAAACAGTGAAATGCATCATTTATGTTGGCTTAACAGAAATAGAATCAAAGTCATTGGTATGGGATCATAATGCAGATAATGAGTACAGAATGAAAATGACTTTCATCCAAAGAGTTAGATTTATCCATAATGAATTCATAGAAAAATGTGGTGGGGATAAGACACAAGTTAGTCTAACATTTTGGAAGGAATGTTTAATGGAAACAGGTTATCAAATTGATGAAAAAATCAAAGCAAAAGATGAAAAAATTAAAGCAAAATATGAAGAAATGCATTCAAGTATATTCAGAATCATGAATAACATTTTTCAGTTGGCATTTAGAACTAGGGAGATATGGGATTTGATTGATGAGATTTTTGACCAGTGGGAGAATATTTCCATAAAAAATTAGAAGGTTAAAAACTTAAAAGAGTAAACCCATAATATGTACCAATAGTAAGACAGGTCCTGAAATGAAGCAACTTCCAGAGGATGAGAAACTAGTCAAATCAGTACTAGCTCGTGTGAATTCAGGTGAATTATCAATGGAAGAAATGTGTGCAGAATTTCAAAAGTAAGTTTCTTGAATTATTTCTTATTTTCCTTTCATTATAATTTTCTTTTAAATAAAACATAATGTTGTTGGTATAATTTTTTATACATGTCACTATATTAACAGTGTTAACTTTATTTATTCAGTCATAATATTTTTATGAAAATACAATAACATATGGTTAAAATGTTGAATGAAGACAGTTGGGATGATGTTGTGTGCCACTACCCAGAAGCAAGTTCTACAACAACACTTAAATATTTTTATATTGCATTCAATAAGGTGTGTTGATTATACATTCATTTTATTCATGTTTAAACAATTTTTATTTTATTACTTATACATATATATGTTTATGTCATTAAAGATGTCGAAGAAGGATGGAAAGGGAGTACCAGATACTTTCAAAAACTATATTGAAAAAATTAAGTTGGAAAAGATGAGAAAGAAGATTCTTATGAATGTTGAACTTGATCCTACTCTTAATCATTAAATTTGGAATGGGCTCGACAGTATCCAATATCAAATAATACAAGGTGACTATGAATACATTGCATCACTAATAACTAAAAAGGAATATGCCCTAGTTATTGCAGATATTCCTCATGGTTTCAATTTCCCAGACATTGAATATGATAGTGAACCATATACTTATCAAGTTTTTAGTAAAGTGGTTACGGGTTTTCAAGAAGTGACAATATCACCACTTTGACGATTTGTGACATTTCATTTAAACACAGAGTTTTCAATGTTATTAACAAGCTTCAAGGGAAAAGAAAACTCAAGGATTCAACTTACATGGTAAGACTTTGAAATTGTATGTTTGATTACTGTTAATTTTTTTTATTTATGAACAATTTAATTGAACTTTTACTATGTTATGTTATAGGCATAATTCAAATATTGTTTCTTCCGAAGATCGACCTATTATAAATGATTGTGATTTCATCCATGTTGAATGTTGGACAAAAGAGGATAGCTATAAGCATATTCTTATGAATCGAGTAGATGGGAAGAGTCATAGTCAATTATTGGTTCATGATGTAGTTGTAAGAAAATTAACATATGAAGATAAAGATGCAAAAGGAGATATAGTTAACATTTATCAAAAATCGCAAGCATTGATTAACTATATTATATATCTATGTTCAAATGAAGGAGATTGGGTTTTGGATTTATTTTCAAGTTCAGGTAAGTTTTATTATACAAATTTAAATTTAAATATTTTATTTTTTACTTTTTATGTCTTTATACTAATTTTCTTACTTATTTCTTTTGTGCTTGATGATTAGGTACAACACTAGCATGTTGCCTACCAAAAAGAAGAAATTGCATTTCCATTGAGAAAGACCCAGTGCAATGCAAATTTATTCAGCAAAGAATTAATGCTCTTGAATTCCTTCTAGATGCGAAGCAAGAAGTTGGTTTGAGGAAAGGGGATTTTAATGAATCATGTGTGGCAAAAAAAACAAAGGAACCTCAACCACCATTATATGGAATGATTGGAAATGGACACTTTGGAAGATTTGCAGACATGAAAGATCTATTAGAAGATGACAATGACCAAAATGAAGCAGAAAATGTTGTGGAAGAAGCCATCAATGATGTTCTAGATGATGTTGAATATATATTAGTTGATATTGTTGATGATTTTTAAGTTATGCTTGCAAACAAAGCTCATTTTTGAGATCTGTTAATCAGTTTTACTTGTAATGTTTAGAATTTGATATTTTATGAGAAGAATCCTTATTTTTTGCAAAAAACATGTGATTACTATTATTTTTTTACATAAAATTCAATAAAAATGCTATTTTCTTAAGTTTTTTTGTTAATATTTTCCCAAAAATTAGTTTATTTACATGTTTTTTTTAACAAAAAGTCTCTAAAAGTGTATTTTTTGCATTCTATTTATATTGAAAATTTATATTTTTTTGTCATATCATTCAAAATATTGGTTTTTTAGCAACAATTATTTGATGTGCATTGAAAAATTAATTAGCAATACATAGACTTGTAGAAAATATAAACTTTATAATATCGACCATTTTTTCATTTTTTATCTATGTGAAAAAGTGAAGATATCATTACAAAAAAATTTTTTAAAATTTTTTTTTTTTTCTTTTTAAAACACAAGAATATAAATGCACTTAAAAATAAACATCTCACGTAAAAAGAAGACATTAGAAAATGTATAGTGTCAAAATCAATCCTCTAAAAAAATGTTGGTGATCATTAGGGGAATTTTGAGGTCTAAAATAGGCCTCCTAAGGAAAATGTACATTCAAAATTCACTTTATGAAAATCAATAACATTTTAGAGGATGACATCATCTCTAATGGTTAAGGTGGCATTACTTGAGTTAAAGGTATTTACTTGTCACATTCTCAGTGGTGGATAAAAACTCATGGTTAACCATGGTAGTGCTCTAAGTACTTTTAAAGTCAAAGTAAAGTACTCATAATAAATGTCATTTCACACTTTTTGAATAAAATTCATACATAAAATAATATATTACATTTATTATATTATTTTTATATAGTACATTAATTACATGTTATTATACAATTTAAATAATATAAATTTTAAATTAATAACATATTATATAATTAAGAATTTATGAATTTATATTTATATTTTATTTTAAGTTATTTAAGTGCAAAGGACAAATGCAATAGTTGTTCAATAATAATGATTTTTTCTTGAAAAACTCATTCTTATTTATAGTCACATCAATACAATTTTTTATTAATTTTATTTTGGTACAATTTTTGAATTGAATTTAACCATAGTTACATGGATTGTAGTGCAAAAAGTGAATTGCAAATTCATAAATATTATTTTATTGATTTAGCTATTACTTTATTATTTTCTTAGGAGGCCCATTTCAGACCTCAAAATTCCCCTAATGGATACGCCACTACTATTCAAAATCGAAATAAAAAGCATCATAGAAAAAAAAAAAAAATAATAATAATAATAATAATAAATAAATAAAATATATATATATATATTTATATATATATATATATAAAGTGCCAAAAACATGCTAAAAAAATGATTCTGCATCACCACTTTTCAAAATCAGGTGTTTTTCTTGATACGTCAAAAAGTAGGTCCCAGTGCAGTTACCTATTTCATCGGTAACAGTGTTAGAAGCCCTTCAACACAGATTCCCCTCTGACTCATATGCTGTGTACCTCATAGAACAATGGCTTCTATTTCAAATCAAAACTCTAGCCTCCGATGGATCACTACCTTTCAAATATTGTAGGCAAATCATGAATTTCTACAAGCAAGCTAACATGGCTGATCAGGAAAATATGGCAGAGTTTTATGTGCATAAATTTGTGCTGACAAATCTGGATATTTGGGACCCCAATCCTACAATGGGAGATATGCAGTTAATGGCTTTAGCATCTTGGATGGTGAATGAAGACACTAGAGCAAAAGAGATATGGAAGGTCATGGGAAGAAGAAATAGAGAACCCTTATATATCAGACCAAAATTGTTTATCCCAAGAGGAGTCATCCTTAACCATCGAGAGATTGAAAGGGACCTACACTAGTTGAAATCTACCTTCAGACTCAAAACCAGATGATAGGCCACTTTGATTATGTTTCTAGGTAGATAGAGGAGGAGTGCATTATGGCCAGCCAGAGGAGATGGAACAGCCTCCCTCATAGCCTCAAGAACAAGGAGTGCCATACTCCAAAAATACTGAGGGGTGCATTGGAAAGGGCACCGTTATACAAGAGGGTCATGCAGGGCAAAAAGATCCAATGGTTGGGACTAAAGCTCAGCCCACCTTTGTTGTTGGGGCTAACTAATGAAGAGGACACAGATGCACAAGATAGGGAATGGGAGAATTTAGAAAATAATAATGGTCTTTACCCCCTTGGGGAAACTCCCACACTTCTTCCTCGAGAAATCAAGGGGGCTCTCAGAGCCTTAAAGGAAATGCAGGAGGAGGATTAGTTTCTCAAAGGATGAGCAACCATTCAGTAGGGAGGTGATGATGAGATCCATCATTATACATATTTGGAAGGGTTAATAGTCACATTTTTTCCTTCTTAGATCCCTTTTTCTTGCATTTTTATTATTATTTGGTTTTATGATAATAGTATAGGTGGTGATTTAGGCTAACATACTCTGAGTTCCTAATATAAGGTTGAGTGCAGAAAATCATGAATTATTAATCATTTTTATAAGGATTTTATCATAAAAGCTCGGAGGAGACAGCAAGGAAGAATTATACGAGGATTGTCCACCCTCAAAAGCTACCGAAGGATCCCAAATATTTTCTCCAGCGATTCGAATTCCAAAAGCAGCCAAAATATCGCCAAGGATTCTCTCCAGAAATTTGAATTCCAAAGGCAACCAAGAAACTCAAGAAAGAGGCACCTAATCCTTGTTCACTGAGATTCAAGTGGACTCAATCACCATTTTCTAGGGAGCTATTGGTAGCTACCCTGTAGAATAAATAGAGCAGAGCTAGTGCTAGGAAGAGTTAGTCTATTCTAGTCTCGATTCCATTCAAAACTATTGTTGTGAGCTATTGAGATTTTTGTTTTATTCAGGGATCAGAATTTCAGAGATGTATGTAGTTATTATTTTATGAAATGAGCAGACTGATTTCATTCAAATGATTTAAGTTTCAGAGGGCTAGGCTCGTGGGTTAGGCCCCAATCCATGTGCCTCAGCTTCTCTAATGTTACTATATTTTCCTTTCATGTCATTTAGCTAGTTTTTCTTCTCAACATTCAGCCACTTTGCTAGTATTTTTATTGTTTTTTAGTTCACTTTCTGTTGGCTTTTGTTGTAGATTGAATCTTCTTACAGATTGGTAGAGTAGTTGATAAACTCCATAAAGTTGTGAGGTTAGCCTTCCCCTCTCGTCTCTATCAATAGAGTTCGAGGAGGGTAGACCTTTTCCCACAGACCAAAAATTCTTTCTAGCTTATGATTTCTTGGAAATAAATTATATCAGTGCTTGCATCTCCACGAACACATTGTCTGTCTTTTTTTTTTGCATAAATAGGCAAGTTGATAACAGGTATGGGCAGCATAGCCCAGAGGGAAGTTCTCCAGCACCTCCTGCTTTGTCTTCTATCTCCCTTCCATCTATGTTGTTACGCTCTGCGCACTGTTGTTACACTCCGCTTTTTCCCACTTATTCTCACTGCCTTCCCCTTTTTATGAAAAACACATGAAAAACCATTCAAAACCACTGAAAACCCTGAAGGAATTTACAAGGTAAGTTCCGTAGATTAAGAACCAAAGGTCACTGCTCACAAATAGATCACAAATCAGTACACTAGTATAATCACGTGGTTAAAATCCTCAAAGAGGGAAGCAGTCCACGGCCTGAGCCAACACGGCCACTTCAAGAAATTTATTAATATAAAAATGAAAGTTACATGTGTTTCTCTCATAAACGGTTACCAGAAAAATGACCCTCCATGCTCTTTAAATAGAGACCATGGACCAATCGGGTGCTAAGCCATGGATCAAGTGTCATTAATACCGAGGAGAGAGATAACCGTCGAATCACTACAAATCGTGACCGTCAAATTATAAGTTACAAATGTACATGGTAAAGAAACACACTTTACCTAACTCTACACTAGACTATGTTATTCTTAATTATTTCCTATGTGTCGGAATATCCTAACAAACCTGACTTTCGCCTTTTCTCCTCGAGACTCCCGCCATCGTACGTCACACTTCACAAATCGCAACATTTGGCTTTTAACTTTAGCACTTACCGCTCGTTCTTTCCGATTGCGATATTGTGAAATCGTGAATCGCACTTCACATCGTTTACCTTTTAACTTTAGCACTTATCACTCGTTCTTTGCGATTGTGATATTGCGAAATCGCACTTCGCACCATTTACCTTTTCTCCCTTAACGCTTACCACTCGTTCTTGTGATTGCGATATTGTGAAATCGCAAATCATAAATTTTCCTTTCTTCTTTTCACCACCACGTCATCCCCATCGAAAATCACATCCCACAGATTTTATCCTATCAGAAATCGCATCACGCAGTTCTTACCCTATCGCAAATCGCATCCCACGGATTTTTTCCTATCGCAAATCGCATCCCGCAGAACTTACCACATCATAGATCACAGCACGCAACCTTTACCGCATCGCAAATTTCACTTCACACATTTTAGTTTATTCCTGTTAATCCTTACCGCTATCCCTGTAAACTTGTAATATTGCGATTCGCGACCCGCCACATCACTCTTCGCACTTGGCACTTTGCACAACTTAGTTCATTCTTGTTAATCCTTCTCGTTATCCCTTTAAAATTGCGAATTTGTGATTACGACATCGCACATCGCAACTTTTGTCCTCCATCGCACTTTGCCATCGCACTTTTGAGTTTTGTCTGCTCCAAATTCATTTCTCATGCTATAATAAATTTTCATAAGGGTTTAACCCCCTCTTTCCACTCCAAATTCATTTCTCATGCTATAATAAATTTTTATAAGGGTTTAACCCCCTCTTTCCGCTTCCAAACCTTGTTTCATGTGTTAAACCCCCATTAGCCTCTTTTAGCCCTTTTCTTCCCTCCAAGTTGCAAATTAACTCTTTTTAATTAGAATTAAGTCATGGATAGCCTAGTTACATGGATAGAAGCATGGTAGATAGATCATAGGATAAGTAGGGTGGATTTAGCCGTTTGGCCAAGTAAGTGTGGTTTATAATTAGTTTTCTTTCTGCCATTTGTTTTCTTCAAATTAAATTAGTTTCATTCGTGTCATTTCCTTTTATCAATTTAGTTCAGTTTCCTTTCTGTCATTTCCTTCCAGCAATTTACTTTTCATTTGTTCTCATATTTTAAGAAATAGCACCATTTCGTAAAGCAGAAGAGGATGACATAAATAGAATGTATCTTTTGTGTATATAGCACTGTCCCCTCAAAGTTTGTACAAAGGCTGATAAAGTAAAGTAGGGTAGCCCCTGGGAGTTGCAGCACTCTTGGTGCAATACCGGGGCTCACCATAAGCATATTGAGTCTCTTACCTAGACATAATTCATTATGAATCTACCTTCCAATAGTTAAAATATTCCTAAAGGAACTTGGCTCTGAGACCAATTATTGGAATAAGAAATTACTAAGAGGGGGGATGAATCAGTGATAGTGAAGTTATTAAAATTTAAGCTCAATTATTATGTTTCCTTTAACTTCTACTAGTTATTTATAAAATAATTCATACTACAATATAAATGTACAGTAAAACAAACCATTCACATCAGCACAAATTTCATCAGTTGAGAAACACACACATATTGACGCAGGTATTTTTACGTGGAAACCCAAAAGGAGAAAACTACCAATTTGTTTGTTATTATGATGTAAATTAAACACTCACTTAATTACATCAATTTGTTTGTGAGTGCCCACTCAAATGAGGCTCCAACCCCCTTCAAATAGAAAGTCGCCACTTTTTAGGAGGCACTAACCTCTTACAAATGCAGGCCACTACCTTCTCTAGCCATTGTTCTATTTTTCATACAATTTTCAAACTGAAAATGGAGGCTAATACATACTCTCGGAAATATAAATCGATTTGTTGTTGTACCAGCTCCTTCCCTTCTGCCTTGTTGTTCCACTACTCGACAAGCTATATTCCCAACCCTATGCTCTACTATAAACACGGTTAACTCTTAGCACTTGGCTCTATGCTCCTCACTCACTCAAACACAATGCAACTGTTGCATCCCCCATTTTCTCAATGGAAATCCTGGGTTTTGCTCCTCTTATGCACAAATTTTGATTTCGTCTCTAATTTCCTCTTGTCGTTGTTCTATCAAATTTCCATACCTATTCAACTGCATTAAGCTCTAAAAGTGGACTACATTCACTTAACCATCATAGTTACATTAAATCACATAGTGGGCATCTGAGTGTCTCCTCATATTGAGAAATAAATCTCAATCGGCCCTCCACACTCAACAAGTCCCCTATTCACTTCTTCTTGCGCAAATAACATGCTCCTCCATTTCTCTTAAATGCTCATAGAGCTCAGCTCATACTTATGGCATGCCTCTCATTCCTACTTTTGTTGTAGCACTCCATCAGAGTTCATAAATTTAGTGGTGTGGTGTCCCTGAGCCATCTTCCTCAATTAATTCCTCATGGAATGCAAGTGAGAACAAAGGAGGCTTGTTTCAGTAATCCCCATTAACACAATGGCACCAACCTCTCTGTGTGTATTTACTTCATCTTCTTACCCATTCATCCTCTGTATATTGTGCCCTGGAGTTGTCGACTCATCCATGAGTGTGGCACGCTATCAAGTATGGCACATAGGCCGAAGAGTTGTTGACTCATTCTTTAAATTCCATTTCACAAAACTTATGGGCTTCTGAGCTTACGGGCACTGGCCCACTAGAGTGCAGCACTTCCAATGTCAATCGATCACCCTAAATCGTTTAAATGCTTGCTCACAGTGCTTTGCTTTGTTCATAGCTCGAAGGCCCTTAGTCACCGGAACACGTGAAATCTTTGCAAAACTAAGTCCTCTGCATGCCTACCGACATTTGATGGATTTTCAAATGTCTGCAAACACTTTCTTGACCCATCTCTATCACATGTCATCAAATCTCGACACTTTATTCACTTCCCGTCTATTAGCCCTTACAGATTTGGAGCATGAATTTCTACATGCCTGCAAAAAATTATAAAATGAAATACCTATTCCTTACGGGATTTTGGGCTTCCAGCCTGGCCCACCTGTGTGCTCTGCTAGCTATGTCACTCCTCTTCCTTTGTGCTTTGTTATTGGAAATTTCGGGCTTAGCCTGCTTTCCACCTGTCGACATCTTGTACGCCATACTGGCCTCTGACTGTTAGCCCAACTCATATATATATATATATATATATTGCAGTGGATTCAGAGCCCAGATCCCACTTTCTGATAACACTTTTAAATTAACTTATAGGTTTCTAGGGTTCCAAGCTTCCAGGTATTGTTCCCACTACCCCGGGTCAATACCATCTCGTAACTCTTTTAAATAAACCTTTGTGATTCCGGGTCTCTGGGTATTCCTACATATGGCTTAAGGGTCCTTACTTTGACTAACCATAACTCTTGATCCGGAGGGCCATTTGTAGACTTCCGCATATCATTGGAAATATATTTTCAAACACTTTCCAACTATGTCATTTTCAGGAGAAACTGAGCTAATATCTTGAGACATAATCTCATCCAAAGTATAAGTGATCAAGGTGGATATTGGTGGCCGCCTACCTATTCCAATAGGACTCCCACCATTGTTTCTTTCAGTTTTTCAATTTCCTTAATTGTAGCAAATTTTACTATTTTTGGCATTTTTTCAGGTCCTGAACTTCTGAAGTCGTTTTGAGGCCCTAAACGACGTTGTTTTGGGAAAATAGGGGCTGACATGGCTCTTTTACCGATGTTGGACAGTCAAAAGTCATAGTCCTTAGATAGATATTTATAACGAGGTATTGTGCGCATCAAATGGAGATTGTATGCTAAAGTTACATCCTCGGGAAGTTGACGTAACAATTTACCCAAATGGTGCCCATATTTTTGGCACTTCATCTCCTAGGGTTAGGTTTTTGGATGTTTAGGGTTTTTCATTGTTTCTCAATAATAAATAGGCCTTATAGCCTCATTGTAACACAGTTCATAGGCATGTAGCCACCACATCTCTTCTCAAAGATAAGCTACCATCACTCGAGCTAGTTTATTTCCATTATGTATGTAAGTATATTTCAGTCTTTGATATTAATGAAATGAAGTTATATTTATGTTGCATCTCTATGTCTATGTTTATATTTATATTTTTTGCGTTCCTGCATAAATTCAGACAATTGGTATCATAAGGGATTGCTCTTTCTCTATTTTTCTTTGCATGTCCCCAATGAGGTCAGGTTATAATGAGTTAGGGTTCGATCTGGTTGAACCCTTTCAAGATCAACCTCGCAAACCCCAACAGCCTCCCATGGTGGACAAAAAGAAAGACAAGGGAGTAGGAGATCCTACCAAAATATTTCTTGAGGAGGCCCTCGAGAAACAAAGGAACGCTATAATGGATAAATTTTCCCAGATCCTTCGACAGATACCCACAAGAGAAGCATCTTCATCCAACAGCCACTCTGGAGGTGCCACTCCCTTTAAGGGACAAGCCAACTTTTACATTCCCACATTCGAAGGCCAGATATATGTAGATGTCATAGATAAAAGTTAAATATATTGGAAGGATATTTTTATGTTCAAGATTTTTCCAATAGGGAAAATATTACCTTTGCACTCTTGAAAATCGTTCCCCGCATCAAGGAATGGTGGGAAACCTACTGTGAGTAGAAGGATGAGGGGTAACCCTCACTATTCTCAGCCACACCCACTTGTAATTTTTTCCGATACACCATCAAGGAACAATACTACCCTGTCGGGAGCTATGAATACAAGTACATATAATGGAATATGTTGCGAAAACAGAGGGATCAATATGTGCATGAGCTGACAAATATTTTCCATACCTTGTGCACAAAGCTAGGTATCAAAGATTCTGAGAAACAGCTGGTTCTAAAGTACCACAGTTTTTTGCACAAATACATTCAAGAGGAAATGGAGTTCTTGGACATCTCCTCGCTTAGTGCAGCATACCAATATGCTGCAAAAATTGAGCAGAAATTCAAGCAGAAGAAGCGAGACTTTGGATCTGTGAACCCAAAGCATAACAAAAGTTCCCCCAAGCCACAGAGAAAAGGACAGAACCTGACTGGGACCCCCCAAGGAAACTCCTCAAAGCCAAAATCCAAGGGTGACTGGAAGGCAAAGAAGGACACTGACAAGTGTTGTGAGTTCCATAAAGGCCCCACTCACAACATGCATGAATGTCGTGCATAGCAGGCACTGGTGGTCGAGCTGAGAGACTCAGAAACGGATGCATGTTCTAATTCTAAGCTAGAACCTGACAAGGGTAATCACGTCATTAATAAAGAACCCATTGTGACAGTATCCACCACCAAGCTCCAAAAGGCAAAACTCGAAGATCCATAAGAGGGGGAATGCCTCTTTCACTCACAAATGTGGGTGAAGGGCTCGCTGCAACAATTCATTGTCGACTACGGGAGCCAAAAGAACCTCATTTCATAAGAGGTCCTGAAGTGGTTGGGCCTACCGACCACACCACACCCGCAGTCATACACCATAGGGTGGCTTCACCAAGGACGAGATCCATGCATCAGCCAGTAGTGTCACCTTCCCTATAGTATCAAGCCCTTAACGGATGAGGTATTATGTGATATATCTCCCCTTAATGTTTCTGATGTATTATTAGGCCAACCATACTTGTGGAAGTGTCATGGCGTGCATGATTCTAGGCCTCACGCTGTTATTATTTCTTTGGGTAATAAGTTATACAAGATACCGGAGGTAGCCCCGCCTACTGGCATCTCTTTGATCTCTGATAAGAAATGTAATAAGATCATCTCCCAAACCAGGAAAATTATTTTCTTTCTGATTCACTCTCAAAGTAAGGGGAATATTGTAGCCACATCCATGGCCCCTGGGAAGGGTTCCTCCACGCAACAGAAGCAGGTGGATACGGTCGTGGAATAACATAAAGACATCTTCTCCTCACCCGCAGGGGCACCCTTGCACTGTTAGGTCAAGAATTCGATCGATCTGGATCCCGGAGCACCTCTACCCAATGGGCCGATATATCATTGCTCCATTCTGGAAAATGAAGAGATCAAGCGGAAAATCTAGGATTTGCTACAAAAAGGGCACATCCGACCAAGTTTCTCACTTTGTGGGAGCTCTGTTCTACTTGTACATAAGAAGGATGGGACCTGGAGGCTCTGCGTTGATTATCAGGCACAAAGAAAAATCATTGTCAGGAAAAGGTGCCCAATCCCACGGATTTATGACCTTCTGGACCAACTCAAGGGGGCCAAGTATTTCAGCAAGATTGATCTGAAATCTGGCTATCACCAAGTTCCAATAGAGCCCACAGATTCATGGAAGACTGCCTTCAAATCCAAGGAAGGCCTTTTTGAATGGTCGGTTATGCCCTTTGGGATGACAAATGCCCCTGCTAATTTTATGAGACTAATGGATGACATCTTACAGCCCTTCACCAACTCGTTCATGGTTGTTTATCTGTATGACAACTTCATCTTCAGCAAGAGTTGGGAAGAACATTTGCAACACATTTGACGGGGCCTTCAAACCCTTCGGCAACACAAATTGTGCGCCAACTTGGATAAATGCACCTTTGGCATCAACCAGGTCCAATATCTAGGTTACATCATAAATGAGCATGGCATGCATGTGTATCCAACTAAGATCCACGCCATTTGGGATTGTCCCGCCCCGATAACTCTAACAGAGCTTTGTAGCTTTTTGGGCCTTGCAACTTTTTATCGGAGGTTCGTGTTGGGATTCTCCCATATCACTTGGCCTTTGAGTAAGATTACTAAGGGTGGGGAAAAGGAAAAATTTTCCTGTTCTGAATATCAACATAAGATGTTCGTTGAGTTGAAGCACCACCTCTGCTTTGCACCGGTAATTACATTTCCAGACCTGCAGCAGCCATTTGAAATTGAGACTGACGCCTCTGACATGCTATTGGTGCAGTCCTCACCCAACACGAGCATCCAGTGGCCTATCATAGTGAGACACTTTTCGATACAATTCAAAAGTACCCCACCTATGATAAAGAGATGGATTCCATCGTGTAGGCTTGTCGATAATGGAAGCATTACATTCTGGGGAAGGAGACAGTCATCCACACTGATCACCGACCTCTTCAATTTATACAAACACAATGGAAATTGCATAACGATTGCCATCAGAAGTGGTCTACATATCTGCAACAATTCCACTTGAACATTAGATACAAAAAGGGCAGCACCAATCATGTTGCAAACTGCCTCAGTCGGCCCCCAGTTGCAGCAATGGCTACTGTTTTGAACTCTTGTGGCCACAAGACTTCTGTATGGTCGCAACTATACAAAAATGATCAAAATTTCGCCTCTACATACCATATGCTAGTAGATGGAAAGTAAGTTCCTGATTTCCACCTCCAAGACACATTATTATGCTACCTAGGCCACCTTTATGTTCCTTCAAGCGAGCATGCCAAGTTGATTTGGTAGGAACACTATAGTCAGGTCGTAGGACATGTTGGTGTGGATAAAATTGTGTTTGTACTACAAAATTACTTTTATTGGCCAAAACTCCAACTGGATGTTGGGAAATATATCAGATCCTGCACTTCCTGCACCATCGTCAAACCAACCATCAAGAAGCATGGTTTGTACATTCCTCTGCCTACTCCCAGCCAACCTTGGTAATCCATCTCCATGGACTATATTTCTAGCCTCCCTTCTACCAAGCATGGTAATGACTATGTATTTGTGGTCGTGGACAGATTTTGTAAGATGGTTATACTAGAAGCCTGCAAGAAGAGCATCACGGTAGAGGACACTGCCAAGCTCTTCTTTGAACGAGTATGGGTACATTTTGGGATCCCACAGACCATTATATCATATCGGGATAGCAAGTTCCTGAGCACATTCCGGTCAAGCCTCTGAACACTATTGGACACCAAGCTCACCAAGCTGATTTCACTCCATCCCCAGACTGATTGTTAGAAGAGGTCGTCAACAGGATGATAGTGCACATACTCCGCATGTACAACTCCAAGAATCCACGAACTTAGGATGAGAGTATTCCCTATGTGCAACATAGTTATAATAGAGCTCTCAATAGTTCGAATTGTTGCAGTCCCTTTGAAGTGGGTCTAGGATTTCAACCATTGTGTCTGATTGATGTAGCCATACCTCATGCGACTACATAGACAGTTTCCACACATGTATTGTCTGAGGTTGATAAAGTAACCAAATTTATTGAACGTCTCCAGCACATTTGTCAGTAGGTTCACAACATACTGGAGAAGTCCAATGCCAAGTACAAGCAGCGACATGATCAACATCGGGTGTCACACAAGTTTCAGGTGGGCGACAAAGTTTGGTTGCATTTGCAAAAAGAATGCCTAGCCAGAGCTCATCGGAAGATCATACCACTCTGATATGGGCCTTACACTATTGTCAAGGTTGTGGGAGACATTTCTTTTCAGCTCAACATTCCCCCATTTATTGGTTTTCACCTAGTGTTCAATGTGAACCGCCTTAGGCCATACTTTCCACCATTACAGAACACATCAGACATTGCAGAACAACTCACACCAACATAGATAAACCCTGACTGCATGGAATAGACCACAATTGATCGGATCATGGACACGCAGATCAAGAACACTCGCCAGCAGAAGATCTAGCTATATCGGGTTGTCAAAGCTGGCCAACTCCTGCACCAAGGCAAGTGGCTCACCAGGGACCAAGTTCAGCAAAAGTTTCCTCATTTCATGGAGAAACTCAATGCAATGGAGACCATTGATTCATAAGGGGGAGGGGGGCTGATCCAGGTGCATATTGGTGGAGAAGCCATAAAAATATGACTATGGCTTACTATTTTTGGCAGTTTTTCGAGTCCTGAACTTCCGGAGCCGTTTTAAGGCCCTAAACGACATTTTTTGGGGAAATCGGGGCCAACATTGATTTTTGACCATGTTGGCTACTTGAAAGTCGTAGTCCTTGAATATATATTTCTAACGAGGTATTGTGCGCATCAAACGGAGATCGTATGCTAAAGTTACGTCCCTTGGAAGTTGATGTACCAATTTACCCAAACAGGGCCCATAGTTTTGGTGCTTCATCTCCTAGAGTTAGTTTTTTGGATGTTTAGGGTTTTCCATTGTTTCTCAATAATAAATAGGCCTTCGAGCCTCATTGTAACACATTTCTGAGGCATATAGCAGCCACATCTCTTCTCAAAGATAAGTTACCATCGCCCAAGCTAGTTTATTTCCATTTTATGTGCAATCATATTTCAATCTTTGATATTAGTGATATGAAGTTATATTTATGTTGCATATTTGTGTCCATGTTTACATTTGTATTATGTTGTGTTAATTCATAAATTCGTATCACTAAGACTCCCTAGCCATCATAGTCATCTTTTTATGGTTTCTCCACTAATCCATAAAAAGAGCTAATAAATTTACTAGTGTGGTGTTCCCAAGCCATCTTCCTCAATTAATTCCTCATGGCATGCAAGTGAGAACAAAGGAGGCTTTTTTTAGCAGTCCTCATTAACATAATGGCACCAACCTCTCTGTGTGCATTTACTTCATATTCCTACCCATTTTTCCTCTATATATTATGCCTTGGAGATGTCGACTCATCCATGAATGTGGCGCACTGTCAAGTATGGCACATAGGCCAAAGAGTTTTCAACTCATTCATATCGCAATATATAACATTGCTAAGATGGATCTCAGATTCCCTGGTGCCCATAACTTTTCTTTAAATGCCATTTCACAAAACTTATGGGCTTCCGAGCTTTTGGGCACTGACCCACCAGAGTGCACCACTTCTAATGTCAGTCGGTCGCCCTAATCCCTTTAAATGCTTGATCACGGTGCTTTGATTTGTTCATAGCTTGAAGGCCCTTAGTCATCGGAACACATGAAATATTTGCGAAACCAAGTTGTCGGCGCGCCTATCGACATTTGGCAGATTGTCAAATGTCGACAAACACTTTGTCACCTCCCATCAAATCCCAACACTTTATTCACTTCCCGTCTATTAGCCCTTACAGAGTTGGAGCCTGAATGCCCACATGCATGTAACAATTTATAAAATGAATTGCCTATTCCTTATGGGATTTTCATATTCTAGCCTGGCCCACCTGTGCGCTCCACTAGCTATGTCGATCCTCTTCCTTTGTGCTTTGTTATTGGATATTTTGGGCTTAGACCACTTTCGACTTGTCGACATCCTATACACAACACTGGCCTCTGAATTTCAACTCCACTGATATATATATATATATATATACTGCAGTGGAGTCAAAGCATAGATGCCCACTTTCCCATAACACTTTAAATTAGCCTTTAGGCTTCCGAGGTTCCAAGCTTCCAGTTATTGTTCCCACTACCCCAGGTCAATACCATCATGTAACTCTTTTAAATAAACCTTTTGGATTTCGGGCCTCCGATAATTTCTACTTATGGCTTAAGGGTCCTTGTTTTGACTAACCATAACTCTTGATCCGGAGGGTCATTTGCAGACTTCCACATATCATTGGAAATATATTTCCAAAAACTTTCCAACTATGTCATTTTCAGGAGAAGCTGAGCTAATCTCTTGAGACATAAACTCCTCCAAATTCTAATACTCCCCAACCATATATATACTGCAGTGTAGTCAAAGCCCATATGCCCACTTTCCACCAGTGTGCTTCGTTGGCTATGTCGCTCCTCTTCCTTTGTGCTTTGTTATTGGAGATTTAGGCCTTAACCCACTTTCCACCTGTCAACATCTTGTACGCTATACTGATCTCTGACTGTCAGCCCCACTCATATATATATACTACAGTGGAGTCAGAGCCCAGATGCCCACTTTCCCATAACACTTTTAAATTAGCCTCTAGGCTTCCAAGGTTACAAGCTTCCAGGTACTACTCCCACTACCCCAGGTCAATACCATCATGTAACTCTTTTAAATAAACCTTTGGGATTTCGAGCCTCCGAGTATTACTACTTATGGCTTAAGGGTCCTTACTTTGACTGACCATAACTCTTGATCCGGAGGACCATTTGCAAACTTCCACATATCATTGGAAATATGTTTCCAAACACTTTCCAGCTATGTCATTTTCAGGAGAAACTGAGCTAATCTCTTGAGACATAATATCCTCCAAAGTCTAAGACTCCCCAGCCATCATAGTCCTTTTTTTATGGATTCTCCACTAAGCCTACTACTATGATGATTCTCTACAAAATATTGCAACAACCTTGGGACTCCCCCTGAACAGCATGCTCATCAATGCCAACATCTGTTGTCTCTAACCTCAAGTGATGTTGGAGTCTAAAAGAGGAATGAAGTTGTTTATGGGACTTCAATGCTTGGGACTATACCTGATAGGAATTATGAAAAAAGTTTGGGTCAGGCTTTCAATATGCTTGGGGTATGTGAGTACCAGATTGGATGTTTGTTTTGGGGAAAATTAATGTTAAACCTTGGGTATTTGGTATAAGCCAATATGCTTTAAACCTAGTTCCAAAAGTTGGGAAAGAAGAGCTTGAGAGTACTTTCGATACCTATTGCAATCACTTGGGTGGCCCTTATACTCGTTATAGTAGAGGGCATTGTGTAGAAGAGAGGGAAATAAATAAATAACATATATGATTAAACTTAACTTTGAGATGAAGTAATGTCTCATATGAATATTATTATTAAATAATAATAAATAAATAAAAATAACAAAGTGAAGGTCATAATAAATAAAATAGTTGTTGCCCCAGAAGGTGCAAAAAGAGGCTGATAGGAGTATTGTTTGTGAATTATTAATTTGAAGTAATTGTAGTTTTTTGACATGAAGGAAAAAATGTATTGGAAAATCTCGAATTTTGAAGTTCAATGCCAAACATTAAAACTTAGTTGAATCTCTTAGTTGCAGGGCTATCCAAACAATAAAACTTTTTGTGAGGCATATCCCTGTTTCAAAATCGAAATAAATTATTTCGGACTATTTCACCATTGCAATTTCATTTGCATGCTAGCTTTGTTGCAGATGGACCACAATATGCTACATTCAACAAAATTGACTGCACATTTTGCCTTATTTTTAAAGAATAGTACAAGTATGTTGTTTCCAGCAACAAAAAGAGAGCACATTTGAATTCCAAGAAACAAATTTGCAACAGAGAAAAGAAAAACTCTACTTGTGCCTCCGGCATGTTTATTATTCAATAAAGATAGCCAACAATACATTAAAACTTCGAACAAAATGCCTAAAAACCGCATAACATTTTTGCTCTGCCTCTCATCCAGCAACTGCAATCATAACAATCGACTGACGGTTATGCCATAGGAACCATTTTTCGAAAAAAAACTCTCAATGAAGAATTAAAAATTCAAAAATAGAAAACAAGATTCATTTAAAAATAAAATTAACCCTTCTGCAAGCTTGCACAATGTCAGATTTCCCAGATTGGGTACTTCGCAATTCCTACTGAATTAATAGGAGATCGGCAAGTGTTATAAATTTCCAAGCTCTGCTTGTTATTCTTGTTACCAGCCACACTTTGAAATGAAATTAGCTACAACCACTTTAGCAATTCCACTCTAACCGTCCTAATAACTATTTCTATAAAAGATAATGTTCAATTTTTACTATTATTTCTAAAAAAATCGTTCAAATTTCTGTAAGGACTGAAGATTGAAAGCACCTCACTAAAGTATTGTTGAAGCAATGTTTCCCTGACCACACTGCAAATACCGTAAAAATAAAAGAGATTGATCATCAACTAAACCAAAAAAAAGATGACGGATATTGATTATCATCAAGTTGAAGGGCTCCACGTTAGAGGAAACTTTTTAATATCAAGGCCATTTTAGAGTAGAGGAAAGAAAAGATAAAATAAAATAAAATATAAAATTGGTAAACCAACCTTGCTTTTCAATTTCAAGGGAAATTTAAAAGAGAGGAAACAATGTTAAAATGTATTTGCCAAACCAACCTTATTATAGAACCATTCAGTCCAGGAAGGCTCTCTGCATAATGGAGACACAAGAATAAGTCCAGCAACTCGCTCCCTGTATTTTATCTGCAACAGAAGATGAGATTTTCCTATAGTATTATATTGATAAATACTTGGGATAAAAGTTGCAAAATCTATAGTACTTATGTGTCTTCAAATATCCATTTTGTGGGAATTGTCAAGATAATCAGTTCCATATATAGCACCTTTTCTAGGGAAAAGTATATAGAGAGATATGGCATCTCGAATATCCATATTCCATCCCCATTTAATGCCTCTGGAATCAGTTACAAACCTATTAAAAGAAAAAGTGGAGCAATACAGACAAGTGACATACAGAATTAAAGTCATTACAGAGAGATCACAAGTGAAACATAAACCTTTCTTTCACATACCCATTGAGTGTGTATGTGAAGTGTGTTTGGTTGTAAATTTATTTTGCAATACTATAAAAATCCCTATTTACCATGATTTTTATGTTCACGAAGGTATCGACTTTTCCTTCATTTTTTATGTGCATAAGTATACATTAAAAAAAGAAGAAGCTATGTTATAAATTGCATTGTAAAATTATTCATATAATAGTGATAGTGATGCTCTTAGCAATATGATAATTGAGTCACTATATGATTATTTGATCAACCTCACTCTCCCTTCTTTGTATGGGCTATTCATTGGAGGTGTGAACATGAATACAAATTTTTTATACGTTATAAATTACTGTCCAAAGCAACCAATTTCGCCTGCCTAAAGAACAAGAATAAAAAGGAGAACTCAAATAAATAGAATGCATGAACAGGCACAGTTACAAAATCACTACTTTGGCTTGTGAGCATGACAAAATGACCCATTTTATTGAGACTTCAAGCTAATTGTGAAATACATATCCATGGGTATATAAGTAAGAAGTATCAGTAGAAGAAGGCTTCCCTCATAAGGAGGACCTATATTACAAACCGAGGCACTCAGCACATACTCATTTAAGGAAAAAGAACTGCCCTTTTAACATAGAGTGACAGGGCTATAGTCACTAGGCCAAGCTTGAATGGTGAAAGTAGGAATGTTATCCTCTCCATCCAGGTTCAAATCCCATGTTTTGACATGTTTGTTCCTTATGAGCCAAAGGTTGATTGGGGCACTTCATGAGGTTATTGTTGATGGGGTTGGCATGGTACCAACAATCTCATTCTCCCTAACAAGCTTGAGGGTGGGGTGAATTGTATTTCAAAGCAAAAAGAGTAATGGGGCTATAGGATTTATACCAACAAGGCACAAATCCAGTCATCAAGCTTGAACAAATTTTATACACAGTTGCCCATTCAAATACCATTTTTGAATAAACATGTTTCATGAAACATGAAACATAATTCCAAAAATAATAAAATTAAAATTTCAGTACTTCACAGTAATTGTAAAAGTGATTCCCATCATTAATGAATCGTGATGTGTGAAAGTGGGCCACTTAAGAATCCAGAATAAAATATTGGCTTGTACAATATGGTGAAATGTATGATATAGAGCTTTCACTGATTTCTTAAAAACTATGTTGAATATTTAATTCACGTCATTTATTAAATGAGAGTGGACCACCCATGAATCTAGACTAAAAGACTGTCTTACACAATCTAAAGAAATATATGAATTGTGCTTTCATTGATTTCTTTTAAAAAATGGATTACCCAGTATTCATAGCGGTACATATCTATGTACATTATACATTCACCGCCCAGGTAAGCTATGATCACACTCACCAGATTCTGCCTTTTGAATGCAGAAAGGAACTCAGTTCGTCAGTACAGAAGTGTTAGGATCTCCAACCCTTTAGCCCTTCTCATGAGCCAGAAAAACATAAATATAAAATTAAAAGAAAAAATCGATAAGCCAAAAAGCCAATTGTGTTCGTAATTCTTTATTTGATCAATATTTGTGCCCAGCATAAAAGTTGGTTAAGCCATGTATGAGACATTCGTGTTAGCCAACAATGCCACCTTTTCTTTAAGCTCTGCCAATAATGATTGAATTTGGACACCGACTGAATTTATTGCCCCAAAGTAACTTTGATTTTTTATCAGCAATGTAATGTTTTGCCCCTTAATCTCCCATATCCCTCTTTGTGCTTATTTCCATTAAAGAGAATGAGACATGATGGGACAGGATCGGAAACCCAAGATAGGATACCTATGCATTTTCTTTAATCACAAATCTTTAAAACTTAAAATAAAACAAAAGCAAAATAGATCTTACACGGGTCACAAACAAGTTAAAATAGGTATGATCGCCAAGGAAAAGAGATGCAAGCTTGTTGCCTGCCACCAGCTAGATGCATGCTCATCACTTTTACCTAGGAACTGAGAAGGGCAACGTAGTTGCTTTATTTTTCACACATGTCCAACAAGCAGCGAGATCATATCATCTAGGTTATTAATGACCATTGACAACATAGTCCACTGAAATGTAACAGTCCTTGTTGCCCATAATCCAAAATCCCATCAATAGTGAGCATACGGCTAACACAAGCCTATGAGACTATCAATTACAAAGACCTAAACCAACCACCTAAAGTAGGATATGAACAAATTATTGAAGCCTGAGCAGAATACCAATTTCTGATATTGAAGCCAAAATGGGCACATGAAATTTAATAGTCCACAGTATACTCATCGTCTGAATCCATATCAATGTCGGACAGACAACCAAAACAAACCTATGGTTCCATTTATGAGTGACCTACTGAGATTTCTTATTATTGAACCCTCTTTTCACGCATATTTAACTGTACACAGTGTAAAGGGGTTAATCGCAACCTAGAGGAGCACAACAAAGATGGGAAGCACATCTAAGAAGAGCATTGGACCTGGAAGGCAAAAATGAGATAAATGATATCTGGAATGATTCATGAAAGATGCAAGAGATAAATGATATCTGGCATGGACACTTTTGAGATTCAGATCACTGAGCAAATAACTTAGTACAAAATCTCTCAGATGCCCTCTCGAGTCTCACCTGACAGTCACACCAGCACCAGTCAAATCTTTTTTTAATTGAAATTTTCAGAATCTTATTAGCAACAGACCAGTACCTAATGGGTAGAAGTAATGACTACCTTCTAACCCAAAAGGATCAAATGCAGCATACATCATTCATCCTCGGTTAGATGAGCTTTCCAACATACAAAAATTCAACTTAAATGAGTCCAGTTGTTCTTTTCTTCACTTAAACTATTGCATTAGGTGTAGAAGTAAAGTCCAGTAGCTAATGGGGGACTGACCACTATAACTCAAAGGGATCAAATGCAGCATATGACATGCATCCTTAGTTAGTTGGGAGCTTTCCAGGATACAAAAAAAAAATCAACTTAAATGAGTCGAGATGTCCTTTCCTTCAAGTTTATCATAAGAGCCATGAACTTGCCCCTGCCTTTTTAATGAACGTTGTTGAGTTACATTTAAGGTAGATTATTTGAAATATCTGGAAAGTAAACTGCAATACAACCCTTCACAAATTTAAACATGCTACATAGGGTGTACTGCACAGGGTCCTAATTTAGAGAGTGGGTGTTCCTATTTCCTCATGACAGAGGCCTATACCTTCTATCCTCTCAACATTCAGATTGTATGCATCATTCCATTACAAGCAACAATTATATCCAATACATTGTGGTTTAGTTTTTCTAATATGAATGTGCTTAAGACTAAGTTTTCAGCATGTATAGGCATCACTAAACACTGACAAGGAATAAAAATGAAAAAACTTAAAAAGTAACCACAGAAAGGAGTTAAATATTTCATTACGCTGATTGTTGAAGAATTTTTGGAGATTAACATATGGCATCATTAATAAACAAGTAAATGCCAATGAATAAGAAGATGTTGTGTTCATTGGTGAAGAGAAGGTTTGAGTTCAGTTTAGCCACACAAATGGGAACTAATCACGTCATCATATAAGAAATACAAGGATTTGCTATGACCTATTCTGATCAATGTCAGGCAAAAGGATTCAAGTAGGAAAATGTCTTCAAAATTTCTGGTAATAGACTCAAACATTCACTACAGATAAAAGGTTGATACCACCAACAATCACACAAAGGCTGTCGACTAAGAGCAAAAAAACACAAAAATTGGGGTCTCACATACCTGTTTGCTAGAATAAATTGACTATGCCTGCACCCTAAATTGATAGAGACTTTAGTGTGCTTATACTAAGACCTTAAAATGAGAAGCTAAACTTAACAACAGTTATGAGTCCAATCCCAAAAGAAGAACATGCTGCCAATTTGGGGATGAGACCAATTTCAAGTCCATGGTGAATTTGACAGAATAGATACCTTACAATGTCGGTTTCATAGCCAAAGGTGATCTAAACGAGTTTGACTCTCTAATGTCAAAAGATGTAACCAAAAAAATGGTAAGTTGACGGAACGTAACTCTCCAATAAATGCAGCCATCCACAATCATCCGAATCCAAAATAGCTAGATATTCTATAAGCAAGTAAATGTTCCAACTTCAACCTGTTTAGGACCTGTGTATAACTCTGGAATGGCATTTTATGGTGCATCATCTCATCTGTTTCAACCTGAGTGTAACTGTGACAAGGCATCCAAGGGTACAAGGGTTTGTCTCTTAATTAATGGCAAAAAAAATATAATTGTACAGCATTGTAGGATTTGATGCTAGGTATAATGATGCCATACATTTATAAAGTAATTTGTGGTCCTACACAACCATACATTTTATAGAGTAGTGTGTTCTCCTACAATGCCATGCATTTTATAAAATACTTTGTGATCCAATGTAGATACAACAAGTGCGATTGCAGTTAAAAATATTGCATGCCCTCAATAAGAAGATGGTCAACTTCTGATGCCACTGGTTAGTAACATAGGACTTCCAGACCAAACTGCTGCCGAAATGGATGACTGCGTTAAGCTCTTCCCAAACAGCATTTCATGTTTAATCAGCGCAACACATACGCTGCCGCTTTACATAAAAGGCCATTGCGATTGAACATACGGTTAGGTTAAACTCCAAAGCTTGAGCCCAGACATTGAACTTCTTATCTACCAACCTTCTAGCATGGTTTGTGGACAATACCAGCCATCAAAGCCCCAAAGCCTGAAATCTTATCAGTGCCACTGACTGAAGGAATTTGGCAAATGCTTTAAATTCATTATACTCGTTGGATGCACCTCTTACAGGATCCTAAGAAAGTCATAATGCATGTATAAAGGTCAATGGGGCTAAAAATTGCAATCAGTGATATCAATCTGTAGGGATTGTATAGGCTAACCCAAAAGCATAAAGCAAAATATAACATCATCAACAAGACAACATGACTTAAATATTACATAAAATAAGAGGAAAGAAGAGAGAAAAGGGGATTTTGAAGTCCCATTTGACCGAGGATAGTCTCAAAATCCCAACGGATTATATGGTTCCTCTAAGTAGAACCCGTATATTGGGCATCTCTAAGCCAACAGAAATTTTGCAAGAGTCGTTTCTGGAGAGGATGCTAAGAATAGAAGCGTCTCGTGTTTTAGTAAAATAATAAAATCCTCTGCTGCCCTCTGATTTATTTTTCCCCTACAATAAATCTACTCCTGAACTAACAATTTTCGATCCCACTAATAACCATGCCCTTGAGAAAAACTAAATGTTTTGGTGACCTTGAATGCTAGGGTAAAAATCAGAATGTGTCAATTACAGTTTTTTTTTTTTTTTGAAAAATCTAACCTCTGTTTAATTGTTTGATGTGTTCCTTTTTCATGTTGTGTCAAACAGATTTCTAAATGCTTCATATATTCCATTAAAGGTCAATCAAGAACCCCATTATACACACATTAAGGGTTTTAAATTGGACTTACATGCTAACTCGTTCAAGACGGCATCCTCATTCTCTCTGGATTTTCTCCAACTTCAGCCAAGGGAAAACCCCCAACTTTTCCCTCAAAAACGATAGGAAAGATCCCTAAAATTCATTCCTTCGCATCCCTGTCTTTTCTTTCCAAGCCCTGCATCTTTTAACCGAAGGTTTCACAAAACCTAATTTTCCCAAAACACGCCCTGGCCACAAAATTGCATTCAGAATAACCAACAAAAACTTCTAGAACCCTCAAGAACCCCTCCCATTGGATTCGCAGAGTCTAATCGACGGCTAAAAGCACAATTCCCACGAAAATTCTGCCCCACTGCATGAGAGAAGGATTTAAGAAGACATGAAAAGGGGAAACTTATGAATAAAAACTCTGATACATTGAGATCCAATGCCAAGCTTGACAATTTACCAATACCACTAAAATGTGTATACCTTATCAGATCAAACGCAACGACGTAGAAGCTCGTAAATTGATTTCCTACGATTGAATTTGAGATTCCACGCTTGTGAAAGAAACCTGCAATTCGATGTTATACAAGAACAGCGATGAAAACCCGATGATAAATTGTTTAGCATAGGCCGACGGATTGACATTGGCACTGGAATTGAGATTAAATGGAATACCGGCTCCTACATAATACAATTATAGAAGATGAATAGGGAGGAATTTAAAAAAATAACTTTTTTAATATATAAAAAATATCCTTCATCGAGAGACTATAAACACAGTTTTCTTAATTGTCTAAGGATAGAGAAATTACGTTCCAGAGTGCTGAAGATCCTTCCCAATGAATTGAGGAAGGGGCATTAAACTCCCACCATCCACACTGAGTAGGCATGCCAAAGTATTAAACGACGGAATAGAGTAGAGAAAACTCGAAAGGCGCCTCAACCTTTCCGGTGGTGCTCTAGCAAACCCATTTTCGTGTCGACCTCATTAAGATGTGTAAGTCTCTTACCTCGGCAGAGAAATTGCAGAGTCGGATAGAGCCAAAGCAAGCAAGAAAATGAGTTTAGGCATGATAGGTAAGGGTTTTTGGCAAAAATCTGTTCCCGCCAGGCTCACCCACTGCCTTAATTGCCAATGACGGACGCAATGGAGGAGAATGACAGGTGGACATGGGATTCTGGACTCAATCCTAACCGGATCTGCCAATTTGGCGCTACATAAATCCTCTATTACTGTGACAGCTAGTATGGAGTAAACCAAGAACATAAAAATGGTGCAGACAGATGTCAAAGAGAAAAAAGACAGGTGTCATTTCTTTAAACCACGAACAGGTGTCATGTTCACATAAAAAGTGTTGACGATCAAAAAAATGATCTCATTCAAAAGAGAAGGCCTATCGGCCTAATAAAATAAACTAATTTTTTATTTAAATGTGAAAGAATGAAATAAGTACAAATAAATTTATAGTAGAGGGTGTTGTATAGAAGAGAAGGAAATAAATAAATAATGTATATGATTAAACTTAATTTTGAGATGAAGTTCCTAAAAGAAGGGAGTATGTAATGTCTCATATTAGTATTATTATTAAATAATAATAATTTTTTGTGAAAAAAAATAAATAATAATAAATAAATAAATAAAAATAACAAAGTGACGGTCATAATAAATAAATAAAAGAAACTAATTTGTTATTAAAATGTAAAAGAATGAAATAAGTAAAAACAAAGTTATGGAAAATCCAAATTTAAAAATAAAATTTGCATAATTAAACATGGATTATGTGCATGAAGATTTTCTTTCCATTTTTAGAACAATTTCCAAGAATTTTAGGGAATGAGGGAATCATTGGAAAAGGCTCTTAATCAACTGCCTTTTCCAATGTTTCCCTCATTCCCTAAAATTCTTGGAAGTGGCTAGTTGTATAAAGACAATACAGTAGAGCCTATGATTGGGTGGAGAATTATGCCCTACACATTGGTTGCAATCAACTAGATCAGAGTAGCACAACGATTCTAAAATCACAAGTTGGTTGGCTTTTTCAATTTGCAAATATGTTCCTCACCACTCATTGCTCTTGTGGATTATGTACTTACTAAGTGAAATCTTCTTTGTGTTTAATCATTAATGGGCTTGGATTTCTGTAAGTAATTTTAAACATAATGTTTGAAGTTCAGGCCATTACAGTCACCATTGCTCAGTGGTGGTAATTTTGAGTATAATATTAGGAAAGAAACAAAGTAAGAAATTGCTTCATTTGTGGTGCACTTTTTCAATAACATGATCATATTTGAAAATTATTTTTCCCTCAAAGTACTTGCTCCTCTATCTGATGGGCTTGTATTTGTGAATATTCCGAAAACTAGAATCCTATTGCAACAACTGATATTATTTCTTTTAATTGTTAACTCTAGTTGACAATTTATCTGTTGTTTCCTAGGAGAAAATATCAAAATAAATACACTGAAACCTTCACAAACAAAAATTGTGGAAGAATAAACGTTGGAAGAAATGCTAGCACACACACACAAAATTTATACACTTCTTTTTGGATGAAAATCCTCGAAAAACCTAACTTGGGAAAATCGGTGCAATGGATGAGGGTTTTAATATTAAGCAGCCGTGAAAATAATCTAAGTACAACTGGATGCCAAAACTAGCAATCTTACAGAGAAATACTGGCAAGAAAAATCAAGTGAGGAAATGTCCTCACTCCATAGGCAAATTCGAGCTCTAACCTCAGCTCCAGGTGAGCCGTCCAAACTGGCTCTGCACAGCTACCACGTCACACTAGCGCAGTCCCTTTTGCACTTAATTCAAACTAGCTTCTCCTCAAGCTGCTTGGTCTACTGATGTCTGGGAAAATGTCTCTCTTGGCCTCCAAAACCTTTATCCAGCTTCTGGCACTGAAACTTGTACTTCCCCAACAAAATCAAAACTACCTGTAGAGGCTACTACGTTACCTCTGTGTCAGCCTCTCTGTAGATCTTCTGCGTCTTTTCAAATGCACTCACTGAATCTAGAATCCTTCCTCCAGCTTCACTATCTCTACCCCTCTTCCTCACTGCTTCTATCTCACTAGCTCTCTCTCCAACAACTGACTGCTGCTACTCTGGAAATTGATCTGCTCATGAAATCGAACCTAGCAAGTGTCTTCTCCAAGTGCCCATCGAATTCTTCTTATAATCCTCTGTTGAGACTCCAACAACGAAGATTAAATCTTAATTGATGGATAGGATTTACTTAAAGTCGTTCCGTGTGAGTTTCTAAATACTTCACGCCTTAAATTAATTAATTATGATTAATTAACCATATTTCCTAAATTTAAACTTAGGAAATATTTAAAAACTGGTTAATAATCTAATTAAGCCACTTTTATGCAGAATTTCCAGAAATGATTTCTGGGTGTTGAAGAACTCATGTATTTTTGGGTTTTGGAGACACGGGGTACTGTAGTGGCCTTTGACCTAGCTCACCACACTTGAAGCATTTGACCTTCGACAAGTCCTTCCTCTGTTCCCCTTGTCCCTGACTGAGACCCTTAAATGCAAGGGCCACATTCTCCTATTCCTTCCCCTGCTTCGATCCGCTGTTGGTGCCATTGATGGAGCTCTTCAAAAGAGCTTGCTTCATCTCCTCCTGCTGCAAGTTAGCCCATATCCTATCCCAACTTGGTAGCGTGTATTTTCCCAATATACTTTGGACAAAGACTTGCCAATCCTCTGAGGCACTATTGAGCGCCAACCGCACCAATTCTGACGCTTGAGACAATGCCCCAACAACCGAAAACTGATCCCGGACCTCCTAAATCCTTATGAGGAAAGGGTCTATGCCTTCTCCTTTCTGCATCCAGATGCATCTTAGCTTCTCCTCGAGATACATCTTCCGCTGCTCAGAAGTACCCTGACATAACATGGCTAAAGCATCCCACTTCTGCGTGGTATCTTTGCCAACAATATGCGAGACCACATGATTCTGGACTCCATCTAGGATCAATCTCTTCACACACGCCATCTCCTTTATGTACTCCTTTTGTTGATCTGCATCCGTGGAAACCGCCACCACATTATCGATATATGCCTTCAGATCAAACTCATTAGAAGGAAGGAGATCGTTGCCTTCCAAATGACATAGTTGGAAGCATCATCCAACCTATCCTGATCTCGAAGCCCAACAATGGCAATCTCAACAAATGTCGAAAATATCCTCTTCTTTGCACCTTTTCCTCATTGCTTCGATCTCACTAGCTTTCTCTCTGGCAACTGACTGCTGCTACTCTGGAAATCGATGTGCTCATGAAATTGAACCTCTCAAGTGTCTTCTCCAAGTGCCCATCGACTTCTTCTTATAATACTTTGTTGGGACTCCAACAGCGAAGATTAAATCTTAATTGATGGCTAGGATTAACTTGAAGTCGATCCGTGCGAGTTTCTAGATCATTCACACCTTGACTTAATTAATTATGATTAATTGTCATATTCCCTAAATTTAAACTGAGGAAATATTTAAAAACTAGTTAATAATCTAATTAAGCTACTTCTAGACGGAATTTCCAGAAACAATTTATGGGTTTTGGAGAACTCATGTATTGTAGTCTCTCCGCAAATTTTCGTGACTAGAACACACACGATGCTACAAAAACTAACAGTATTAAACTATTGAAAGTGGGAAAGTGAACTTTCAAAATATGCAACAACAAAAAAAAAACTAGGAAATATTTGAACCCCAGGAAAAGCAATAAAAATGCCCCACTTACACTTAAAGTCACCATTGTCCAGCAGTGGTCATTTTGAGTAGGCTATAGGCTATTAGGAAACCATCAAAGTAAGATATTGCTTCATTTGTGGTGCACTTTTTCAATTACATCATATTTCAAAATGCTTGTCTTCTGCATACTTGCTTTTGTGTGGCAAGGTCTGTAATAAACTATTGAAAGTGGGAAGGTGAATCTTCAAAATATGCAGTAAAACTTGTGGTCCTTAATATAAAATCCATATATAACAAAAACATACATCAGTCTGGCCCTTTGAATAAAATCCATCTATAAACAAAAGCACTGTAACAAAATCATACAGCATTCTTCAATATTAATGGGCATGAACAGTCTTCACTGATGGGTATGGTGGATCAACATCATGAATAACAGTAATCACATAATGAAGTTTCTGGTTTTGAAGCTGTTTACTGTTATCTCAGCCGGCTTACAGTTCAAGTATATCCAT